>VDFB02252541.1:0-464871 GCA_007258455.2 Sequoia sempervirens
GTAAACACCTCCAGGACAGCAAGTAAAGTCACTCCTAGACCTCAAATGCCTGAGCTTTTGGATGATCAACCTAGAGAACAAGTAGGACAGCAAGGTGGTAGAGAAGGATGGGGTGGTTATTTGCAAGAATACCAATCTTTAGGTGATGAATTCCATGCATCTATGTCCTTGGCAGAATTTTGTGGAATTAAATACAAAAAAAGACATAGAAGAGAAAGAGGCCAAGGAAATAACAGAAATTTGCAGCTCAAAATGGGTAAGTGAGCCATTCCCGACTATGATGATTCAGCTAAGTGTATAGCACACGCATGGGTTCAGAAGTTAGATACATATTTTCAACTAAACCCCATCACTAAAAGGAAAGCAATCAAATATGCAACCCTTCATCTAGACGGAGAGGCTCATGAGGGGTGGTACCATGAGCTAGTGACGTTGGGACATGATAGCATAACTTCCTATGCAGATTTCACGCAGACGTTGATAGACAGATTTGATAGGAAGGATCCAGAACTGCATTTCAGGGAGTTGGCACAGCTGAAATAGATTGGCATAGTTGATGCATATATTTCATAGTTTCAGAAGTTGTTTGTTAGGGTCACCGATGTGTCAAAACATAGGTTGATAGTTTTGTTTATAGAGGGACTATCAAAGCCACTTCGTGGGTGGATCAAGGCATTTGATCCTAGCACTTTACAGGATGCTATTGAGAGGGCTAGGAACATGGAAAGTTCAGCCCTAAAAACAAATTTCAGCCTAAACCCTTCCAACACAAGAAAGAATATAAGAAACCTTTTCAAAAAGATTGGCCTAAAAAGCACTACATGGATGAGGAGGTTCAAAATGAATTGCGCAAAAAGAAATTATGTTTCAGCTGCAAAGAACCTTGGGAACCTAGCCATAGGTGTTTGGGAAAATGTAATGTGCACTAGATTGAGGTAGTTTCAGATGATGAGGACGAAGGGAAGGGGGAAGGAGTTCAGGGCAGCGAACAGAGTGACTTAGATAGCGAGCATGGGGAAGAGAATGAGCATCCACCTAAAGGGGTTAAAGGTGGGACTATAGCTACTCTTTCGGGTACCCCTAGGTTTAATTCCTTCTAAGTTCGTGGAGTTTTGCAAGGACAGCGTGTGACTATTTTAGTGGATAGTGGGGCAACCCACAACTTCATAGATTCGGCTTTGGTGGCGAAGAGGGGTATACACATTGTAACAAGACTCGCCAGGACTCGCCAAGACTCGGCGAATCCTGAGTCGAGTCACCCTGGCCGAGTCCTGGGGGCTCGAACTTAGACTCAGCCGAGTCCTGGCTGGACTCGCCGAGTTTGGTGGAGGAGAGTCTTGTCAGCAGGACTCGGCAACAAGCAGGTTTTGAAAAGTACAAAAAATTACTTGAAATTTAAAGTTAAAACTTGTTTTTTTCTTACTTATTGTGAATGCAAAATGATGTACGCCATGAAGGTTTGTATGGTTTTGGAGGTCTTAATTTGGGCTTGGTGGCGGGGGCTTCGCCCCTCGACCCCGCCCTGTATCGCGACAGGGAGCGCACCCAAGGTGCTGCCCCCTCAACCCTGCTGGGGGCGCTGCCCCCAGACCCCTGCAAGGGGCGTTGCCCCTTGACCCCACTAGGGGCGCTGCCCCTAGACCCCCGCAAGGGGCGTTGCCCCTTGACCTCGTTGGGGGCATTGCCCCTAGACCCCTACAATGGGCATTGCCCTTGGCCCTGCTGGGGGTGCTGCCCCCGAGACCCCCACGAGGGGCGCTGCCCCTCGACCCCACTAGAGGCACTACGCCTACACCACCACAAAGGGCACTGCCCCTCAACCCCATTAGGGAAATTTCCCTAATACTTGATATTATGGCTACTGCATCATCCATGACCTATCTTAGACACATTTGTAGGAAGGATGCAGGCTCCTTTGAGCCATATACTTCTAGTTATTATTTTGAATCTTTTGATATTTCATATTTGTTTGGAACATTTGATGTCATGGATTTCATATTCGATGATTTTTGTATACATTTGAGTCTTTGACTATATATCTAAGTGTGCTATTTCCTTGGGCAACTCAACTACAATTTGTGTTTATACTTATATGATCAATGTATACTTGTGTTAGTGACGAGGACCTTGATTGGGTTGACCGAGCAAATAGAGAGGCTGAGGCTATAGCCATGGCAGAGGAGGGAGCTAAAGCATGAGCAAACACATCCACAACTAATGTTGGTGAGGGTGGCATGGAGTCACAAGCAGAGACTATGGTTGTAGTTGCTACATCATCTAGGACCCACCTTAGATGCCTTCGTAGGAAGGATGCAAACTCCTTTGAGCCATAGACTTGTAGTTATTGTTTTGATATTTCATATTTGTTTGGAACATTTAATGTCATGGATTTCATATTCCATGAGTTTTGTATACATTTGACTAATTTTATATATCTAAGTATGCTATTTCCTTCAGCAGGGCAACTACAATTTGTGTGCTTTATACTTATGTGATCATTGTATACTTGTGCATGTGATCAAATTTTCTTTTATTTGTGTTGTATTCAATAAAGGGTGCTTGAAACAAGTTTTAAATCCTTAAAAATCTCTAAATTTCTAGGGTTTTTTTAACTTTTTTCATTTTGTCGAGTCCGAGTCCCGAGCCGCCGAGTCACCGAGTCGAGTCACCCTCGCCGAGTCCGAGCTGAGTCCAAGTCTCGTAACTATGGGTATACAGACACAGGATTTTGAGGGGTTTAATGCTATGGTAGCAAATGGCTTTAACATGGCTTGTACCCAATGAGTCCCACAGCTAAATATTACATTGGGGAATTACACTATCACTGATGATTTTTATGTGGTTGATTTAGGGGATACTATGTAATGTCCCTCTTCGTATGATTTCTAGCCTTTCCTATTCCTAGAGGTTAGAAATAAAATAAATACTAAGGGAATGTGAGAATAATTCAATTTAAGGCCAAAAAGCTATAGTTCAGTTGATTTTATTTAATTATTTGTTATGAGTATGGATGGGGCCACTTTTTGTTAATTTTAGAATCAGATTTTAAATAAGCAGAAATAGAACAATTTCAAACAATAGAACACAGCATATACCCTAGGAAAACCCTCCTTCTTGAGGGAGAAAAACCCAGCAACAATATATCGCTTATTTATTGAATATAATAACAACAAAAGGCTTTACAAGGAGGCCAATCACAAGGCCAATCTGAAGCACCACTCTTGATGCAAATTACAACCAATGAAGAAAGTCGAACTCCTTGATGATAATATCAATCTGCTCTTAAAGATGAACTTCTGCTGTAGATAATGCAAACTTGTCTTGAATAATAATGATGAGTAAGAGAGAGCAGCGCCATCTATTTATACATGTAGATAAGTCTTCTCCCAAACATGACGACCTTTCACAAGAAGTCGGCCTCTTACAAAAGGTGGTGATCATTTCATTTAAGTCGGCTTCTTCATAAACCAACGTATCTCTTTGTTCAAGGTGATTTAGTTAAGTCGGCCTTTATTTGGATAAACCAAAATATAAAATACAAAATTAAATAGAACCGCCTCTTCTCTTGGGACGCACACACAAATAAATAAGTATTCTCGACTTTATTTATTTGTTCATCAATTACATCGGGTGAAGGATGAAACCCGTAGCTACAACATCAACACTTTTAAGTGAAGATTTATTTATTGCTAGGCGTCTCATCAAGGGGTCCATTAAATTAAACACCTAAGTCTTATTTATTGCAAAAAAAGGACGATTTATTAAGGGAAATAAGATATCTTCAAGAGATGTGGGAGGTTGGGTGGGCTCCCCCCTCGCCCCTCACTTGGGTTGAGGTGGCCAGGGTGGACGTGAGCTGGCGAAAGGAAGTTTTAGTTCCCATGTTTCTTCGGGACTCGGACTGGTGGCATGCAGGGTCCTGTCATCCTGGCGTTGTTAAAGGCACGTCGGGCTTTGGTTCCCTAGTTTAGTTCGTGGTCGTGCCGTGTGGTTCTTCATTTATTGCTTTCATCATGATTTCAAGTTGATGGACGGTGGCGGCAGTTCATTTCATGCCAAGGACATTTGTTTGCTTAGCCATTATTTTGTTCCGTATGCAGCCTGACGGATAATAATTCGGGCTCTCTTATTTAGCTAATGATGTCTTTTCAAAGACATGGGTTTCGTTTGCTTTTGTGTTTTGTGGTTTTGGTGCAGGGAGCGACTGTCATCTGCTCGCTAATGGAGAAAAAATCGATGTCTAAGTTCACAATCCTCATCTCGGCGGAAGGTCTGGAATCCTTCGGCGCCGACACCCCAATCTCGTTAGTGGCTAAGGAAAGGCAAATTGCCTTTCATGAGGTCTCGGATCTGCGTTTAAAGCGCATTCTGCTTGTGGATGACCCGGCGACGACGGCAGCTGTGAAGATGGTCCTTGGCAAAGGACATCTTGAAAGGAATGAGTTCGCCCGAGATAACACGAGTATCTCTTCCCGGTTTCTTGCCGTGCTCCTGGATATTGAAACCCCGAAGGCGGAGGCATTGGACTTGATGGTTCGTCTTTTCCGGGATGACCTGCTTGGAGGCATCGAAACAACTCTGAAGGCGGCCTTCATTGGTAAGGGTATTCCGCGGCCTGCAGATATTGCTTCTCTTTGGGTGTCAGATGAAGCAGTCAAAGTATTTCCTTTCCTCCTTGATCTCAAAGGACCCGCTTTATCAAGGCATCGGATGCTCGCAGAGGTGGCGGTGGGTTTTCTGAAACGCAAACTGAAGCTGGAGCCGGGGGATGGGTTGGCTTGCTTGGAAGGCTTCATTCAATTCGCAGAGTTGAATGGTTTCTGGTAAATTTGGGTGGTGTTGGAGTCTCGTCTAGTTTTTTGCTTTTGCCATGTTTCTCTTGGTGGCTTCGAACTTATGTTAAATATATTTTGTAATATGCGGGTAACCCTATGTCTACTCTCCTCCTTTCTTCTCTATTGCCTGCTTTTGGAACTGTTCGGAGCTGTGGTTCTCCTCGTTAAGCTATTTTTTGGCTGACTGTGGGCATTATCTAGAAAATTTCCTGCTTAGCAGATACTGTAAATCTCTCTTTTATCAATAAAATTCTCACCTTACGGATCAAAAAAAAAAAGATATCTTCAAAGAGATCGTGGCTTTTTTGTAAGGATAAGAATTAGCATCAAAGGAAGGATAAAAGGCTCGATCTGATTTTTGTGAGGATTCAGAAATAATTTTGTTTTGATAATTTTCTCTCAGCTGAAATTTGGAGGAGTTCCCAGGACGAAACCCCTGGTTTTGATGTGATTGGGACAGAAACCCCATATCATTGAATGATTGCAGACGATAAATTGCAGATATCAGACACAAGGAAGTCATCTGGTTTAGACCAGAAATTGCAGCCATATCAAGGTTAAGAGAGGCGCCCAGCATACAGGCCGTAGATTATTCTAGGAGGGTGATTTGTATCAGAATCGCAGCCAGGTGCTAAATTATCTGATTTTTCATGAATAAATCTGGTATGTTACATGATCTTGCTATAACTAAATTTAATAAAAATATCTGAGTTATACAGTTCGTTGGCTATGCTGTTCTTGTAATTCATTATAAACAGATGTTGTTCATGCAATTAAATTGACCTTGTTCTAAAACAATCCATCTGAAACATCAAAACAACACATACTTGAGCAAACATTTAAACACCTATCCATTGGAGATGAACTAGGGATATTTCATACTAATGATGGGCATCCAATGGCTTCACTCATTAGGGAAGTATGCTTAGAATTTGCAGACTATGGAGTTGAAGTCCAGAGTGGATGGTAAGAAGGTTGTTTTGAGGGGTATGTTTAATGGTGCTCCCAGGATCGTGTCAGCAAAGAGAATGAAAAGTATTTTTAGGCATGGTGATGTGGCATGGGTAGCACAGTGTTTGATTTCATACAAGGCCCCTATAGATGATAGTAATTTGTATCATGTGGACATTCAGGCAGTGTTGCATAAACACAACTTGGTATTGGGTGAGATTCCTCCAAGGACACCTCAAGATAGAGGGTTTGAGCATGTCATCAAGTTGGAGGAGGGCTCCAAACCTGTCATCACTACTCCTTATAGGCACCCTAAGAAGTTTAAGGAGGAGATAGAAAAAGCCATTAAGGAGTTATTGGATATGGGGCACATCAGACCTAGTTCAAGTCCCTTTGCTTCTTCAGTTGTCTTGGTGAAGGACGGGACCATGAGGATGTGTATAAATTACCATGCCTTGAACAAAAAGGCCATTAAAAACAAATACCCTATTCCTAGGATCAATGAGTTGCTAGAAGAGTTGTGTTGGCGTTTACATTCGCACCTCTGGAATGCGGATTTGAAACGGACAGCTATGCATAGATAAACTGCTCTTCAAATTAGGAGGGGAATCTCCCTCTTGCTGATGGTATGAAAGAAAGTAAATTAAAACTAATTCGCCTATCTTTTTGTTTCAGCTAGAGCACAAGGTTTATAAAACACAAACGCCGCAGCTGAGATTTTATGATTAAGAACTTGTTGATGAGGTTTATCATCCACTCAAACATCAGAATAAAATGTCCAAAGATACTCTATCCTCTCTTGAAAACCACCGCGATAGTATGCATTCCAAGGTTTCTTTAGTCGGGTCTCGACGTGTGGATAAGCTTCAATGGTCATAGATAATGCCGTAATAAACAAGGGGACTTAATGTGAGAAAGTCCTACGTCTTCGACTTAGGAAATTTATCTTGTAGGTTCTCAATTAGGACTTTCAATTGTGGATCTCAAAAAAATGGCAAAAAGAATAGGGTTTAGGAGAGTCTAGTCTAAGCCTAAGAACTCAAGAGACAGTAAGGACTCGGTGAAGAGAAATAAACCACACTTTGTTTCGCCTCCTGCAGGACAACATACGCAAAATGGGTGCAATCTTCAAGGGGTTTGTGAGAATAATTTTCAAACCTCGAATGAGGTTGAAGTTAAGCTTCCACGTTTAAGAGCTCAGGCTAACTTTACAAATCGAATGCAAATCATCCATTCGAAAAAAGTATGAGCTACACTTCACCATTGAATCAATACGATCAATCTCTCATTCAATTTAACAACTCTTCAAAGCAAATTCTACTTAATCTAACTTTAACTCTAATCTATGGCGGAAGGCAATATGTAACCTCGCTTACTATTCAACAATAAGAAGTGATTCAAGGCAAATCATGCTCAAGAGCTTTTATCATTCAAAATAGTCTCAATGCGACAATATACATAATCTGTCTCCACACTTTACAAATGAGGGGGCGAGCTCAATTTATAGGCTCCCCAGTTACAATTCAATGGCTAAGATTGATTTCAAATCAACGGCCGAGATTACAAAATAAAACCCTAATTAGGGTTTGTCACTTTCGACCAATGAGAAAATTTCATTTGAGGACACTTGTCCTTTTTGCTAAATATAAATCAACAATAAAATAGAAAGTTGTTGCATGTTGATTTGGAACAATTTGATTGGTTGGAAGATGACGAGGCTCCACCTCAGCGTGCTGGATGTCTTCCTTGGTTGCTTCATTTTTTCTTCACGTGCTTGCCTTAAAATATTTCCCCTGCCGATAACTCTGTCCGTTGTGCTTGTTCCTTCCTAACTTTGATCTTGGATTCCTTTGAGACTTGATTTCTACTCTTACCTCAGACCGGAATCTTTGAGGTCTGGAAGTCTCCCCTTGGAGCAAGTGTCTGGTCTTGAAGTTGGTTGCCTTGGACTTCCTCCTGCTTGAACTAGGTTGATGTTATTCCTTTGGATTTCCTCTTTAAATTCTCCAATTTGTGCCGAGAAATTGTCTAAGTATGGAGATATGTTTGGAACACTCTCCTTGTCACCATCTGATTCTGATTGGAAGCTTGTCTTTAATTCTTCAGGAGATGAAACCCTTCAAGAAGTTGTCCTGATTGCTTCTTTCAAGTGCCTAGAATTTGGAGAAGAATGCCTCTGTGCCTTCGCCACAATGGAGGAAATTGGAATATCCTCTGTGAAGTATTTCCCAGACTTAGCCAAATTTTGGCTATTCAGGTTCATTCTGTAACATCTTCATCTGGACCATTCAACATTTAGCCAAGGTTTTGGATGAACTTTGCCTATGGATTTTTCTTCAATTTTGAATTTGGCTCGTGCTATGTAGGACAAATTCTATCCTCGGACAAAGATTTTATTCACTTCCTCTTTATTTTCCTCTTCATCCTTCCTGTTTTCCGTCCAACACTTAGTGAATTCTTGTAGCCAATTTTCTCGTCCTCTCCTTGGGCGGACTTCACATGAGCTTGGACGTTTTCTCTCTCGGCCTAAGTCAGACTTCAAGCCACTTTGGACAAACATTTCTAGGGAGAAGTCGAACTTTATCATGCTTGTGCCATTTCTCAGTTGAGCAAAGTCGGATTTGCTAGTGGTTTTGCCATCTTTTCTTTATGCTTGGCGAACCTTCTCAACACTTTGACGTTTCTTTTCTTGGTCTAGGTCGGACTTTGCATCATGTTTGCCATTGTACTTGGCAGATCTTATGGATGTCTGGACATACCTTCTCCAAGCAAAGTCGGAAAAGGTTTGGACATGCTGAGCTTGGGCAAAGTCAGACTTTCTCATGCTTGTGCCATCCTTTTCCTTCACTCTATCTGGCTTGAAGCAGACTTGCCTCCATTCCATGCCTTTGCTTCTTCTTTGAAGACTCGCCTCACGTCGTCATTCACCTGCAAGAAATAAAATAAACAAATTCAGATTTTCTCTCTCCTGAATTTTTACCACTCTCTCTCCTGAAGCCATGGTGAATTTAATTTTGCCCTTCGGATTTTATCTCTGGCCGGCACAAATTATTTTCCTCCAAAACATTGTCTGGTGAATTTGATTTTGTCCAAGGCATTGAAAATAAATTATTAAAATATTAAAATATTTTAATTTATTCCAACCCGTTCGTCTTCGACCCATGGCTATTTCGATTTCCTCTTCGTTTTTCTTGGCTAAGAGTGTATTTTCCAATTTTATCCTCAATTTCGTCTAGCCAAACCAAAATTCAAGCCATTCCGTCAACAAATTCTATGCCAAATCCCTGTTTTTCTTTGCCATAGCCAACTTTTCTCTTGCACTGAGCCTATTTTCTTCTGCCAAAGTCAAATTTTCTCTTGCTCAGTCGAATTTTTATAGGCAAAATCCTCGTCCGAATGTCTTCGTTGGGCGAATTTTCTTGACGTCTGACATATTCTTCCTCCTTCTGGCCAAGGCGATCCTTCCTTTCTCCTTGCCTTGTGCATTTTTCTTCGACCAAAGTTGACAATTTCTTCGCATTTTCCCCATACTTAGGCAAATTTTACCTCTTTTCTACCTTTGAGTTAGGCACATTCCGTTTTATTCTTTGCCAAATCCCAATCTTCTCCAGCACGTGCCCTTTCGAGCTTGGCATTTGACCTCTCGAAAGTGTCATGATACTTAGCCAAAAATCTCAACTTTTCATCATTTAGCCTCTATACTTAGGCAAATATTCGAACTTTTCCTTGGACTAGGCATCAACACTTAGCAAAATCATCATTTTATCCCTTCATGTGCTTAGGCGGACTTCCTTAGCACCTTGGATAAGTATGGCGGACTTCTTTGATACCTTGCCAACCTCTTCCAAGTGTATGGCGGACTTTATGAGCATCTTAGACAAGCATTTTGGATGTCCCTCTTTTCTAGGGCGGACTTTAAAGCTTCTTGGCATTTGTCTAAACATTTTACCTCTTGGAAATGTCATGATGTTTAGCCAAAGATCAATTTTCCACCCTTTTAGGCCCCCATACTTAGCAGATTTTCGAAATTCTCTTTGCTGGGCATTAATACTTAGTGAAAATTTTGATTTTTCCTTCTTCTACATGCCTAGGCGGACTTTCCAAGCCTTTTGGACATGCTTCTTTGTGAATGGTGGACTTTCAAGCCCCTTTGGACATCCTTGGCGGACTTTGGAAGGTCTTAGGACAAGCATGGCGGACTTTGGATGGTCTTAGGATGTGCCTCCTTGCTGCATGGCGGACTTCAAAGCATCCTAGGATATCAAGGGCGGACTTTGGAACTTTTTGGACATCCTTCCTTTGAACTTGGCGGACTTTGGAGATCTTTAGGACATGCATGGCGGACTTTGAAAGGTCCAAGGATATGCTCCCTCAAGGCTGGCGGACTTCAAGAATTTTTCAGACTTTCCCTCTTTGCATATGGCGGACTTTGAAAGGTCCAAGGATGAGCATCCTTATGCTTGGACATGCTTCCTTAGTGCTGGGCGGACTTCACCAGCTTTCTGACATTCATACCTCTTTCCATAGGGCGGACTTCCTTACTTTGGTTGCCATAAGTCTTCGTTGGAGGGCGGACTTCATCACATGCTAGGCCATTGGACAAGGCAGACTTCAGCCTGTTAGTAGCCATTTCCATCCTTGACCAGGCAGACTTTGGATTATGCTTAGCCACTTTAGCTTTCTCCCAAGGCGGACTTCAGCCTGTGTCTGTCCATTTGATGCTTTGACAGGGGCGGACTTGCTCAGATTCATTGCCATTGCATTGCTTATGGCTGAAGGTGTTCACCATTATCTTGTGAGCTGAAGGTCCTCCATACTTAGGCGAATATCTCAGTTTCCTACATGATTGTTCAGGCATATCCTACCTTCACCATGATCAGATCGCCATGAATGCTTCAGATTCTTTACGAATTTCCAGATTTTCCATGAATGTTCGGTCTTTACCTCAGATTTCTCATGAGTTTCTCAGATTTTTTTTTCATGAATGTTCAGATTTCTTGACTGGTTCTTCAAATTTTCAACCATTTTTCGAAAGATTTTCTGTGATTTTTACCAGATTTTTCACCGTTTTTGAGCAAATTTTCCAGATTTTTGAACTTTTTGTGTGATTTTCCAAAATTTTACCAAAATTTCAAAATTTCGAATCGATTTTCTGAGAGTTTCATTGATCTTTTCGAACTTCTGAGTGGATTTTTGAAACTCGTGACCTTTCTAAAAATAGAAACTTTCTAAAAATAGAAATTTTCCAAAAATAGCAACTTTCCAAAAATAGACCCTAAAAAAATAGGGATCCCAGAATTGCCCAAAAGTGCCAAAAAAGTAGGTCCTAAAAAATAGGGGGGCCCGGGGTGAGAAACCCTAAAAATTTGGAAGTGTCGGATTTGACTGAAACGACAGTCGATCTTCGTCTCCCAGGCCCTCTAAGCACGATGGTGACGTTTACGCGCTGATTCAAGCATGGATTCTTGACTTGGCTCAGATGACTCTCGGCAGACTGACTGACTTGGAACCCTCAAAATGATGACCCCATTGTAAAAAGACAAGTGATAAGCAGTTGCAACATCGAGGCAAAAAGCGAAAATAGGGGGTCCCCATTTGCAATGGGGCGATGTGTGAAATGGTCACAACACTCCAACTACTTAATTAACTTAAGTTAAAGACGCTTCTAACTTCAAGTAATACGCAGAGCAAGAGAAATGAAATGGACAAGGATGATTCTCGACAAAGTAAGCTTCAATGTTCTTTTTCAACAAACATCTACACTTCATGTGTTTCTAATCAAGATCATAAAAGTAGAACACAAATAACGGAAATTTGAGATGTTATATCAAGGCAAAGGAGCCTCATGATTTTATTACTCAAACTTCTGGAACAAAACTTACTTCTAACATGCCTGGAACAAGAAATTGCAGCTAAAGAGGCTTGCAATCTTGTTCTTACACAATAGAAACAACAATCACAATAACTCCTTGGCTAAAAGAGACTCAACAATTTGCTATCACAAAACAATTGAACAACATCAATAACAAATTTTGCCGGGCTAAAAGAGACTCAAAGAATTTGCTACTCAATAACCTTAAAGAAAAACTAATGAGCAAAGGCTCTTATTTATAGCAAGCAGAGGAGTAGGAACCCTAAAATCTCCTTGCTTTCATTAATCAACATTTAGCAAGCAAGCTTTATTTCTAACGAAAGAAGATAACATCTAACACCTAAGAAAGGGGGAAAAGCAGGAAACGCCAACTATTACATTTATCTTCTTTCTCTTCTTCAAAGAATGGATAAGAATCGTTCCAAGAATAGAAAGAAAGCTTCTAGATGAAAATTTGCTTTAAATCTCAATCATATCCGCTAAAAAGCAAGAAACTGGGTCCTGGTTAGGTGCATTGATACTGTCTAAGGCAATATTCCGATCCTCCAAGATCTCTTCACCTTCTATGATCCAACTTAGAGAATCTTTTACTTCTTTGGCTGCTTTATGGGTTCTATTCTTGAGAAACATCGCTGCCCAAAAAGATGACTTGGTGGCTCTGCAACTTTATGTTTCTGACACCTCTCTTGATTTCCAACAGAAGAGTATTGCACAACTCTTTTTTGATACCTTTCCTTTTTCTCATATCACACCTCCTCGTGTTCTCCAGCTGAGATGATGAAGTCTTGATACAGTGCTAATTTGGTCTTAAACTCGAGGAGAGTGTACTCCATATTGAAAAGCTTGAAGATTGACAGTAAACTCGCCTATGTTCAGACAAGCTTTGCGCAACCTTCTATTTTTAGAATGCTGGTTTTTCTTCCTCCAACGGACAAATTTTGGAAAAAAAATTCTGAGATATGGGTTTTGCTCAGAATTTTGTTGCAAGACAACCCATATCGTCCGTTTTTGAAAATCTTGAATTTTGACTAAAAAAGCAGCAAACCCTAATTTCTTCAATTTTTCACTGAAAAAGCTGGCACCTGGGTTTTCTTCAGAATACAATTAGAAATGGACCCAATCGATCAGATTTGAAAAACACTGATGGCTGATCGAAAAAGCAGCCAACCCTAGAATTTGAAATTTTCTTGAAAAAGCTGTGATATGGATTTTCTTCAGAAGACTGTTTTGAGAGGACCCAAATGATCAAAATTTGCAAACTCTGAAGATTTCACTGACATGCAAACAAAAAAGCAGCTGCTGCAACTTGATGAAAATTTCTTGGAAAATTCTTCAGAAGAATGAGTTGAGTAGACCCAGAAGGCTGAAAATTGAAATCTTTGATCTTCTCCTTCAAAAATTTGTTCTGGATGAAAAAGCATGAAAAAGCAAGATCTCATGTTGCTGGTCTGAAAATTATTTATGAAAATCAGCAACCTTGAGCTCTTGAATCTTGAAATAAAACTCAAAGTTGCTGCTCCACTTCTCTTCTTTGGACGCCACCTGCAAAAATGATGAAAACTGAATGGAAGAGATGTCTTAAATAGATTTAGGGCTTGAAATAGCTTTGCTTTCTTTTGCTTTAATCCATGCAAACCCTAAAACCTTCTCATGCATTGAACTTGGACATTCACTTCAACTTGCAATTTTGAAATTTTGGAAAATTGACTAAGTTATGACAAGTTGGGCGCCCTTCTTGGCTAGGGGTGCCCATTTTCTCCAGAGTTAGCCACTTTTTGAGAATTTTCAACATTTCTTCCATTTTGACCCCTGGTTTGACCTTGATCTCTGGCTTCAAGATTGATCTGATGAACGAACTGGATGATTCATCACGCAGCCTGACTGATTCTGAGAAGATTGTTTTGGAGGCACCTCTGGCAAAAAACTTCGTTTTGACCTTCAAATTCATGGGAGCCTATTTCCTCTAGGGGCTCCAAACTTTCACAATGTTAGCCATTTTTGCATGATTTTCAAGTTCTTCATTTCCCTTTGATCTTCTGATGAAATCTTGATTCCGGGAGCTACGCTAATCTGATTGACTGGCTGACAGGTTCACTGGATAGCTTGGCTGAAACCGACGAGATGATCTTAGATGCTTCATTGACGAATTCCATCATCTCAGAGCTCAAAATCTCGGGCGCCCTTTCTCTCCAAGGGCGCTCAACTTGACTAGACTTAGCCATTTTTATGATATCTTCGCCACTTTCTCTTCTTCAGATGATCTTGTCAAATCTGGAGTTCTAGGCGCCGGATTGACTGATGGTTGGGCTCGTTACGGAGCTAAGGAGAAATCAAGAGGAATCTCCTGGGAGTAACTTTGTCAAAAAGTTGGATTTGAGGCTTCAAAAGCTTGGGCGCCCCTGGCAAGCTGGGGCGCCCAACTTCACCAGAGTAAGCCATTTTTTCATAAATTTCATCTTTGATCTTGACTTCGACATTTAAGCTCTTGTTTTACCCTCTGTTTTGCCTCTTGTATCTGATGACTGCCAACTCCGATTGACGTGCTGATGGTCTCTTTTGAAAGCCTGATCAATCTTGGAGAAGACATGTTGAAAGCTTCACTGGCAGATTCATTTGTTTGGGCCTTCGAAATCATCAGTGCTTTTCTCTTCTAGGGGCGCCCATTTGCTCTAGACTTAGAATATTTTTCATTAGATTTTATCTTCAAGTTTAAACCTTCATTCTATATCTTCACCTCGATCTGGATTTACCGGAGAATGACAAGTTGGATGCTCTGACGAAGACACCCGTTGCGAAGCTATCTGAATTCTGGAGAGATTGAGCATATTTGCAAACCCTTACTGCTGAGTTAGGCCCCTCAAAAAGTTGGGCGCCCCTGGGCACCAGGGGCACTGAAAGTTCCCAGAGTTAGAAAAATTTCAAACATTTTCAAGATTTTCATTCTACATTCTATTTGAAACTGCCTTGTTTGATCTCGAATTCCGGACGACTGGATGATCCGATGACTGCACTGCTGGACTCGCTGCAGAGCTAGGGGGAAACTGAACAACTTTTCCTGGGAGCTCAAACCCCAATTCCATCATTTGATGCCCTAAAAAGATGGGCACCTATTCTCTCCTAGGGCGCCCATGTCAAGCAGACTTAGTCAATTCTAGGCAGATTTCACCTTCCTTCTTCATTCAACATGCATGTTCATCATTTGATATTCTATTTGATGCTTGAGCGTTGAATCTGATGCCTGGCAGCCACCTGACCTCCATTGATGACTTCGGAGCTCCTGATATGCTTATGAAAAGCAGAATAGACCCACTAGGGAAAAACTGAACTTTTTGAGATTCTGACTGCACCAGCCTAATATGGAAGTATTTTGAGCCAATCAAAATCAGTTTGGACCCTGGCGGACAAACCTTCTATTTTTAGAAATTTTTTATTTTTAGAAAGTTTTGCCAGTATCCATTTCGAAAGAAACCTAGAAAACCAGAAAAAGTTACTATTTTTAGGAAATTTCTAAAAATAGCAGTTTTCCTAAAAGTAGGGATGAAAAACTGAGGATTTGGGTTTTGTAGATTAGCTGCTCCGAGCAGACCCGATCGTCAGATTTTGGAAATTTTTCATTCTTACTCCTCATGCAAGACATGCACACCCAAATTTTGACCTTTTTGACTGATTTAACAAGACTTTTACTCATGTCTTCAAAATGTCTAAGTGTAACAAAAAATTTAATTTTGGGGTACAACAAGTTGCACGATGCAGTTGTACTTCTAGAAGACTAATCTTCGGTCAAGGTATCCACGCAGTATGTATGTGGACATTCATAAGACAACATTCAGGTGTCATTACGGGCACTATGAGTTTTTGGTCATGCCCTTTGGTTTGACCGATGCTCTAGCCACCTTTCAATCCGGTATGAACCATATTTTTACTAAGCAGTCAAGGAAGTTTCTATTGGTGTTCTTTGACGACATACTCATATACAGCAGGACTTGGGAAGAACACTTGAGACATCTTGATGAGGTTTTGGGTATAATGGAGGCACAATCTTTGTATGCTAAGGCATCCAAATGCAAGTTTGGAATGACAGAGATCCTCTATTTGGGACATGTGATCACTGCTCAAGGTGTTCAGGTCATCAAGAAAAGATACAAACAATTGCAAACTAGCAACCACCAAGATCATTGACAAAGCTATGAGGTTTCTTCGGGTTGTGCAGCTATTATAGGAGATTCGTTAGGGGTTTTCGCAACTGGGTGCACCTCTAACAGATCTCACCAAGAAAGAGGCTTTCAAGTGGACGGATGAATCTCAACAAGCATTTGACAAACTGAAAGAGGATATGAGTACTTGTCTCATGTTGCTCTGCCAGATTACACTCAACCATTTGTACTGGAGTGTGATACATCGGGTGAGGGTATTAGAGCAGTTTTAATGCAAAACAGGCACCCCATCGCCTATGAGAGTTGGAAGCTCTGAGATACTGAGAGGCTCTATTCCATCTATGATAAGAAGATGCTCGCCATCATGCATGCATTGGCGAAGTTCAAACAATATTTGGTAGGTGGGAAATTTGTTACATCCCGATTTTATAGCTACTATTGAATAGGGCAATTGATTGTAATGTTTGAATCTTGATGATGAATAAAACATGGTTGATCTTGTTAATAAATAATTGAGTTATGTTTAAATGATGGTTTCATTTGATTGTTACTTCTAAATGATTTTGTCTTGATTAAATATTGCAAACAATTATGGAATAATGTTATTCTAACTTGTGAGATGTTTTTACCTTGTTATGAGCATATGACTGCCGATGTCATGTCATGATGTGCAGGTATGAAGACTGTACCTCCGGACAGAGGAGAGACATCATTCGGGGAGGAACTTGGTCGGGTAAACAGTAACGAATACCAAATTGAGCATACACACACATACTATAAATTAAGTAAGCCAAGTCTGTTTGTCGAGATAACGGTAAGTCATCCATAGGCTTTAGGAGTCTAGTTTACTTCTTTGTGCTTGAGAGATGATTGTTTGTTTATCAGACTTACGTATTATGTTCATAACGTGAATGGGTCTAAGCGAATAGGTTAAGTGGGTGTGTATATACATGTATATAGTATACTGAGATATATACGAGTATATATGTGTATATATATATATATATATACACTATCTGTTATCTATGGATAAATAATATTACTATAATATTTGCCTTGGAATTTATATATATATATATGAAAAGTACTAGGACCAACTGGCAAAATATATATATTTATATTTGTTAAATATAAATATAGTTATATATAAGTAATTATATATTAAAGATTATATATAATATTATTATAGTTATATTAAAATATATAAGTATATTAAATACTTGGGTATTTAAATATTTATATGTTTAATATTTAAAAGAACTATAATAATATTTATATAATAAAATATATATATAGTGAAATTATATTTAAACTTCTAAATTTATGGAAATTAACTTATTACTTAAATAATATTTTAAAATCTCTTAAGTAAAAATTAAAGATTATATTTTACTAGGAGTAAATAAATATAAAAATATATTTATGAATTTTATATTACCAGGAGTAATTTGGGGAAATTAGATATTACCATGGGTAAAATTGTAATCACCTTACATAGTAAAATCTTTATTAATGAATTTAGAAATATTTGGTTTTGATTTAAAATATGAAATCGATACATGACTTGGAGTCAAAATTAATATTTTGTTTTTGAACTATGGAAATCGAAATTTTGAGAGAGTTAAGTATTTGAAACATAAAAATTCTTCATTAAGTAAAAGTCGAAACATTTGATAAGGAAAAATACGTTTTTAAAAAGAGTCAATCCCGTGAAAATAAAAAAAAAACGTTTTCATGAAAAATGGCGTGAAGAAGATGCGCGCAGGAAGGAAAAACGCGCTTGAAGCGCATGGGCAGAGAGGAATGAATCAAACGCGGTTCCTCTGGCAAAGATAATGCAACGTGGAAGTATAGCAGGGTCGACCTCATCCCTGGAGCAAATTTTTCAAAACATTTATTTCAAAATAACCTAAAATCTGGAAAACGCCATGAGTTGTCAAAAATCCGCCATGTGAATTGATTTATTCTTCATCTGCTGGCTCTAAAGAGGTCGAATCACCTTCATGTTTGATGACTTAGGGTTAAATAATCCGCCAAATGTCTTTTGACTGTTTCTGATTACTGTGTTGTCATTTGGCATGCCTACATAACTGGGAATCCGTTGTATTTCGGGCCCTATATAATGACGCCCTTCCATTCATTGTGAACACACCTTGGGGAGCAATCTGAGTTTACTATTTTATTCCATATCCATTACATTATACTGCTTAAGTTTCCTGTATTGTTGAGTTTGATAAATTCAGTGCATTATTACCAGCAATTACCAGTTACAGTGATTGAATCATATTTAGTTCAGAGTGAGGTATTTGTATAGCTGAGTAGGAATTGAGTGGTGGAAACACGTCTGTGAGAAAGAGATATAGGAGTTCTCTATAGAGAGAAATACTTTCATAAAAGAAGCCATATTTAGCTGAAACTACGGAGGCTTATTTGAAGAAGAATTTAAAAGAGCAAGTCTGGAAGGAGAAGCTTTAAAATCAGGCATGAATCTTCCTATTATATAACCTTTGTTAAGTGTTGTTTATTTTGCGTCTTGTGATCGTTGCTTTCTATTAGCTTTAATAGGAAAGAACCAATTCGATGAATAAAAGCAATGCATTAAAGGAGAAAATGTGTAAAGGATTCAATGAATAGGGGAAATTGTGAAAAAGGGATTATTTGGATAAAGTGCTTAAGGGATTAGATTATTTCTCTTGCATTAAAACGAAATAATGGAAAAGATAAAAGGGAAGGGTTTATTTGCATTTTGAATGGTTATTGCATGTTGTGTATGATCTCCATATATGGAGAATACGTAGACGTAATATTTATCTACTAGGATTGAAATGATGGCAGAATCAAGTGAAGTCTTTTAGCTTAAGTTATTAGGATAACTGAGACAAGTTTAGTACTCCTAGGATAAAGAATTCCTAGTTAGGAGGAATTGATACAAGACTCTTGAATACTGTTTTCATTCTAGTAGGTTCGTATGATTGTAGGATGTCTGGGTTGACGGATTCACCCATTGAAGGACAAACCTATGCGTAGAGTAAGGAAGCCTTAAGTCAAATCGGCCCTGAGTAGTGTTTATGATAGATGACCTTCATTCGAAGTACAGAATGAGAATACTTTGGCCAAAGTAGTGAAAGGTACAACATCCACCTAGATGTGAGATAGTTGAGACTACACTGTCAGTTCATTGTGATCCGAGTACTAGATCGAGATTGTGAAATAGCAAGGTTCTAGTTGAGTAGGACACAGCACTATGCTCAGTTGGTAATCGTTAAAGGATACCCTACCAATCTCTTCAAGGGAGGGCCGCTTCATTGCAAATGATCGTATGGGACCGTGATTATAAGTCCGCATTAAGGAAAAGCCTCAAGCGATGTTTCCTCCACGCAGCCGCCATGTACCAAGATTTGAAAGGACTGGACTCGGACCTTTCTTACTTCTATTTGTGCAAAAGCTTACGAGCTATGTATGTAACTCAGTATTCCTTTAAACTCGATTTATATTTGCAATGAAAATGAAATTCATGAGGAAACATATTGTAACTTATACATGTTTATCAATAAAGAAAGGAAGAAATTTATTGTAATATCTTTGTTATATGTTACTTTACATGTTTTTAGTGAGAATTGAAAGTTTTTAATTTACTTAATTGGGTCAGAATAAAAATTTGTGGTCAGAACGGACCATAACAGCTTGAGATATTTTTGGAGCAAAAAGATTTGAATGAGGCAACAAAAGTGGTTCAACAAGGTACATGTGTATGACTTTGACATTGAATAAGTTAAGGGGAAAATGAATGTTGTTGCTATTGCTCTTTCCAGGAAGCCCGCTATTTGCTCTCTAGTAGAAATTCCAACTAATTGGAAGGCTCACCTTTTGGTGGAGTATTCCAAAAACACATTTGCATGCGAGATTATGGATGGGAAAACTCAAGATGACAAATACAAGGTAGTAGATGATGTCATTTACAAGGACAAAATTTACTTGGTTCTTGAGTCAAAGCTTAAGAAGATTTTGAGAGCCATCCACAATACTACATTGGTAGGACATCCAAGATATTTTAAAACTTACAGGCAGGTCAAAGAAAGGTTTTCATGGAAAGGCCTCAAGGATAATGTCTTGCGACATGTAAAGGAATGCATGACTTGTCAACAAAACAAGTCAAATAACAATTTCTAGCTGGTTTGTATCAACCCTTGCCTATTCTAGAACAGAAATGGGAGAGTGTGTCTATGGACTTCATTATTGGTCTACCAAAGGTACAAGTCAAAGATTGTATTTTTGTGGTACTTGATGGTTGACCAAGTTTTGCACTCTTTTTCGTTATCTCATCAGAGTATAAGGCACCACAAGTTGCAAAGTTGTTTTTCAAGGAGGTGTTCAGACTCCATGGATTGTCAAGAAATATAGTTAGTGACAGGGATAGTCGGTTCCTCAGTGCTTTTTGACATGAGCTATTTAGGTTAACTAGCATTGAGCTAACCCCCAACACCAATTACCACCCTCAAACGGATGGCCAAACAGAGATTTTGAACAAATGGGTTGAGGGATATTTGTGTAACTATGTGGCAAGGCAGCAGAAGGCTTGGATCAGGTGGTTGCATTTGGGCGAACATTGTTACAACACCACTTATCACATGTCAATTGGAATGACTCCTCTCAGAGCTTTATATGGATATGATGCTCCATCATTTTTGGATTTAGCTTTTGGTGATAGCAAGGCTCCCAAAGCTAAGGATTGAATCCAGGAGAGTCAAGATATCCTTAGTCACTTAAGGATAATCTTCAAAGTGCTCAGAATTAGCAGAAAATATATGCAGACAGGCACAAAGTAGAGCAAAGCTTTGAGGTGGGAGACTTGGTTTTCTTACATCTACAGCCCCACAAATAGTCTTCCTTGAAGAAAAGTGGTGCAGAATAGTTAAAACCTTGCTTCTAAAGCCCCTACAGGATTGTTCGAAGAGTGGGGGAAGTAGCATATGAGCTTGAGCTGCTTGAGGATAGCAGGATCCATAACGTGTTTCATGTGTCATGCCTCAAAAAAGCTCTAGGGCAGCATATTACATCTTCACCAGAGCTTCCACCCTTGGACAAGGAAGGCAGATTGGTTTTGGTACTTGAGGAGATTGTGGATGTCAAAGAAAGAAGATTGAGGAGCAAACTAATCAAGAAGTATCTAATCAAACAGAGAGACTTGCCCATGGAGGATGCCACTTGGGAGGGTGAACAAATTCTTCAACATCCTAATCTACAATTGCTTGAGGGCAAGCAATTTTGGGAAGGGAGGATTGTAATGTCCCCTTCCGAGGAGTAATCCAAAGTGACTAATTAGCCTATTTTATTATTGTAGGCTAAAGTCAGGCAAAAGGGGATAATTTAATTTAATTATTTAATATTATCCGACCAAGCACATTTTATGGGTAATATTATTTAATTAATTTAATAAAGTTTCATAAAGTGACTTAAGTGGAAAAATTTAACGGAGTTTAATAAAGTCACTTTATCACCCGGATTTAAATGAAATATTAAAAGTGTGGGAATTCAAAAAGTCTTTCTAGTGGCTTCAAGAATTAATACAAAAGTTCATTTGGAAGCTCATTTTTTCATGCTTGATTATTTTTTGATGAAATTGGAGAAGTTCTTGGAGAAACAAAACCCTTGGATGAAACCCTAAGGGATGTTGGTTTCGGTAGTGCAAGATTCTACCCTAGCTAGTTGCTAAAGAGGTCATTCAGATTTATTGCTTGGTTATCAACAATTTGATTTCCAAATTTTGCGAAGTCTTGTCCCAAGGCAAATTTCAGGAAAATATATTAAAACGATTTGCAAAAGAGTCTATATTATATATCAAAAAGATTTATATTGCTTGCTACAAACTTCATAGTTCATTCTATTTATCAAATGGGTACCCAGCCATACCATCCTTGTGAAACCGTACATCTCACAATCTAAATTTGTCATACTAAGTTTCAAAGGAGGAAGCGTTGCATTTATTGGAGAGTTATAGCTTTAATCTTAATACTTGTGTAGTGTTAAGACCAGCCACACCTCTTTATAAAGTTGTGACTCATTTTGAGCATGCATGGGGTGACGTGAAGGGAGAGAATGGTCAAGGAGGAAGTCATCGCTGCATTCTAAAGAGAATCACCCCTTCTTATGCCACCGTACATCTACCAAAGGGTCGTTGTACTCCCACACAAGGCTGTCATACCTCCATATTGGGCACCATAACATTTGCTAAGGGTCAAGCTTCATAGAGAAGGTATTTGGGAGTCCTTGAAAAGGAAACTCTGGCAATCCTTTCAGGTCAGCACAATATTATTGTCTTTGTCGGTTATGTTATTTGACTGGTAAATGCTATTGGTTGATAATTTTCTGAGTTGGATATTATACCAGCTAGGTATACATTGTATAAAAATAAATTCATATGTTGTGTTGCTTGAAAGTTGAAATATATGTTCCCATGTATTTGAATTTGTGAGAAATCCATGTATATGTATTGCACAAAAACTACCACCAATCTAGTGAAAACAAACTGAATACAAGCGCAGAACAGCAAAAGGACAACTGTTTGACAAAATGCCCATGCACATAGAATTGTGAAAGTGAAAAAAAATTGTATTGAAAATTAGCTTGGGATATTTCACATGCCCAAAATTGGGAACCCAAAACTTGGACTTGTACAAAATAGGAGGTTTATGATAGTGTCAAATAGGCAAACCTTTTTAGGGATATCATCAAAGTGTACTAGGAAGAATTTGCACTCCAAGGCAAAAAGGGACGAAGAGACTTCAAGCATCAAGCTTCTTACATCGGCAAAAGGTCCTCCTCTTCAAAAAAAAAACATTACAGATTTTTCCATCAAGAATAAATTCATTGAAGCTAATTTCTGTCCTCACAATTGTTGAGAGTTTTTATCATTTCCCATGTACATACATCAGTCATTGATTGCCAATAAGGGGACCTAAAACACCCCACAAAAAATCAGAAATTAGAAAACATATTGAAAATTGTAAACCCTCAACAAAAATCGAAAAATAATAATCAAAAAGCTATAATAAAAATGAGACAAAATTAAATGTTACCTTACTACATTGAAGGGAATGTCACAAAAATACCAAAAATTGCCAAGCATTTCTTACCACTTTGTGATTGTGTTTGTTCCAACTCGGTTAGGAACCAAGAGTAACGCCCGGCAAAACCCAACTTTGCAAATTGCAATCTCTAGGCCCAATGCTACTAGAACTCAATCCAATTCCACTTTCAGGCATTGAAGTAGTAGAAGGTGCAGCAAATTTTTGGTTGTCTTAATCTTTGTTTTGTCTTTTCTATGAAGATCTCTAACTGTATCGTCACCTCTCTCATAAGCTCAAGCTTTGGGCATGTGTACAAGGTGGTATTTGAGGTGATTAATGCCTCCAGCTAGAAACTCAACACCACAATATTTGCACAATACTTTCTCTTTTTGTCCCTAGCCTACCATGCTTCCAAGTAAGGTATTTCCTTTGCAGTTTAGACATCAAAAATTAAGAATTCTACATCATGGAGAGAAAAAAGTAGTGGGAAAGCTTATGACACAATAGAGTGGCCTTTTATTATTTTGATGCTTAAAGCTTTGGAGTTTGGTGAGTTCTTCGATAGGATGTTAAATGTTATGTGTAGAGATGCTTCTACTCAAATCTGTGTTAATGGTGAGCCTTCTCATTCCTTTCGCCTTCATAGATCTTTAAGGCAAGAGTGCCCCCTTGCCCCTTATGTCTTTGTTTTAGCTACAGAAGCTATCCATTACCGATTAGTATTAAGGGATTGCTCCTTAGGGCCCCTTACTAAAGGGTTGACCTTACCCTCTGGAGACTATCATAGAACTCCAGTTTGCTGATGATACTTCTATTTTTGTTGAAATGGACAAGATTAACTTTAAAAATCTGGATAATAGATTGAGCATTTGCTGTTTTGCTTCAAGGTCAAAAACTGCAATGCATAAATCCAATATTCTTTGTTAGAAATGATAAGTTTTCTAAGTGGCTTTTCATAGAGGCAACAATTATTTAGGATCTAATGAGGTTATATATTTGGGGATCCCCTTTTCCCTTGATCCTTAAAATGTATGTGGGATTGGGTTCTGGAGAAAGTGAATAAAAAAATTGTATAAGTGTCAAAATTGTTAAGTGTCAGGGTGATTGTCGTCTCTTGTAGGGAGGCTTCAGGTTTGCCAAAAGGTGTTTTCCTCTTACATCATATATTTCTCCTTTTATTGGCGTGTGGCTTCTTCTCATGTTAATCAGTTAAACAAGCTTATTAAAAGTGTTTTCTGGTCTGATGAGAAAGATAGCAGGAAAAGGCATGCAGTTTCTTAGGAGCAATGTATTAAGCCTAGAATTGTGGGGGAGATGGGTTTGAAGGACATTTTCAAACATGCTGTCTCTCTTGTTGGCAAATAGGCTATCAAAGCCATGCATGGTAAATTGGTAATGATCCATGGAAGCAACTTTTTAGATATAATTTAGCTAATTGTGTTTCTAAATTGAATCCAGTTGGAAAGATCTGCATTTATGGGGTATTCTTTTTTGGAAATTGTAAAATTAAGCCCTTTGGGTCCAATGTTTTCTGCTCTATTTGGAAGGCTTGGCTTTATGTTGAAGGTTTTACTAAAGGGCACGGTGCTTTTTCTGATGACAAGAATAAGGTGCTTGGATTTAGATTCTTCTGGTGGGCTCTTGAGGGAAAAAGTGTTCATCTTGCCTCTACCAAAGACTATTTTGCAAAGCTTTGGAGTATTAAGGGGATTAATTTTATTGGCAATATTCTTCTTGATAAGGGTCTGATGAATTGAAAGCTTATTCAAAGCAAGTTTGGTATTCCAGATCAGCAAAAGAAAACGTATACTATGATTAAGAAAGCTTGTTTAGATGGCAGGTTTGAGAGATTCAGGGTGGGATGCAAAAAAATTCTGCATGCCACTCCTAAATACTTGTATGCTTTTTGGTCTTTCACCATGCATTATTTCAGCAAGCTAAACTTGTTATGAAGCCTTCCTGAACCGGAAAATGTCTAGTCTAAAAGATTTTTAAAAATTGGTCTAGTTATATTCAGCCCAAAAAGTCCTTTCTTAAATGGCTATTATTGTTTAATAATTGGCTATTGGTGGTAACATGTTAAAGTCCCGGGTCTAAGCCTTGTCTTGCTTGTGGGGATGTCTATTCTACTGTTCATTTGTTCTATGAGTGTCCTTATGCAAACAGGTTCGCAATGCTTTCTTCCCGCTTGGGCTTTGAGTGTTGGTAAATGTTCTATTGATTGGCATGATATTCTTTTTGGCAAAATTTAAAGTTGTTCTCCTCTTGCTACTTTTTTGGACAGGATTAGTTGTGGCTGGTTATGTCTTCTGAAATCTTATGGTTCATTTGGGTTACAGGGAATAATGAGGTTTTCCAAGGGTGCAGGCAAATGCTCATTGGATTTTCTCAAAAAGCCACCATATCTCTTCTTGCAAACAATGTGGCTTTGCAGGTTCACTGGAAGAGTGAAGATATTAAGTAATCTGTAATTTGTTTATGATGGTTCACCTGTCCCAGAATCTCAGAAAGTGCGTTGGGGCATAGGCTTCAGTAATGTTTCATATGACAAGGATGGTTGGCCAAAGCAGGGGGGCATTGACGTGGTTACAGTGGTTGAGGTTCCTGTTCTTGTATATCCTGTTGTTCCTCAGGGTGGTGTTGCTCCTATTGTTCCATTCAGTGTTGCTCATCAAGGTAGAATAACTCATGATGTTCCATTTGGTAATGGTCCTGTTGTTCATGTTGGTCCTGAGGTTACTCAGAGTGGTGGTGTTTCTGTTGTTCCATTGGGTATGGATGCTCCAGCTGTTCCTCATGGTGTTGGAATTACTGCCATTACTGGTTTGGGTGCTGATAAAGGTAAGTGCATTGTTGATGATGTTCATGAGCTGGGTGTTGAGCAGGTTGCTGATGGTTATTCTTCAGAAAGTGATGACGATGAGGTTTCTACACCTTATCCTGCTGTTGCAACCAGTGTTTATCCAGAATCCTGGCTTCAGGAAGTGTAGATTTCAGGGTGCAGTCCTTGAAGAAGAATGTTGAGGATTTTGTTGTTAATTTGGATAAGAAATCAGCCAGTAAAGGTAGCAAATATATGTAATTTTTCTTATGCTCTTGTTTTGGTTCCCATTACTGGTTCAAGCTTTTTGGGTCAATGAATTTTAAGGCTGCTGCATAATGTCCCTTTTTTTGAAATTAAGCCAAGTTGAAACCCAAAACGCCCCTCATACATTTTCCATGGGTTTTGTGAATTATAATTATAATAAATAGGGCCTCAAGTGAAGTTAAAATACAAAATACGAAGGTCTCTTATAATTAAAGTTTATTTTAAAAAATTCCTCTCAAATATCAATCAAATGTCATGGAGGAGATTTGAAGAGTTATGTCTTTTGGAGGAAAACTCTATTTAAGAGAGGCCAAGCAAGAAGGAGGATATATTGATCAACCATTCTATTTTCTGATTTCTAATCCTTGTTGGAGCATTTGACTTTGGTTTAATTAACCTGAGAGTGAAAACCATCTAGGTCTGGAATTGGAGGATGAAAACCCCATGATATCCATCACTGAATTAGTGGATGAAAACCCCCTGATTTCCATCACTTGATTAGTGGACAAAAACCCCTGATTCAGACATGAGGCAACCCCAACCAAGGATTGCATATGAGCTTCAAAGTGATGAGCAATTCAAAGTGACATTATGGTGAAATCTTTCTGACTGGTATGCAAGAGCAGATCATATATAATTTGCAGCACCCAAACCCCACGATTGTCTAAGTGATGAATGGTGCCAGGGGTTTGTAAAATATATTACAGAGATTATCAACAACTTAAGTTGGATATATTATCAGCAATTCATGGCGGAATTCCCAACAGCAATTTCTGATAACCAGCAATCAGCAATCTATGTTGAAGGGTGTCTAATCTGAATCTGACAAGTCTCAAGTGGCAATTCATATTCTTTGAGCACTGCACCTTGTAGTGACTCAGATTTGATTGATAGAACTGAGGCTGCAATTCCTAATTTGTGGTAAATTTCTGCTAATTATAAGTGGCTGTGATTCTCCATTTGTGGCAGATTCTTCCAAAGTATGCATCCATTGCAGGTTTCCTAAAGAGGTGGGCTTGAGTTATCAATTGGTTGGTAATCCTAAAATGCTACCAATTGTAGTGATTGTTTTGCAGAGCCGATAATTAATTCATTATACATAACTGCTGTATTCATAATTTGTTTTAAAAATTAAACAGGATACTACATTCTGGTCCTGGTATTGGTGTTGATCATGATTTTTGCTGTTGGGCTCTATGATTGGCCTTTTGCTTGCTTTGGATGTCAGTCACTATGTTGCTGTCCATTATATGTAGCTGTTGATATTGTGATTATGGCTGATGGATATGATTTCTCTTCAGGTTGACCATGTGTTGGACCAGGTGGATTACTTGCTTTGATCTCTATTTTGGATAGGGTCTGTTGTACATGGTTTTTTACTTGTCCCTATTTTGTTTTATGGGACTTAATCTTTATCCCACTTTGTGATTGGGTACCCGTATGAGCTATATTTATGAATTATATCCAATATTAAAAAGAAAAAATGTAGCAGTCATTACAAAAAAGCAAGCAACAAAGCTAAAAAAATGCAAAAACAACTTTTTAAAATGAATAAGAAAGATAAAAACAAGAATGCAACAATGAAAAAATTTAAAACCCTCTAGGTTTTCACCTAATACTTTTTTCTGTTTTTCTAAGCTTGTAAATTTTACAACTTATAAAACAGAAATACTGAAAATAAAACTAAAAATGTAAAGAAGATTAAATGAGAATTAAAAATGAAACAAAAATTGAAGATTTTCAACTTACCTCGATGCTTGAAGTTGGAAATTGAAAATGTGTAAGTCAAATCCAAGGCCTTATATTAGCACCTCCTCGGCATGAATCCACCATCAATTCAACCCTATCAGCTAGTAAATATGTCCAGCTCTTTTGAAGATAAAAATGAAAACCAACTAGAGTGAAAATAGTTTAAAAGCAAATGGGCAAGTGAAAGTAAGATTAAAATCATAAAATGGACAAATGATGCTTTTAAGCCTTTAGTGACCTTTTAGGTAAAAAAACTGATGTGCTTTTTTTTTAAGAGAGTTTTTATAAATATTTTTTTAAGTTGGGCTTTGGCCCTGCAGACTCAGTAAGTCCTGTGTCAGGACTTACAAGTCTCTGCATATCAGCAAGTCCAGGGACTGGACTCATGGGTCTTCAAGCAAGGCCCCAGATCCACCAAGGTTGTCTCAGATCTGAACACAAGTCAAAGCAAAGAACCAGCAAGTCTGATAACTATGTTTGGGTGGTTGATGGGTAGGTTGGTTTCATAGAGGAAAGTGAGCTAGCTATAAAAGCCATCATATAGAATCTTCAAATCAATCTAGGTGAATCCAGTAAGTTGCTACTATCTTTTTTTGTTTAAACTGTGCAAATTGGTTCAGTGTGTGACTAAGCAAAGTAGAACACTGAAACATATGCAAAACATGAATCTAGATTTCTATTGGTAGCATCTAGGTGCAGAGTTGTTCATAGATTTATAGTATAGGCTAGCTAGAATATTAAGTAATCATACATCTCAAGAGAGAGGATGCCATGCACAGAACACAAGAACTAATACAATTTTTAGTTTCAATTCTCTAACTATCTTGTACATCTCTCTTTGATCATCCTTGGCTCATAGTCAAATATTGCTCACTTGTAACACATCTAGATTTCAACAGTTTCAAGTGTTGTCCCCCAGGTTCTCCCAGGGATCCAGATCACTCTTAGTTTATTGTCCCAAATTTAAAACTAGTATTATGGACCAGAATTACAACCTTATTTTTACGAAATTTTTTACCCAAATAAAATAAGGATTAATATTCCTTTGAATTTGTAAATGGGGTAAAAAAATTGTTGATTAAAACATCATTGAAAATCAAGTGATGTAATTAAGGATTTGAAAGGGCGTGTTAATAGATCAACTCTCTTAGGAAACTATTTATTTCCTTGTAAACCTGGATTTTTGTATGGGTAAATCTCTTTAGTGACAGATCAAGGTAGGTGGTGGGTCTTGGAGATAGCCCGCAAAGCATGTCCAACAAAGGATACAGAGTATCCAAATCTGATGTCAATTTATGTGTGTAAGAGAGGGGGACCAACCACACCAAGGCTCCAGGTCACAAAGAGCCGAGAGCAGAGGGCTGACCTAACTTACCTCACTCTAAAAGGATACAGAGTATCCAAATCTGATGTCAATTTATGTGTGTAAGAGAGGGGGACCAACCACACCAAGGCTCCAGGTCACAAAGAGCCGAGAGCAGAGGGCTGACCTAACTTACCTCACTCTAAAAGGATAAGGATCGAGAATGAAGAGCACTATGTAGTACTTTTGTCACTCTTCAGACCCAAGTTTAGGTTTAGGCTAAGCGAGCTGGTTTTTGGAGTCGGTACTGTGTCTCAGACAACTCTCTGTTCGAGGATGACAGCGCAGTTCTAGGACGACAGCACGGCGCGCTAGCGTCTCTCGGGCACGTTGGCGTCCGTACAGTCAAAAAACAGTAAACACAACAGAAACTACCAAAAAACCTACTGACGGCCTAGCTAGTTAATCTAGATGGTAAAAACAGAATGAAAAAGTATAGGAAATAAATACTAAAATGATAAAGCAAGTAAATAAGAACTAGGGCGACGAAGATGATCTCACATAAGTGTCAGTTCGCTAGCTAGCTCCACACGTATGTCCACCTACACACAAGAAAGAGGGAAAATTGTTGGGGCTGTATAGGGGCCTGCCTCAGTCAGACCCCCGTTTTGGTGTTTCCACCGCCATGGACAGCCAGAAAGCAACGGAGTAGAATATGCGATAAAGGAAACAAGGAGCACTACAAACAATATTATGCTACTCAACCAAATCACAAAGGAGAGGAGTGAAGTGTTACCACCTCCACCCAAAAGCTCACTAGCCAATGGAAGGAGAAAGCCAGCTATGAACTTGGCAAAGTCACCACCGCCGCAATCGTGGTGAAGGGAGGTCTCGCAAGACTCCAAGCTAGCAACGTCTGTAATGGCCTCACACTTGCAATGTGGAGTTGACGGAGTGCTGCTGCTGCTGCAATGCTCAAAAGTGGAATGCTAGAATACTGCTTGAGAGTGAAAGAGTGAAGAGGAATTGCTTAGAGAGTTCAAGAGAATTGCTAGAGAGACAAATGAAGTGAGAATGGATGAATTTGAAGGAAGAATGAGGAAGAATCTGCCATTTTCGAGTCGGTTGGTTGAAGAGGGACGTTACAATTCGGCCCCAATCGGGTGTGTAATGCCTCTGCCAACTCCAGACGCAGGAATCTGTCAGGGACGGCAACGCGGCGTGCAGACGTCTGAGCATCGCACATTCATCCCCAACAAATATTCTCTCACCGACACAAAGGACAGATGCCAAGTGGATGGAAGACAGTTGGGTGATGTGGAATTTCGCCTTCGGATTTGATTTTCTAAGGTGAGGGTATGTGAAAGGGGAATTTGCGTAAGGGGTACAAATTCGCTCCTATACAATGTGATATTGTTATCCTCCTGATATGCAGTCATAGCTGAAGGGCTTTGCATCTAATCACCAAGAGAAAAGAAGAGCCGAAAATCCATGGACTCAACAGATATGTATTCAACTTTTGAAATAATTTATATGTTTTATTGAACATTGGAATTGCTTCTCTATAAATTTCGAATGTATTTTTCTTTGATGCATTTTATCCTTGTTATTTTAGTTGTTTAATCAATGTGTGTAAAATCTGGAAAATTATTTGAAACATTCAAATCTAGGAAATTGTTTAATAACATCCGGTGTTAGAAAACACCCTTGGTTAACCATCCAAGCTCCACACAATCTTACTAACTCAGATCAACAAGAGGATCTATTTTCTGAAACAAATTCAATCTGGAAAATTATTTGAATACATTTACATCTGCGAAATTGTTTAATAACATCAGGTGTTAGAAAAGAACAGTTCAACAATCCAAGCTCCATGCAATCTTACTAACTCAGATCAATAAGACGATCTATTTTCTGAAACAAATTCAATGAAGCAGAGGTTAAGTTTAAATGTTAGCAAATTCAAGATGAATGCTAGTGAAGCATGACAGTGAGGGCTATAAAGAAAGGATATTTAATAAATGTCTTACAAAATCACCTTAACTGAAGAAAACAAACCCCAGCCGTCCATTGAGTCTCTTGTTTTTCTATAACTCTGCAGATGCTTATCAATTCATATTACTCTAAAGTTTTTGAACAACTAAAAATAAAAGCTAAGAAAGTATTCAAAAATACAAGAAAAAAGAGATGAGATGATTATTTGGAAGGAAGCAAGGTACACAGAAATGCTTCCTGCACAAAATTCAGTGGAGAGTGTTGTGCAAATTTCAATCTTTAACAATATATATATATCATAACACAAGTGTATGTGAGGAAACCCTTTCAAAAGAAAAAACCTATACTCCAAAACAGCCCAATGTATAATTTAGTAAACAACATAGTTACAATACACTTGTAGAGCAAGCCTTCACTGAAATATCACCAATCAGAGATCTAAAGGAATTTTGACAGCTAAACATTATCTACAAAACTCACACACAACCTCCATCTCAAGCACCTAATATATAGAAGATACAATACATGAAACCATCAAAAGGTGATTAGAAAACCATGAGCCAAAACCATTCAAGAAGTGGCACCCAAATCCTTAGTTTAAAAATCCAACACCCAACTCTCAAATGAGTCCACAAGCTAAAAATAGCATATTTTTTCCACCTATCATAACCTCGTTATAATCCACTCACCAAATTTGGCATCCCATTTTGGTTCCATTATCTCCAATCAAAAATGTTTTATGATGTGTTGCAACACATATCATTAGTTGGTCAACAAGTGTAACTCCCCCTTACAAATCCTCTATGTGTCCAACATGTTTTTATATTTCCTATGCAAACTTCCAAAGGCCATAACTTTTGATAAGGGAATCTGATTAGACCCATTTTTTTTTATTTGTAGAGCTCAAAGAAACCTATGGAATAGGCAACCCCCCTGGCAGAGCCAAACAACCCAAAATATCTATTTTGGCCAAAAACCAACTCTATAGTCCAAAAATTGAGTTTTTCTATTTTATAACCTAAAAATCGCACTTTTTGTAATTTTAACATTAGGAGCAAGGTTTAGACACCTTTCCTAACATATTTCTCAAATAAATAGATTTGGATTAGAATGACCTATCAATCATCCCTTAGAACTTGTTCAAAAAGATGTAGCATTGCATGTTCAACACCAAATTAAGGATCAACTAGTTCATTAAAGCACATCCTTAATAAGAAAACATGCTTCCAAACCTGCCAAATTTGGTGCAACATACTCAAAAATATTACAAGTTAACACTTTCCACCATAGATACAAAAGAAATAGAACAAAAAAAAAAACCAAAATGTATACAAACAGACAAAAACCATCAAAACAGAATGTTTTGCTCTAAGTTATACTAAAATAGCTAGGTCAAGTACAGGGTGACAAGACTCAATACACATCAGCCATAAATAAGCTAATCTCAGATGGTTTCATTTTTCCTATTGGGATGTTCCAATATCCTAAAAGTTAAAAAGATCCTTAAGCTTTCCACAAGTTTCAGGCTATCCACTAAGAGGATCTGTTCAAAGTTTCAAACCTTCAATGACACACATTAAAAAAAGCCATACTTACAAATGGGCGCAATGGTTTGACTCCTTACCGTATTGGACTCTGGAATGTTGATGTCCTCCTCCTTATCAAAGTGGCCTTCCCATGGTAAAGGTGAGTATTTGCTAGCCGTACTCCTATATTGCAAGTAAAAATTTTTAAGGAAAATATTAGAAAAGGGATGTGCAATTGTACCAAATAGAAAAGAAAAGCACCAATGAACTGTTTCTTCTAAAAAAACATTATTTTTTCAGCATTTTCGGCGTAAACACCATTCACAGTGAAGTTTATCATTGCAATGCATAAATTAAGTCATGCCTTTGTGTAAGAAAGATAAACGGAAGAAAATCAAGAAATTTATTTATTTATGCTGATTCCACTAAAACCAAGTTGCTCAATAGCCAAACGTCAAATTACTTCAAAAGCATTTAGAACAATGTTCTCATTTCAGAGCAACTTCTAATTTTCAATAGCAAAGTTTCAGTACTAAATTTGTCACCCTATGTTGTGACTCCAACCAGGACGACAAAATACCAAATCGCCCTTCTTCGAGTCACGTTTGTCATTTATTCAAATATCAATGTTTATTGTTAATAAGTGTCAATCGAGAAAACATAATGACATTGCAGTGCCCACTGACACTGGGACAAAACATCAAACCAGCACAAAATGGTGAATACTCTCCCACGCCATTACTTATAATTAGATGGCATCAGGCAAATTCACCGCCAGCAATTCACCATCGGAAAATTCACTATCAACAATTCACCATGAGAAAATTCACCGCCATGACAAATTCACCTCAAGGAAAATTCAGCACCAGCAATTCACCGTCACAGGAAATTAATCGCAAAAATAAAATGCAATGAATTTTCCCCTGCGGTAAATTGCTGGTGGTGAATTTTCCTTGAGGTGAATTTGTCATGGCGGTGAATTTTCCCACAGTGAATTGTTGGCGGTGAATTTTCCGACAGGGAATTGCTGGCAGTGAATTTTCCTAGAGCCAATTAGATAAATAGTCTCAACCACAACAAAACCATCACTATTGTTATTTGGAAATTTCTAAAAACTTTAAGAATGAAAATTTTTAATGACATCTGGGCAATCTATGGGACCCGTTATCAACGAGTACTGTTATAATTATTCATTGCTGCGAATGCATCAAGTTATAAAGCCTATTTTGCATCCGCATGACAATTATTTTGACACGTTATCATGTCTTCTGGTGTTTGAACTTACGCATTTGCTTCGAAAGCCCGAGTGTTTCTATCACCTAAGCTCCTCCCATCCAACCCCGACAATGCAATTATTCCTCCAGAAAAAAATTACCAAAGGAAATCGGACGACTTTGATAAATCTATAGCAATTCATCCAACACGTCATAATTTACGAAGCTTTATTGAGAGATTCCCAAAAACAATCTCTAATTTTCGTTTCTCCTATCAGAGGAGTCCCAAATGCAGTTTTTCCGTGATACCTCACGAACATATATGCAACTAAAAGGCTCTTCAATAGTTGAACCAAGAATTGGATGAGAAGAATGAAAATCACTTACTGAGTGGCAGGACGAGGCGGAACAGACGCAAATACAGAGGCAGGTTGTTCAGTGGCCTGCACTTCCTCGTCTTCAGCCAGCGCAGGCATTACATTTACATCCATTCTTTGCGGAATTGGAGGTTTTAGGCGTTTCAACTGTCACGGCCCTTCCACCTTTTGTGCTCCTCTATTTATTTCCCCTCACTTCGCACCGCCCAGCTTCCCCATTCGGCTATTTTTTTAATTTAATTTTTTCCTGGTACAGTCTCGTGTTAGTGCTTCCATCTTTGATTTTTACCTTTAAGAAGCTATGAACTACGTTTAAGTAGATGCGATCAACATACAACTAATTTAAACCAGCAATTGGACCCATAGTTTCTTCAATGGGCATCCTGATTTAAAAAAAACAGATACATAATTTATTTATTTTTTAAATATTAAATGTATGTAGTTTACTAAATGTCTTCTTTATAAGATAGAAATTAATAAAGTTTTTTATTTTAAAATAGTAAAAAATTGATCTGAAATATATTAGAACTAAATTATATTATACTTAAAAAATTTAATTTACTATCCTAGTTGATCTCAACATGGATATATACCTTGGAAAGATGATAGATATCTCACTAGTTACAAATGAGTTCTAAGTTTGAATTCTAACCTATCCAATATTCATATTAATATACCTATGATTCATAATAGAAGCAAATACAATCCTTATTGCAAAGTAGCAAGAAAGTAATTAAGATCAAAATCTATGTAAAAAAGCCTAAAATGGTTCAATTAGCTCTAGTACACGACATATACATACACTTCAAGCTCTTGGGAATGAATCTATACCTTTACACTATTCAATAATTTGAGCTCATAATGAATGCTAGTTTATTCAATATTTGAGAAAAAATGGACTTCATTAATTACCACTTTTTAGTAAAGATGAAGTGCAAATTTGATATCAATTATTTGACCATTGAAGAGTGTGATGTCTAAGTAGAGTGTAGAGAGTTGTAACACCTTGTGCACAAAACCTCTCTAAATAGTCTACTATGTTTGTATCACGATTGGCATAGTAACACGAAATGGCTAAATAAATAAATAAAATCTCAAAAAATAGTATTTTAATCTTGAATTCATAAATTGATGAAAAAAATTAAAATTATCTCATTTAATATTTGTTTAAAATATTAAAGTTCAGAATAAAATTAGTAAAATATCAAATAACATTAAAATTGAATAAGATTAATACATTAGTCACATTATTGACAAATATTTCCAACCAAGCAATTGTTAGGTCAAGCACAAATACAAAAAAATAAAGAAAGTGCCTCATTTTTTTAGTGTTTGTCAATAGACGAGGGTGGTGTTGCTATTGTATTCTTTGTGTGATCCTCTCACACAAGAAGGTTAGTGTCACCAAGGAGATATGTTCAAGCATGATAATAAAATCTATCGTGAAAGCCTAATCAAAGTTGGCTAAATACGTACACTAAAAGCATCTCTACCAAGTATCATCCATGGTTCACTACACTTGTGTTTCATCTACACAAAATCCTTTCACTAGAAGATAAAAAAACTTAATATTACAAAGATAGTAAAGAAAAAAATAAACCAAGGAGGAACTCTTTCATTAGTAAAATCAAAAACTTCATAACAGTGAAGAGGAATTTTTTACCGTCTAACTTGTCTCAAAGATGGCCTTCCCATCAGTAGTGTATGCTAAGAAGCTATAAAGGAAGACATGAAACTATATAATCAATTGATTGAATAATGGAAATATATAGAAAAAAATATAGAAATGATGTGTATACCTTGCAGGTAAGTGTGAGAAGCAATTTGGCCTAGACGTCCATAAGAATAAGGTGGTTATATGTATCAATTTTGAAGACATCTTCATTAGAAATAAATATGGTGAAGCCCTCACCAAATTTTATAGATTTTGATGAAGAGAAATAGTTTTTTTCACAATCAATTCAAATTAAATAAGTTAGCTACTATGAAATCAAACATAAAATCACATCATTTATTTTCTACAAAAATAAAATCATACAAGGTTTCGTCAAAAAACTATAAGACTCCATTAATAGTTTCTACCAAGATTTTCTTAAGAAAATGAAAATATATTTAATAATCATTTTGAGGACACACAATACTTAAAAAATAGAATAAATAGCAAAGGAAAGGCATATTTTATGTTACACCTCATTGTGCTACTACTTATTTACTTTTACCTAGTTGGGTGAAAATGCTTTAAATGGGTGTATTTATGCTTTATGTGTTTTGGAAATATGAAGATTAAATGTTTGATTCAATTTGATGTTATATAATGATTCTGATTGTGAAATATATGATGCAAATGGATGTATTGTTGCAATGTACTAAGTTGGATGCAGAAATTGAATCAAGCCTCTTGAACAGAGGGAAAGTATCACTCAGGAGAAGAACTTGGTCTGGTAACCTTTGATAAGACCTAAATTGAGCTTTCACACACACACTTCTAAATTGGTCGAGTCGAGATAATAGCTTTGGGAATAGTAAGTTACCTTTAGTCTTGCTTGTGGTTATTAGTGAACGTTCTTACCTTAGAAGTTAAAAGTGTTGAGTCTCTTTGTGATGTGTGAGTTCTTCTTTATGTGTTTATATTTAATCGATCGGATATATATGTATATATGTATGTTTCAACGATAAACTCATACATATGAGTAAATACATGCATGAGTATACATAGATAGGTGTATCTATACATGCTCATGGATGGATTACCCGTATGCATGGGAATATCGATCGGACAAGGTGACATATATATACATATATATATACACTTTTTGTATATATGTCGATCGATATGACTATTAATATATATGTTTAAATATCAAGGCATGATATATATATATATAGAATATGAATATATATATATATATTAACATACGTGTATGTATTACAAAAAGGAAACATCCATACAATTATATTAATATATATATATATACATATGTATATATATGCACATATACATATGCATCAATATGTGAAATATGAGAATATGTGTATGCGTATTTGTATAACGAATAATGCATTCTATAAACTTGTAAGTTGAGATATATATATATATTATGATATGTATATAAATATATATTATATATATGTTAATGATATCAAATAGCGCAGAAATATTATAAACTGCATAACTTATATCGAACAACATAAGCTATATGTATAATGTGCAGCATATTCTATATGTATAATGTGCAACATATACATATAGTATATGGTGCAGAATAAAGGGAATAGTGCACCAATATGGGCAACACATAAACACTAACATTTTGGTAAGTATTTAAATGCTATGTGATATATAAACATTTGTTAGGGTTCATGCAGATTGGAGCAATAAACATTAACAATTATATGCAGATTAAATAACCCAGAAATAACAATGAAGAATAACACAAAAGAGATCAACACAAAATTTTGACGTGGTTCACCCAAAATGGGCTACATCTAGAGAAACTTAGCCATCCAATGATTTTATTATCCAGTGCAAAACAGATTACAATCTCGCGAATACCATCCTGCAACTTACATCGCAGCTACTTATAACGAGCTTTTTGGAAGCTTCTAGAATTAGGGTTTTACAAAGTCATTTTTCATTTTTGGTTAACGAAAAATTAACTACCGATCCCTTGACATGCAAAAACAGGGAAAAAAAATTAGGGGATTGTACCTCTGAACCCCTACTCTCGGGGGTTGCTGCCCCCGAACCCCCTGCTTGAGGCTCGGCCCAGCCCCGAACCTTGACAAGGATACATAAAGAGTGTACAGTATTTGCATGATCAATCGCCACATACCAACAACATTGGTAGCAAAGTGCATGAAGCCAAATGCAACCAATGTGGAAGTTAATCTACCAAAGACTAAGTAAAAAATGCAAAGGCAAAGTGAATACTCACACACAAGAAACTTTGACCTGGTCATAAGCAACAATGACCAAAGGAATAGGGCGCGTAAATTAAATGTGGTGCCAATTTATGAATAGTATGAGCCAAACAGAAGTCTAAACTACAATATGAATTCCTACTTTTGAAGCAAATCAAAATAAGAGAATCAATCAAATGATAAGCTGGCCAAATAGAGTCAATCTGTAGAAGACAATTGCCTTGCATTTTTTATTATCATTTTTGTTGTCCATTTGAATAAGCGACTCATTCCTCATGGTAAAATCCGGCTATGTATGTGTTTTTTGTGCAATGATTTAAACTGCCACCTTTTCTTTTTCTTGTCGAGTCGAACCTTATGGATTGATAAGTGTCATCTTTGATAGCTTGTTTCTAGCTTGCATTTGCTCACTTTTGTGTATAAGTAGAGGAGTTTTCCCCCTCTTTTGGACACATTATGCACACTTGATGCTTATTTTTAGATTTTTTGCTATTATGTTTTTCTGAGTTGAGAGTTGAGAGAGGTTTTTAGAGAGTTGGTGAGAATTTTTGTGAGTAAGTTTTTGGTTTTTGGAAGAGAGTCATTTGTGAATTAATTGTTGATTTGGGAAAGATGAGCTAGGAAACTAGTTTGGTCAATTGGAGCATTGCATAAATAGGCATGTTGATTTCTACTCTTTTATACTTTATTTGTATTTGAAAAGATTGTGTGTCACTGTTTGCCTTGTTTGGGAAATTTGTACAATTGCTTACTAGGGAAAGGTTATTCTCTTCTTTATGTGTTAGTGAAAGATTTCTTGATGTACCTAGTAAAAGTATCTTTATTGCTTAAGTGTTTATACATATTCCATATTAAGGAATGGGTGGTTATAGTAGCATTATATACTTTATTAAGATAGATATTATATAGAGGATGTTTATCTAAGTTGGGTTATAGTACTACCTTGATTTACTTAGTAGAAGTGTCTTAGTTAACATAGAGGTTATGGGTTATTCCTGGGGTTACGGTTACTCCATGGCGTAAGGGGATAGCCTATGCATAGGTTATGAATGGTCAATAAAAATTGAGCTATGAAGGTGGGTGAGTGCATGATGTCCATTCCAGATTAGGGGTGACGAATACTTTGGCCAAAGTAGTGTAAGTTGCCACTATTTACAATGTCAGTTCATTGTGATCCGTGCTTACATACTAGGCAGGGAATGTCATATGTGTAGGTTGTAACCACCATGTGAAAAATATAGAAATGTATAGGACACACCACTAAGCTCAAGGAAGGTTAATGTTATTATGAGGTTACCAAACCAATCTCTTTGTCGAAGGGTAGGGCCATCTTACCAAGTTTGGTAGATGTGTGGGGGACCGTAGTTAGTCCAAGGTTGGTGGAAAAGCACTTGAGTGATGCTTCTCCTCATCAGTTGGTGACCAAGATTTGATAGAGGATACCTAGACCATTTGTATATCTATTGCTTGGAAGCTCAATGGAGCCTTGTATGAACTTTTGTATCCATTTCTATGGAAAGATTGTTAAAGAGAAATGTTATCATGTTATTATGTATTATGAATTCAATACTTTGGAAAGTTGTAATATTTTGATACAATGAAATGGGAAAGTTTGGAAAGATATTTGTTTCAAATGTGCATACTATCTTTATATTTGAAAAGAAAAAATGTATTGCTCATATATGGCTAGATGCTTAAACAATTTACTTGAGGTTAAAAAATAAGAAAGTTACTATGTAGAACAATGGGCATGTTACACATGGTATCAAAGCTACCAGGTTCAACTCTGGAACCTATGTGCTCGCTATGTATTCCCCTCCAACATTATGAATCTAATGTTCAAAAATTCTTGTGCCAGGATGGTGCATCTCAGGTTAACTGCAAGAAAGTCAGTGATCAAAAATGAGTGCTACCTACGGGCCAAGAAGGAAAGAGAAGCCCTTATTCGTACCATAGAGGGAACCAATCATGACAACGCTATTTGGCTAAGAAATACTAAGACTATCAATCACTCTCTTTCGTGAATTAGTCAAGAGAGAAGAAGGATGAGAGATGATGCCAATTTCAACTACTTACCATATGTTTCTTCGGCCAAGTCATACTCATTACCACTTTCCAGGGATATGCCCTAGGAATGTAGTGTCATTCTAGCATTGATATTTAGGGACCCTTGAGTTATACCTATGGTTGAAGTTATTGATATATCCTCTAGTAGTGATTCAGAGGGATACCTTCCCAAAAGCTATGTATCAGAAGATAAATATGAAGGTTACTATCATTTTTTGGATAGAGATGAGCAAAAATAAAAGGGTTACATCCCATGTAGTTATGTATATGAGAGTGAATCTGATGGATACCCTCCTCTTGACTATTTAAATAGTCATTCTATGTAAAAAGAAAGGATATTGAAATCCTTATGAATAAAAGAAAAGATTATGTTTTTATAAAAACTTGTGTATGAGATCCTTAATGAAAGTTTTTATGTATGAATATTATGCTCTTTTGGAATGTTTTCAATACATAGAGTAAGCCATGATAGGATCTAATTAATGATGAACCTCTAGGTATAAATTTTACTTGAGACAATGGTTAGGACAAGAACTAATCTTAGAGGGAGTCAAGAAGTTGGACAAGGTTCGGATAATGTCGAAGCCAAATTGGACCATCTTTTGGCAATCATGGATGAAACAAGAGCAAGGATAGAAAACCTTGAACAAGAAGTGAAGGGAAAAGAAGAATAAGCCCCATAGAACAAAGAGGAAGTTCCCAACAATGAGGAAGAAGGGGAGGATTCTTGAAACCATGCTAAATCTAGTGATCAAGAAAGTGATAGGTGACAATCATTCTGAGGGAACCAAAAGAAAGTGATTAGCAATTGAGTTATCTAGGCATATGAGAAGGATTACCCATCCTAAATTCAAAGGAAGCACCAATGGAGAAGAATTTGAGGCTTGGTTAATTCAAATGGAGTAGTACTTTGAAATAAGGAACTATTCATAGGTCAATAAAGTTGTGTGGGAAGCTTTCTAGTTAGCAAGAGAATCCTCTAACTGGTGGATGAACAAGAAGATGGAACTTGGAATTAGTTCCTTAAAGTTGACTTAGAATGAGTTTGTTGATATTTTCCATAAGAGGTGGCTACCCTTTTTCGATCAAAATCTCACTGATTTCTAGAATCTTAAGCAAGGAGAATCTTCAATGAATGAATACTAGGAGAAGTTCACTTGTCTCTTGAGGTATGTACCAATGTACCAAAAAGATGAGAGATTTTGTATCAGGAAGTTCATTATGTGTCTAAACGGCCAAATAGGTGGAGAGGTGGATGTACACAGTCTGGCCACTATGGACCTAGTATATGAGAAGGCAATCAAACAAGAGCAAAAGCTCAAAGTCGTCTCAAATTACTGAGAGAGGAATTGAAAGAAGTTCATTGGGCCTCAATTTAGTCAAGATCCAAAGAAGTTTAATGAGGGGTAGGAATTTAAAAGGAAAGGAGACAAGGGACCCCACAATAATTGGAATGAGCCAAGGAAGGATCTTCGAGTAAACAACTTCAACAATTTCAACAGTGGCAACAATGGTAACTATAACAAAGCTAGAGGGAATGGTGGTAATTCTAAAAGGCCAGCAAAAAGGAGAGGACCAATAAGAGGATGCTTTACATGTGGTGGGGATAATTTTGTTAATCAATGTCCCAACAAACCATTGAGTTCTCAACCACATGGTAATTCACTTCCTCCTCAACGGGCTACATTTCAACAAAGGATCCATGCTATAGTGGATAATTGACAGGCTGAATACCAGATCACCCCGGTGGAAACTCCAAGTACTTTGTTTGGTTTACCTACTTCCATACTTATTGATACTGGAGCCACAATTTTTTTTGCTTCACCTAGAGTAGCAAACCAAATTTCTAGGAAGGCTAGTTTTATGGAAAAGTCTTGGGTTGTAGAATATGCAAACTAGGCAAGAGCAACGGTGAATCAATGTTTATATGAGGAAAGAGTTGAACTTCCAATTTTCTCAATGGAATTAAACTTATATGTAGCTCCCTTAGGTTCTTATGATGTCATTCTAGGTATGAATTGTTTATGGAAGCATAGAGCTAAAGTGAATTGCCATGCTAAAACTGTAGAATTCTTAGATAATCTAGGTAACCAAGTGTCTTTACAAGGAACACCTAGAGAAGTGATATTGTGACAAATTTCAGCGATGTAAATGCATAGGGAAAAAAAGAAAGGTTGCCAACCCTTTGCAGTTAAAGTGGATAAACTAGAAGAATTCAAGGAAGTCTCTCTTCAAGATATTATGTATTGTGAACCTCAAGAATCATAAGAAGTTGAAGAACGAGACGAGGTAGAATCTGGAGAAACAAATATGGAGACTTGTATCCTATCTTACATAAATTTATGGATGTCTTTCCAAAAGAACTACCTAGATTGCCTCCTAAGAGAGTATTTGATTTCTCCATTGACCTAGTACTTGGGTCGAAACCTGTGTCCAAGGTACCTTATAGGATGACTACAACGGAATTAATGGAGCTTAAGGCATAGTTGGAGGAATTATTTCTAAGGGATTAATAAGACCCGATGTTTCACCCTTGGGAGTGCCAGTGATCTTCGTGAAGAAGAAGGATGGCACCCTACGCTTATGTATAGATTATTGGATGCTTAACAAAGCTACGATAAAGAATAAGTTCCCATTACCACGTATTGATTATCTTTTCGATTAGATGCAAGGAGTGGCAGTGTTTTCAAAGATTGATTTGTGATTCGGTTATCACCAACTAAGGATCAAAGACGAAGATAGTTTCAAAATTTCTTTCAGGACTAGATACAAACACTATGAGTTTATAGTCCTACCATTTGGACTTATGAATGTGCCTGAAGCATTCATGAACCTAATGAACAATGTATTTAGAGAATTCTCGGATAGGTTTGTTTTAGTTTTCTTGGATGATATTTTAATCTATTACAAAAATAAAGATGAGCATTGCAAACATTTAGAGATAGTTCTCCAATGGTTAAGAGAGCACAAGCTATATGGAAAACTCTCTTAGTGTACCTTCTTTCAAAAGGAAGTATAGTACATGGGTCACATAATTTCAATAAAGGGATTGCAGTTGATCTAGCTAAGATAAAGGAAATGCTTGAGTGGTTAGTGCCCAAGAGTGTACCAGAGGTTAGAAGTTTTATGGGTTTGGCTAGTTACTATAGGAATTTTGTTGCAAACTTTTTCAAGATAGATTATCTTAATACTTAATTGCAAAGGAAAGGTAAGATGTTTGAGTGGTCAAAAAAATGTCAAGCAACATTTGACTTACTCAAGGAGAAGTTGACAACCACGCCGATTTTGAAGGTACATGATCCAAAGGGAAACTTTACTGTCATCACAGATACATCAGGTGAAGGATTAGGAGGAATTTTGATGTAAGAAGGGCAATTCATAGCTTATGAGTCTAGGAAGCTGAAGCCCTATGAACAAAATTATGCCTTGCATGATTTAGAGTTAGCGATAGTTGTTCATGCATTACAGATGTGGAGACATTATCTAACAGGAAAGCCTTTTGAACTGAAGAATGATCATTGTAGTCTAAAGTATTTATTTACCCAACCCAATCTAAATGCACGACAAAGGAGGTGTTTGGAGCTCATATTAGATTATGACTTCAACATCAACTACATCAAAGGAAAAGAGAATCAAGTTGTCGATGCCCTAAGTTGTAGAAGGCATGTCACCTCTATGGTAACAATTCAAACAAATTTTAAGGGACAAGTGTTGCAAGAATCCAAGGGTGACGAATTTTACGAACAAGTTAAGCAAGCACTCACAAATAATCCATAAGATGCAAGGTATGAAGGTTTTCACTTTGAACCAAATGGATTACTAAGGTTTAAAGGGAGAGTTTATGTACCTAATTCAAAGGAGTTAAAGAACCTAGTGTGGAAATAAGTTCACAATGCACCATACTCTAGACATCCTAGTGTGACAAAGATGTTTGCAAATGTGAAGCTGTTATATTTCTCGAAGGGAATGAAAGGGGATGCTGCAAGATTTATTGCAAGATGCTTAGAGTGTCAAAGGGTAAAAGCATAACATCATCACTTTGTAGGTCTTTTGTATCTGCACAATATTCCCGAAAGTAAGTGGCAAGTCATTAGCATGGACTTTGTGCAAGGCCTACCTATGTTAAGGAATAATCCCCTTCTAGTGGTGGTGGATAAACTAAGGTGGCACATTTTATCCTGGGGAATTTAACTAATGGAGCTATTGTCATAGCTCAAAAATTTATATAAGAGGTTTTTAGATTGCATGGTATTCCTGAGAAAATTATCTTAGATAAGGATGCTCGTATGACATATAGGTTTTGGAAAACCTTGTTCTCCTCATTAGGAACTCAGTTGAACATAAGTTCAGTGTATCATCCAGAGACAGATGGACAAACTAAAAGGGTTAACCAAGTGCTTGAAGATATACTAAGGATGTATTTCATGGATCAAAAATACGAATGGAAAGATTACCTACCATTGGTTGAGTTTGCATACAACAATTCTTATCATTCTATAATAAAGATGGCTCCATTCAAAGCATTGTATGGCAGAAATGTCTAAATCTTATAAGCTGGGATAAGCTAGAGGATAGGATAAGTCTTGGGCCAGAGATGTTATTGGAAATGGAGGAGAAAGTAAGAATTATTAAGCAAAGGCTAGTAGAAGACAATGATAGGTAGAAAAGCTATGCAGATTCTAAGCGGATACCCAAAAGTTTTGTAGTATGGGAAAAGGTGTTGTTGAGGGTTAAACCCCATAAGAGTTCCATCAAGTTTGGAAAGTCATCCAAACTAGCTCTACACTACATAGGTCCTTTCAAGGTTCTTAAGGAAGTAAACCCTATCACTTATCAAATTGCGTTGCCACCAGCTCTTGCTAGGATGCACAATGTATTTCATGTCTCATACCTTAAAAAACATATACCAGGGGATAACCATGTTATTGATTGGAATGCTTTATAGTTACTAGACCCAATAGTGGTAACAATCGAGCCTCTCAAGGTGCTCAGAACACATAAGCTTCACTTGCGTAACATAGAGGTTCTGCAATGCAAAGTCCAGTGGGACCAATATGCAAAAAAATTTGCCACTTGGGAAGACTATGTTGAAATTAAGTAGAAGTTTCCTCATGTCTTACAAGCTTTTGAGAGTTATTGAAAAAAAATTATGATATGTTTATGTTTATATTTTATGTCTAATTCTACTACTTAAAATCATCGGGGATGATGGTTCACAAGTGGGGATATGTTACACCCCGTTGTGCTACTACTCATTTACTTTTACCTACTTGGGTGAAAATGCTTTAAATGAGTGTATTCATGCTTTATGTGTTTTGGAAATATGAAGATTAAATTTTTGATTCATTTTGATGGTATATAATGATTTTGATTGTGAAATATATGATGCAAATGAATGTATTGTTTTTGGCTGACTACTGTTGCAATGTACTAAGTTGGATGCAGGAATTGAACCAAGCCTCCTGAAGAGAGGGGAAGTATCACTTGGGAATTGAATCAAGCCTCTTTGTGATGTGTGAGTTCTTCTTTGTGTTTATATTTAAGCGATGGGATATACACATAAAATGTATATATTTATATATGTATGTGTCAACGATAAACTCATACACATGAGTAAATATGTGCATGAGTATACATAGATAGACGCATATACGCATGCTCATGGATGGATTACCCACATGCATGGGAACATCAATCGGACAAGGTGACATATATATACACTTTGTGTATATATGTTGATCGATATGACTGTTAATATATGTGTTTAAATATCAAGGCATGATATATATATATATACTAACATACACATATATATTGATGAAAAGCAAACGTCCATACAAGTATATTAATGTATATATACATGTATGTATATATGTACATATATGTATGCATCAATATGCAAAATATGAGAATATGTGTATGCATATTTGTATATCAAATAATGCACTCTATAAACTTGTAAGTTGAGATATATATATATATACACACACACACATATATATATACATATTGTGATGTATATAAATATATATATATATGCATAACTTATATTGAACAGCATAAACTATGTGTATAATGCACAACATATTCTATATGTATAATGTGCAACATATACACATAGTATATGGTGCAGAATAAGGGAATAATGCACCAATATGGGCAATGCATAAATATTAACATTTTGGCAAGTATTTAAATGCTATGTGATATATAAACATTGGCAACAAAGCACATGAAACCAAAGGCAACCAACATGTAAGTTAATCTACGAAAGACTAAGTCAAAAATGCAAAGGCAAAGTGAATACTCAGGCACATGAAACTTTGACCTGGTCATAAGCAACAACAACCAAAGGAACAAGGTACGTAAAGTAAATGTGGTGCCAATTTATGAATAGTATGAGCCAAATACAAGTCTAAACTACAATATGAATTCATGTTTTTGAAGCAAATCAAAATAAGAGAATCAATCAAATGATAAGTTGGCCAAATAGAGTCGACCTGTAGAAGACAATAACCTTGCATTTCTGATTATCATTCTTGATATCCGTTTGAATAAGCGACCCATTCCTCATGGTAAATTATGGTTGTATATGTGTTTGTTGTGCAATGATTTAATCTACCACCTTTTCTTTTTCTTTTCGAGTCAAACCTTTTGGATTGAGAAGTGTCATCTTTGATAGCTTGTTTCTAGCATACAATTGCTCACTTTTGTGTATAAATAGAGGAGTTTTCCCCCTCATTTGGAAACATTATGCACCCTTAATGCCTATTTTTTGGGTTGTTGCTATTATGTTTTTTTGAGTTGAGAGTTGAGAGAGGTTTTTAGAGAGTTTGTGAGTAAGTTTTTGGTTTTTGGAAGAGAGTTGGTTGTGAATTACTTGTTGATTTAGGAAAGATGAGCTAGGAAACTGGTTTGGTCAATTGGAGCATTGCATCAACAGGCATGTTGATTTCTACTCTTTTATGCTTTATTTGTATTCAAAAATATTATGTTTCATTGTTTTACTTGTTTGGGAAATTTGTATAATTGCTTACTAGGGAAAGGTTATTCTCTTATTTATGTGTTAGTGAAAGATGTCTTGATGTACCTAGTAAAAGGATCTTTATTGCTTAAGTGTTTGTACATATCCCATATTAAGGAATGGGTGGTTATAGTAGCATTATATACTATATTAAGATATAGATTATATAGAGGATGTTTATCTAAGTTGGGTTATAGTACTACCTTGATTTACTTAGTAGAAGTGTCTGAGTTAACATAGAGGTTATGGGTTATTCCTGGGGTTAAGGTTACTTTATGGCATAAGGGGATAGCCTATGCATAGGTTATCAATGGTCAATACAAATTGAGCTAGGAAGGTGGGCGAGTGTGTGACATCCATTCCGGATTAGGGGTGATGAATGCTTTGGAAAAAGTAGTGTAAGTTTCCATTGTTTACACTGTCAATTCACTGTGATCTATGCTTATGTACTAGGCAAGGAATGTCATATGTGTAGGTTGTATCCACTATGTGATATATCTAGAAATGTATAGGATACACCACTATTCTCAAGGAAGGCCAACGTTATTATAAGGTTACCAAACCAATATCTTCGTCAAAGGTTAGGGCCATCTTACCAAGTTTGGTAGATTTGTGGGGGACCACAATTAGTCCAAGTTTGGCAAAAAAGTGCTTGAGTGATGCTTCTCATTAGTTGGTGACCAAGATTTGATGGAGGATACCTAGACCATTCGTATATCTATTGCTTGTAAGCTCAATGGAGCCTTGTATGAACTTTTGTATCCATTTTTATGGAAATATTGTAAAAGAGAAATGTTATCATGCTATTATGTATTATGAAATCAATACTTTGGAAAGTTGTAATACTTTGATATAATGCAATGGGAAATTTTGGAAAGATATTTATTTCAAATGTGCATACTATCTTTATATTTGAAAAGAAAAAATTTATTGCTCATATTCGCTAGATGCTTAAACTATTTACTTGAGGTTAAAACATATGAAAGTTACTGTGTAGAACAATGAGCATGCTACATTTTATCTCGTTGTAATTTATTTATTATATAATGATTGGATTTTCTCTCTCTCTCTCTCTCTCTCTCTCTCTCACACACACACACACACACACACACACAAAGAGAGAGACACACACACATCTCTCTCACATATGCATGTGTAACAAAAAATGAAAATGTTATTTATTTGTAATTTTATTATTTTATAATGATTGAATGAATAGGCTAATATGAATAAAAGAATTTAGTCACTCTCTTATACTTATGAAGAAATTATAGTTATATGAAGCTTCTATTATATGCTACTAAATATGCCTAATATTATAAAATAAAAGGAAGTTTCATGGATGAATCTATAATAGTGTATCTCACTTGTGGGATATTGAAATTTTGAATAGGACATGATAAGAAGTTTGAATTTAAGGTCACCCTTTTTCAAAGGTTTTTATTCAAATTAATGTTTCTTCATTTGTAGGTCACACAAAAATCATCTTTGAATGAAGGTAGACCTTCATTCAAAGGTCATAATATTTTTTGTACTACTAACAAAGCAGGTTTGTTCGAAGGTCATCTTTGAATGAAGGTATTTTTTATTATTTTTAAAAGTGAAATGCTGAAGGTTTGGATTTTTTGAGTCGTTTAGATTCATTAAAAAAACATAGATCTCTAACATTTTTAACAACAATAATGAAGTTTGAATCCATGATAAGTGGACATGACTCAACCAAGTAGACAACAACCAAGTGAACTCAAAAAAGCATGTGGCCTTTAAATAGAGGTCATGAGGAGTAGCTTGTGTATTTCCTTTTTATTCACCCTTCTTTTCTAGGTTGGAAAAATATTATAAACCCTAAAATATATATTCCTTTTAAATTTAATTTTTATTTGATACAATTGTAAATTCTAAACTATATTATTAATTGATGCATATCTATTGAATTTGAAATTTCTATTTGAGAAACCCAATAAACCCTAAACCCTAAACCTAAACTTGATAAACCCTAAACACCAACTATACTAAAAATCTTCACATTGAGGCTATAAAATGAGTATAGGAGTGAAGGTGAAAAAGTTTATAATGGAAAAGGATAGGTTCATAAGATTTGGACAAAAATATAAAACACAATGGGTACTAAGAATAGGCCACATGACACAACAAAATTTGCAACATCAATTATTTGTGTAGGGTTGTTTTAGTTGTTTAATTACTATTTCATTTTTATAATTTTATAGATTATTTATCATATTTTGTATTGATTAGCTAGTTCAATAGATCATGGATCAAAATTGGCATAATTTTATAGATTATTTATCATATTTTGTATCATATTAAAATATATAAATAGGTCGATTATTTATCATATTAAATAATATATAAATAGATCGATTAGCTAGTTCAATAGATCAAGGATCAAAATTGGCATAATTTTATAGATTATTTATCATATTTTGTATCAAGTAGCTAGTTCAATAGATCAAGCATGCTTCAACAAGTAGAAGACATCATTTGTTGAAGCATGCTTTAATTTGAAATTGTAGTCTCTGCCATATCTAGAAACTTGTACTCAAAGGAACTATAATATGGAGGGGGGCATGAAAATTATTCTAGCTAAGAACAAATGCTTTTTGTAGTGTTTAATGGAATGACAATTTGGAAAATGATTTTAAGGGAGGATCATATTTCCATAACTAGGTGGATATTTTTATCAAACCTTAGCATGTAGGTTTTGAACCAATGGAGGAACTTCCAACTAAAATTTTAGTTTGGATTCACCTTCCTAATATTTTGATGGAATTTTGGAGATAGGACATGTTGAACCCAATTTTTTCATGTCAAATTTAGCTTGATTTCCTACCTTTTGTGTACCTATAAAATATGTTCCCTCATCAATAATTGGTCTAAGAATTTTTTGTAAAGGTCATATTTTCTATTATGTTGTCAGTGGTTTTCCCTTCCCTATCCTTCATTTAGTCCATCAAACTCAAAATTCAAAAAATTGCTCATCAAGGAGGTGGTTGGAGGTTCCATAGAAACCAAGAACCATTGGTTCTTGATTCCCATGGAACCCCTTGACATAGGAATTTTTTGATGAAAGAATAAAAAAAGGTGATCATAGGCCCCATAGGAATTAGGAACCATTGGTTCTAGTTCCCATAAAACCCCCAATAGAAGAATGTGTGAAGGCGCTAAGACAAAGAGAAGTCAAAAGGAAGGTGAAAGTGGTGTTGGCACTTTCAGTGGTTCCTAAAACCAATCAAAGTGTTGATGGTTCATGTTGATGGTGAAATCACCAAAAAAGGAAAGAAACATAGCCCATGATGCTTATTTATTGTATATAGAAGACTTGATGGTTTGTTTTTTGCATGCATCTCTTGAACACTCTTTCCACATACTTGTAGTAATGGTAAACAATCACCTAACTACCTGAATTAACTACTGATATTTCCCTTCCATCTTCAACATCCATTTTAGGCAGGAGTAAACCTGAACTTTGCATTTTGAACTTGAACAATGTGCAACAATTAGGGTTACACATTATTATTGCTATACTAATATTTTGATAATTTTTCAAGAGAGTTTATTTTTAGTGATGATTAGAGGCTACATAGGTGCACAGATTATTCTAGGGTTTCAATCACACCATTTTCAATTGTAGAAGGGTAGTGAATCTATGAGGTATGTGAAGGATTAAATTTATTTGTATTATGCAATGATTGTCTCCACACTATTTATATTTCTCTAGGAAAATCATCATTATTGTGTAGGTTTTCTCTTGTCACACTTTTTGACATCATTGTAATGAACATTTGATAATGTGACAGTATTTTAAAATATTAAATGCTTGTAATAATCATCTATGTAATACATATGGATTCATGTTGTTTCATTTGGATTACTAAGTATGCTCACTGTGTAATGCTTTTAATTTGATGGCATATGTGCCCAGGTCAAATATTTTATGTGTCCTTCATTGTTTTATTTTATTTTATCTATGACTCTATAGCCCAAATGAATAAGGCACCAGTCTTTAGTCCACCTCTCATATCATAAAATCAAATAAATCATAAATCAATAGTTAAGTGTAGGATTAATTTTTGTACATTCATAATATATGCTATAACCAAGGATCTATCTTTAGTAAGCCTCAAATGAATTCATATCATGTGGGTTAATATTGTGCATTGTTATCAACTATATATGATTTTAGATTATTATCAGCTATAAAGGGGTTTAAATATAACTAGTTTTACTTGGTTTAGTGACAATATTTGGAGCCAAGTAATAAAGTTGGGTAGGGCTATCATTTAATTCATTGTTGTTTATTATATGTGATCTCAATACCTATTAAGGTATACCCTTGGGAATATCCTCTCGAGTCTAATTTTATCTCAAAGCATAAGAGATATAACCCAATCATGTAGAGTTAGCTCAAATTCCTCCATAGTTATATTAATGAGTTGATTTCCCTTGCATGATGACAACCCTAGCCTTGTGAGTGAGATTTAGTTCTAGGAAATGGATCAACAATTTTGAGACCTGAAAAAATGGTGTTGTTGTCAAGGAAGAATTATTCATTGCTAGGTCTTAGGAAATTGGAAATATTTTAAACATCTTAATAACAAATATTTGCAACTATGCATTTTGTTTAGATAAGTTCGGCATCCTGTCAACTTATGCCAATAGATTTACATTGTTTCCTAGGATATAAAAGGTAAAATAATATTTTAAAGATCTCTACAACTCAAAACAAGGAATTATTCTTATTGGGTGTGTGAAGTTTTGTTGCTATAAAATATTTTTTCTCTTCCAAGTGAAGAGTGGTGACTCAATTTTAGTCAACACAGAATCAAAAAATAAATCAAAATATTTTATGTATTGATTATGGTGCATGTGATGTGTGCTTTCAAAATATGTACAATGCTAATGAAGAAAAATATGAGTTTCCTTCTCATAACACATAACATCCCAAGGAACTCATCCATCTATCCCTACAATCTAAGATAACACATAATGATGTGAATTCCTAGCCAAATATAGTAGTGGTGTAGGTATTAAATGAATATCAGTTCAAATATGAACATGTACTTGCACTTAATAATTTTTTTTTATTGTATAAGAGAAAATTTCCATGGGAAAAAAACAAGAAATCATGATGGGTAGAAAATAAGATTGGTGACAATAACATAGTGAATAAGGTGATAGGGAAAAATAAGGATCCAATACAATTATGGGTAGCGAAGAGGAAAGAGATGCCAACAATTTGTGAACATGAAATTCCAAAAGGAACAAATTTGAATAGTGAGGCACAATTAAGTCCCCAGTCACTGGAAATGCAATGTTCAAAAAAAGAGGAAGGTGTGTGCACTATCGAATGATCAAGTAAATTAGTTCATGTAATTGATTATGCTAGGTGTGTGCATATTTATGATATCAATGATGAACAAGAAACTCTTTTTTTTGTTAATTTTTTTCCCTCCTTTGTTACTATCATTGATAATGAAGCTACTAATATTTGTTTGCATGAGAATGACATAGACATGGTTGTATCTAGTGATGTGATTGTTGAAATAAATTCTAGTTCAATCAATGATTTTTAATTTGAAGACCTTATTTTTAAAGATGCATGTGATCACGTGGATGCATATGAGAACCTATTTATTTGGTGTAAAACTTATTATCTTCCTCATATAGAGTGTGCTTCAATAAGGTCACCAAATATTGTTGTTACATTGATTAAGGAATAAGAAATCAAAACAAATGTCAAGATAATTTAAAGAATTTAGTTCTTTGCCCAAATTGTCTCATGATTCAAATGGTTGTGTTGATGAAGTTTGCATGAATGTAAGTGAATGTAAAGTATGTTGATTCTCTATTATCCCATAGGTAAATAAAATTGAATATGAATCTTTCCTTTGTGATAAAGATGTAGCTTCCCACGTTGGGGATGATGAGATGCATGAGCTTGAATATTTAACTTGGTCGCAACATATAGTTCATAGTGTTGTTGAGCAACAACACATATCTCATAAGGAAGATCAACATAATGCTCAACTTGATAGTGTGCTAGAGTTCCAAAAAAAATCAGTTTGATTTGAGGGAGGAAGTTTGCCTTTGCTTAGCTTAGTAATGTAATCAAGCACAATTTTCTTTTCCATGTGAATTGGGATGATCTTAATTTTCCTTCAACTTAGATATGAAGGTCAATTGATATGGCAACAATATGCTCGTGCGTGAGGAATGTTAACTTCCTCTCATGAGTGTCATTTATTTTGATGTTGACCTAGTTTCAAGAAAAAATTACCTCTACTACTATGCTATGCATGTGGTATATTATGGAATAGGTCCAACACCTATTACTTATGGTTGCCTTTTAGTGGGAATGTTGAAGGTGTAATTTCCCTTCATTGTTTGGGAAGTATTTACAAGTTGGTGCATGCAAATAAAAATTTGCATTTGTCACAATTAGTTCAAGGAAATAATTGTGGGTTGAGGGAATCAACTCCTTCAATAGGATGGCATTTGATAGAGGAAAGTAATTTCATCCATACTCTACAAGGTTGGCTTGTATTGTGTTAAAATTTTATTTCACAACCATTATTTTATTGTCCTTGTGTTTTCATTGCTAATTGGCTATGAGTTCCATTGTGTACATGATATTTTTGTCTTTCATGAGTCAGTCCCATCCTTGTTGTTCCCCATTTTCGGTCTACCTAGATATTTTGGATTCTCATTATTCCTACAAGAGGCACACGTCCCCAACTAGAGTTGCTATTGGAGCTAAAAAAATTCATGTCAAATTTGGCTTGAGTCCATTCCTTTTGTGTGCCTATAAAGTATGATCTTGTGTTAATAACTAACATGAGAATTTTTTGTAAGGTTCATCTTTTGTATTGTGTTATCAATGGTTTTTCCTTTCATGTACTTCAATTAGTTTATCAAAATCAAAGTTCAAAAAATTTCCTTCGTCAAGGAGGTGATTGGAGGTTCCACAAGGACTAGGAACCATTGGTTCCCAATTCCCATGGAACCCCTAACATAGGAAGGTGCCAATAAAATAATAAAAAATGTGATAAGAGGTTCCATAAGAACCAAGAACCATTGGTTCTTGGTTCCCATGGAACCCCCATTAAAAAAATGTGTGAAGGCGTTAAGACAAAGATAAGTCAAAAGGAAGGAAAAAGTGGCATTAAAACCTTTATTGGTTCTCGAACCCAACCAAAGCACCAATAATTCATGTTCATGGTGAAAGTACCGATAGAGGAAAGAAACATAGCCCATGATTCTTGTTTTCTGTGTATAGAAGGCTTAATGGTGTGTTTGTTGTGTGTATCTTGTCCACTCTTTCCACCTACTTGTAGTAATGGTAAACGATCATCCATCTACCCAAATTAACTGTTAATATTTTCCTTCCATATACAACATCCATTTTGGGTGGGATTAAACCTAATCCATGTGTTTTGAATGTGAATAGTGTGCAACAATTAGGGTTATGCATTGTTGTTGTTATAACAAGATTTTATTCATTTTTCAAGAGAGGTTGGTTATGCTAGTGATGACTAGAGGCTACATAGGTGCAGGGATTAGTCTAGGTTTCAACCACACTATTTTCAGTTACAGAAGGGCAATAAATTCATGAGGCATGTGAATTATTAAATGTATTTATATTATGCAGTCGATGTCTTCACATTGTTTATATTTCTCGAGAAAAATCATCATTGTTGTTTAGTTTTTCTCTTGTCACACTTGTTGATATGATTGTAATGAACATTTGATAATGTGAGAATTTTAAAATATCATAGGCTTGTAATAATCATCTATGTATTACATATGGATTCATGCAGTTAATTTGTATTACAAAGTATGCTAATTGTGTAATGCTTGTAATTTGATGGAATATGTACCCAGATCAAATATTTTATCTCCTTCATTGTTTTCTTTTATCCTATATGTGACTTTGTAGCCCAAATGAATAAAGCGTCAATCTCTAGTCCACTTCACCAATCTCAAACTATAGAATTGAAGAAATAAAAAATCAGTAGTATAAGTGTAGGATTATTTTCTATATATTCATAACCTAGTGATATAATTAGGGATCTATCTTCAAAAATCCTTAGATGAATTCATCTTGTGTGGGTTATGATTGTGTATTGCTAAAAGCTATATATAAGTTTAAAGATAAGTAGTTTTACTTGGTTCAACGAGTCTCTTGCCAAGTAGGTAGGTTGGGTTTTGTGAATAGGGAACTTGGGATAAAAGGTGATCAAATGAACTCAAAACAATAGGAAATCAATTCAAAAACCTAATTCAAGTGATCAACAATTCTTAATCTCAATGAAGCATGGAGTAAGTGCAGGAAGAGGGGGGGGGCAAAAAAGGGTCTTAAGTGGTCACTTTTAAAAAAAAAATTAGGAAATACTAACCTTGGATGAGAAATTGAGGATAGTTACACTCAAAAAAATTAGATGCAACAAAAACAAGGATCGTACTGCTCCGAGTCTACTTTTTAAACTACTATTTTTTTTGAAAATGGTAGAGATTAAGAGGTTCAAAAAAGGGAGCCACAGAAATTGGTGTTATTTTTGTCAAAAAATATAACATAGCATATGTTTTGGCTCCCTCAAAAGGTTAACTTTTTTTGGAATTTTTAAAATCGATTTGGTGAGAAATGAGCTAACATCATTTAGTTTATGCCCAATTTTTCTAATAATTTTTTAATGAATGTATGATAATTTTTTACTAATTTTCAAAGTGGACACACCCTAAAAAACTAAGATTTGGTTGTGGCACTCCTATAATTTTTGAAAAATAATCATTTTTTTTTCTTTTTAATATGTGTAGAATGGAGTCTAGTTTATAAAAATGTAATTTATTTGAAATTTCAATGAACGATTAAAAAATAAAGTTAAAAATACCAAACATTGGTTTTTGATAAAAAATAGACACAAAAACAAAATAAATTAAAGATGAAAGCCTTAACATAGTCAAAATGTGAAAAAATTTACATCGTTAAATAGATAAGAGAGAGCCTAACATTACCCAGGTGTTCGATTTACTCGAACTTGAAACATGTGCAAACCTGACGATTGCCACAAATGAGATTATGTGAAATTTTGTAGAATATGCAAAAACATGTCTTTGGATGTTAGGAAGGCACTCCAAGCCTTTGGTTTGGTATAAAAAAGAAAATACCAAGCCTAAGGCTTAGGGATTCCCAAAGCAAGATATAATGTGAGCGTATTATAAAGCGCTCGCATTATGTCTTGTTTTGTATTTTTCTCCCTTTTACAAAATCTTGCGATATGTTTCTCAAGCTTGACATAATGTAAGCACGTTATAACACGTTTGCATTATGTCTCGCTTAAAATTGTTTTTGTGCAAGTTTTTAAATTTATGTTAGATGCCTGTATATTTGTATATATATTTTAATGTATGTATGCATGTATGTATGTATGTATGTATGTACATATGCATGTATGCTTGTATGCCTGTATGTATGCCTGAATGTATGTATGTATGTATATACACCTATATGTATGTATGTATGTATGCTTGTATGTCTATATGTATGTATGTATGAGTGTATGTTTGTATGTATGTATATGTGTATGTATGTATGCATGCCTATATGTATGTATGTATGTATGCTTGTTTGTTTGTTTGTATGGATGTATGTATGATTGTATGTATGCTTGTATGCATGTATGTATGTATGATTGTATGTATGCTTATATGTATGTATGTATGCATGTATGTATGCTTGTATGTATGTATGTTTGTATGTACACATGTAAGGGTTTTGGGTTTAGGGTATATAAGGGTGAGGGTATAGGGTATAGGGATGAGGGAAGAGGTTGTAGGGTTTAGGGATAGTGTTTAGGGTTGAGGGTTTTGGGTTTAGGGTATATAAGGGTGAGGGTATAGGGTATAGGGATGAGGGTTGAAGTTATAGGGTTTAGGGATAGTGTTTAGGGTTGAGGGTTAAAGGATAGGGTTTAGGGTTGAGGGTTAAGGGATTAGGGTTAAGGGTTGAGGGTTTAAGGTTTTAGAGTTTAAGGGTTGAGGGTATAAGGGATTAGGGTTTAAGGGTTAAGGGTTAAGAGATTAGGGTTTAAGGTATAGGGTTGAGGGTTTAATGTATAGAATAGAGGGGTGAGGGTTGAGGGTTAGGGGATTAGGGTTTAGGGTTTAGGGATAGGGATTAGGGTTTAAGGGTTGAGGATTTAAGGGATTAGGGATTAAGAGTTGAGGGTTTAAGGTTTGAGGTTTGAGGGATTAGGATTTATAGGTATAGGGTTGAGGGTTGAGGGTATAATGTATAGGTTAGAGGGTTTAAGGGTTGAGGGTTAAGGGATTACGGGTTAAAGGGTTGAGGGTTGATGGATTAAGGGTTTAAGGTATATGGTCAAGGGGTTAGGGTTGAGAGTTTAATGTATAGGGTAGAGGTTTAATGGTTTAATGGTTTAAGGGTTGAGGGTTGATGGATTAAGGGTTTAAGGGTTGAGGGTTGATGGATTAAGGGTTTAAGGTATAGGGTTGAGGGATTAGGGTAGAGGGTTTAGGGTTTAAGGGTTGAAGGTTAAATTATTTAAGGGTTGAGGGTTTGAGGGTTGAGGGTTTGAGGGTTGAGGGTTGAGGGTTGAGGGTTGAAGGTTTAGAGATAGGGATTAGGGTTGAGGGTTGATGGATTAGGATTGAAGAGTATAGGGTTGAGGGATTAGGGTTCAAGGTATAGGGTTGATGGTTGCGGGCTTAAGGGTTGAGGGTTTAAAGGTTGAGAGTTTAAGGGATTAGGAATTAAGGGTTGAGGGTATAAGGTTGAGGGTTGAGGGTATAATGTATAGGGTATAGGGTTTAAGGGTTGAGGGATTACGAGCTTAAGGGTTGAGGGTTGATGGATTAAGGGTTTAAGGTATAGGGTCAAGGAATTAGGGTTGAGGGTTTAATGTATAGGGTAGAGGGTTTATGGTTTAAGGGTTGAGGGTTTAAGGGATTAAGGGTTGAGGGTTGGTGGATTAAGGGTTTAAGGTTTGAGGGTTGATGGATTAAGGGTTTAAGGTACAGGGTTGAGGGATTACGGTTGAGGGTATAATGTATAGGGTGGAGGTTTAGGGTTTAAGGGTTGAGGGTTGAGGGTTTAGGGATAAGGATTATGGTTGAGGATTGAGGGATTAGACTTGAAGGGTATAGGGTTGAGGGATTAGGGTTTAAGATACATAGGGTTGAGGGTTCAAGGTTTAAGGGTTGAGGGTTTAAGGGATTAGGGATTGAGGGTTGAGCGGTTAGGATTTAAGGGTATAGGGTTGATTGTATAGGGTTGAGGGTATAATGTATAGGGTAGAGGGTTTAAGGATTGAGGGTTGAGAGATTACATGTTTAAGGGTTGAGGGTTGATGGATTAAGGGTTTAAGGTATATGGTCAAGGGATTAGGGTTGAGGGTTTAATGTATAGGGTAGAGGGTTTAGGGTTTAAAGGTTAAGGGTTTAAGGGTTTAAGAGTTAAGGGATTAAGGGTTTAAGGGTTGAGGGTTGATGGATTAAGGGTTTAAGGTATAGGGTTGAGGGATTAGGGTTGAGGGTTTAATGTATAGTAGAGGGTTTAAGGTTTAAGGGTTGAGGGTTTAAGGGTTTAAGGGTTTAAGGTTTAAGGTTTGAGGGTTTAAGGGTTGAGAATTGAGGGTTTAGGGATATGGATTAGGGTTGAGGGTTGAGGTATTAGGCTTGAAGGGTATAGGTTTGAGGGATTATGGTTTAAGGTATAGGGTTGAGGGTTGAGGGTTTAAGAGATTAGGGTTTAAGGGGTTAGGCTTTCATGGTTTATGGTTTAAGGGTTGAGGGATTAGGCTTTAAGAGTATAGGATTGAGGGTTTATGGGTTGAGGATTTAGGGCTAGGGATCAGGGTTCATGGTTGAGGATTTAAAGGGCAATGGTTTAATGGATTAGGGTTTAAGGGTTGAGGGTTTTAGCGATTAGGGATTAAAGGATGAGGGTTTAAGGGCTGAGGGATTAGGCTTTAAGGGTCAAGGGTTGAGGGGTTAAGGGTCGAGGGATTAAGGGTTTAAGGGTTGAGAGTTGATGGATTAAGGGTTTAAGGTATAGGGTTGAGGGATTAGGGTTAAGGGTTTAATGTATAGGGTAGAGGGTTTAAGCGACCAAGGATTAAGGGTAGAGGGTTTAAGGGTTGAGGGATTAGGGTTGAGGGTATAATGTATAGGGTAGAGGGTTTAAGAGTTGAGGGTTGAGGGATTAATGGTTTAAGGGTCGAGGGTTGATGGATTAAGTGTTTAAGGTATAGGGTTGAGGGATTAGGGTTGAAGGTTTAATGTATAGGTAGAGGGTATAGGGTTTAAGGGTTTAAGGGTTGAGGGTTGATGGATTAAGGGTTTAAGGTATAGGGTAGAGGGTTTAATGTTGAGATATGGTGTTGTACACCATTGCATAAATTGATTTATCATATATTATAATTAAATAATTATTTAGTTGTTATGCACCTTGGTGGTGTGGATAATCACACTAGGTAATTATTTGGGGACCACTTGATGTTGTATTATAACATTGTATTATTATTTAATGTGTGGGAGACATGTGATAGTAATTTAATATTGGGGAAATATTAAATAATGTGATGTATTAGTATCCAATATTAAATAAGGGATTAGTGGTTTTGTGGTACACGGTTTCACCTTACCACTAGTTGTATTTTGTGTGAGCTTGTGTGGAGAAAACACATATGTAGTGGTTTAGGTTGGCTGAGTGGGTTGGTTGTCATTATTGATTCTTTCTGAGGAGTGCATTTGTGAAGGATGGCATGGGATGTGTGGATTCATGCTTGGACACATGGGAATGCAATGGAGGGATTGATGCTTCAGAGGTATTCATTGTAACTCTTGTATTGCTTTATTACTGAATAATATGATGGAGTATGGATGCTTTTGGAGGTTGGATTTTTCCCTCTTGAGGGTTTTTCTAGGGTATATCTTATGTTATCTTGTGGCTTGTCTATTTTATCTATGAATTTTGGCAACTTGTATGCATGTTTATCTCTCATGGTTTATGTAGGAAATGGATTAAGATCATGGGTTAAATGCAATATTTCCTAACAAGTGGTATCAGAGCTTTCATGGTTGAATAATTTTTGTTATAACCCTAGTTTGAGAGTTTTTGCAATGAATCCATGTACATGCATGTAAGGTTTGAGGCATTACAAGATATGGAACACATGTTGCAAACCTGTTTGTATGCATATTTGGGATTTTGGGTTGTCAAGATTTGTTAGGTTTATTGCAAATCTGAAGTTTTCCAAATTTGGGTGAAAGAGGGTTTCTTGGTTTGAGTTTGCATATGAGGGTTTTGTAGGGGAAATTTCATAGATGACCTCTTGAGACAAAATGGACTTCATGGTTGGATTCAGGTTGGTTGAGAGATGAAGATTGATATAAAATTCAACCTATTTTGGAAAAGTTGAAAAAAATGCAATTTTTTTAGTCATGGCCCAATTTCGCCATGAGCAGAAAATAAAAAAATAATAATCCTGTCTATTTAAAATCCACAAAAAAAAAATTGGTTGTCGGGCTTGAAAAATAAATAGTAAAATATCTGAACAAATAAAATACAAAGGGTTAGAAAATTGCATTAATGTTTTTTTAAAAAGCATATATATATGGGTTGGTATGAGATCCATAGAACCATACCCCTGCTTATGTCAGCCTATTGCAAAGTCGTACCGTACATACAACCCATGTTTTTATTTAACTGCCTATTCTCAAAAGGTGTCGGCTTTTGTCTAAAAAGCTTTAATGTTTGATTTATGAGATGGTCATATAAGGTTTAAAGGAATTTCCTTTTGATTTTTTTTAAATTAAGTCAAACCATGTGATCCACCCCTCCTCCTTATTAAAGAATAAATTTAAAATATTAAAAGAAATAAAATCCGCCACTTTGAAAAAAAATAAAAATTTAATATTTGTTTAGAGTGGGACCTACCAAATTTTGCATATATAGTCAAATTGGATAGTTTTTGTTCTCGGAGGCATAACTTTCACCCATGATGTTATATTTTTGACTTCTTGTAGTTGTTGGAAAGCTGGTTCCAAGCACTACATAGTGTTATAGGTTTGGTTTTTTGAATTTTCCATTTTGACATGTTTTGTAGCTTGGAAGTCAGATGTTCTCATTTGTACGGTTTTGGTGAAACTTTTGCATGCAAAATCGGATTTTTGATTTCAAAGAGGCGCTAGAGAGAATTTGCAGTGTACTCCATAGTGGTTCAGATTGTTTATCAATTTGTGGAGCAGATTGAGCTTGGTACTTTTTTTTATCACTTGTAGGTGCCCAAGATTCAGGGTGTGATTGTGTGAGCATCCAGACGAGGGAGTACATGTTTTTATATTTTATTTATGATTCTATAGTTGATTATCATATTGGTGCTTCCAGGTACAGGTTTACAGGTGTTTTTCAAAGTTGGGACTTTGATGGTGATAGGTACACAAGTTGTCTTCAGTTTTGAGGGCATGGTTGGACATGGTTTGAGACTTGGAGTCTTGTATGGGTGATAGTTGAGTGCAGGTATAGTGGTGGCTATGGTTATGGCGTCATGGATATGCAAGTAAATTTGATGCATTGGCATGACATGATCATGTATGTGGTGTTTAGTGGTGATATGGTTTGATGTTAGGAGATTGGTATTTTCTTCTTGATGCTTATTTGGTTCCTTGACTATGATTACTCATTTGTGGACATGGTTGGAAAATCAGATATGTGGCTGATTTGGTGTTTGAGTCTTGATGTCTATATGATTATCTTCTTTGATATCTTGGTTTGTAGTTACTAATGTGATGATGAGTTTGCATGTTTTAGTGGTTGAATCTATGAGTTATGTAGTTGTATGGATTGAACACCTATTCAATTGCAGTGGGATGAATCGGATGTGGACATTCAATATCCACCAGGTTTGATTCATTGTTGTTGCAGATTTCATTAGTTGGACTTGTCTGTGTTCATTTGTACATTGGTATACTACTTTGAGATTGAGAGGATTGATGTTTTGAGTACTTGATTAGTCGGTTCATGAGACTTGTAGCATGTGGTTTGATCATGATGTCATGATAGCTCATTACATTCATTGGTTATACACTTTCATTTGGAGCTTTTGACAATGATGTTTTGGCAGTGTTGGATTGGTTTGTGATGTTTTGTTGGCAGTTGCATGTATCATCTTGTCTTGGAGATCTTGGTTTCACTTGTATGTTACTGATATTGTAGTTGAGTGTGTGTAGACTTGGATGATCTTCATGGAGAGGATGGTAGTCATGATGCCATGTGTAGCTCGTATCACAGTTCAATGGGAGTTGTTGGTAGTGATGTGGATACATCATTGGTTATGATTATCTTCATGTGATTGGAGATATATTTTCTTGGTTTAGAGTATGTTTTATATTATGTCATGGTTTTCTCTTAATACTAGTTTAGAGTTTTGGCATGGTATATGTGTTCTCTTGAGACCAGGATGTATGTTATGGTGCATGTAATCTCCTAGGAGGAGATGATTAGATCATGTTGTCATGATAGGTTCCTGATTTTGTGGTTGGAGCTTTGACATTGATCGTGTGTAGTTCTCTTGTATTGAGTACATTGATTATTTGCTTCATTACTTCATGATGGTGCTATGTTGCATTTGGAGTTTGGCATGTATTGATTGGTTACAGTTTCTCTTGGATACTTAGAGATGCAGGTGATGGTTGGAGTTCTCTTGTGATTAGAGACATTTTCTTGAGACAGTTACTCTTCGGAGGTTTCAGTAGGAAGACCAAGGAGATTTCACCTAGGTATGTATGTGAGTTCATGATCGATCGATAGAGGAGATTGTTATTGGAGTGAGTCATGATGGCTTGGTTATCCTATAGGAGCATTCTCATTCCCCACTCTTTGTCTACTCAACAATTTATTATTTGAGGGGTATTTTCCCATTATATCTTTCAGATGTGTTATGTTTCGTGCTTTGATTTCTCATGGGATTGAGTTGATTTATGGTGATTGATTATGGATACTCATTTGAGTATTGTTTAGCATGATTTAATATGCTTTATCTTTCATAGATATGGATCTTGAGCTATGGATAGTTCTGGAGGATTCATTTTGAGGGATGTTTGGCATGGTTATCTCCTTGTGCATTTGAGTTTATGATATCATTCTTTGATTAGGATTGATAGGAGATGGTTTATGGGATGATTTCTAGTATTGGGGATGGTTACTTTGAGTTTGATCTTCTTGATTAGAGAGGCTTACATCCATGTTGGCATTGTTACATTGATTCATATGTTGTACTTGGTCTACGAGATTGAGTGTTATTGGTGTTATTGAGGCTTTTCATTTGGGGTTGTTAGGAGATCATACTTGACATAACAATACACTTTTGAGGTGTTGGTAGGAGGACATTATGGTTTATAGGTTTTCTCTCTTCATGGTTCCTTCCTAGATGATCATGGTTTGGGGAGGATGGTGGCAACATGTTGTGAGAGATTATGAAACTCTTTGTGTTGTATGTGTGGATCATTCATATTGTTCTTGGTACTTCATGCTTTCATTTAATTATCACACCTTGATGTATAGTGTTGATTGGTATACTTGATATGGTTTGACATTACCTATTTAGTGGGAGTTCTTGGATATGTATGTTCTTCATTGAAAGATTTGATGTAGGGAGCTTGTGATTGTAGTTTATAGGTTGCATATGTTCTTGGCATGAGTTTGCTGATGTATTGATACCTTGGAGGTATGGATGGTTGGATGTATTAGCATGTGTTGTGGATGCTATTTTCCGATCATGTGGGTTTTTCAGTTGATAACAACTTGTTATGGAGCCTTTGTTATCACTTGGATTGGATACTTGTGCTCGTGGATTGGTGCATCTTCACCTTGGCATGTTCCTTTTCTTCCATAAGTGGCATGTTGGAGGATGAGAGGAGTTCTTGCTTGAGATAGTGGTCACTTTGTTCTTATTGCAAATATCTTGATGGAGTATGAGAGCATGTTACAGATTCATATGGTTACATGTATGGATTTGATGAGGTATTTCATGTATTGATCCCTTATGCAATGCATACAAGTGGGATAATGTTGAGATATGGTGTTGTACACCATTGCATAAATTGTTTTATCATAATATTGTAATTAAATAATTATTTAATTGTGATGCACCTTGGTGGTGTGGGTAATCACACTAGGTAATTATTTGGGGACCACTTGATGTTGTATTGTAACATTGTATTATTATTTAATGTGTGGGATACATGTTATAATAATTTAATATTGGGGAAATATTAAATAATGTGATGTATTAGTACCCAATATTAAATAAGGGGTTAGTTTTTTATTCACATGGTTTCACCTTACCCCTAGTTGTATTTTGTGTGAACTTGTGTCTATAAAAGCAAACACATATGTAATGGTTTAGGTTGGTTGAGTGGGTTGGTTGTCATTATTGAGTCTTTCTGAGGAGTGCATTTGTGAAGCATGGCATGGGATGTGTGGAATCATGCTTGATGCTTCAAAGGTATTCATTGTAACTCTTGTATTGCTTAATTTTTGAATAATATGATGGAGTATGGATGCTTTTGGAGGCTAGTTTTTTTCCCTCTTGAGGGTTTTCCTAGGGTATATCTTGTGTTATCTTGTGGCTTGTCTATTTTATATATGCATTTTTTCAACTTGTATGAATATTTATCTCTCATGGGTTATGTAGGAAATGGATTAAGATCATAGGTTAAATGCAATATTTCCTAACATTTAAGGGATTATGGATTAAGGGTTTAGGGTTTAAGGGTTGAGGGATTAGGTTTGAAGAGTTGAGGGTTGAGGGATTAGGGTTTAAAGTATAGGGTTGAGGGTTTAAGGTATTAGGGTTTAAGGGATTAGGGTTTAAGGGTTGAGGGTTTAAGGGACTAGGGATTAAGATTTCAAGGTTTAAGGGTTGAGGGATTAGGCTTTAAGGGTATAGGGTTGAGGGTATAATGTATAGGGTAGAGGGTTTAAGGGTTGAGGGATTACGTGTTTAAGGGTTGATGGTTGATTGATTAAGGGTTTAAGGTATAGGGTTGAGGGTTTTATGTATAGGGTAGAGGGTTTAGGGTTTAAGGTATAGGGTTGAGAGATTAGGGTTGAGGGTTTGATGTATAGGGTAGAAGGTTTAAGGGATTAGGGATTAAGGGTTTAGGGTTTAAGGGTTAAGGGGTTAGGCTTGAAGGGTTGAGGATTGAGGGATTCGGGTTTATAGTATAGGGTTGAGGGTTTAACGACTGAGGGATTAGGCTTTAAGGGTATAAGGTTGAGGCTTGAGGGTTTAGGGTTGAGGGTATAATGTATAGGGTAGAGGGTTTAAGGGTTGAAGGTCAATGGATTAAGGGTTTAATGTATAGGGTTGAAGGATTAGGGTTGAGGGTTTAATGTATAGGGTAGAGGGTTTAAGGGATCAAGGATTAAGGGTTGAGGGTTTAAGGGTTGAGGGATTAGTGATTAAGGGTTTAAGGGTTAAGGGTTGATGGATTAAGGGTTTAAGGTATAGGGTCAAGGAATTAGGGTTGAGAGTTTAATGTATAGGTTAGAGGGTTTAGATTTTAAGGGTTGAAGGTTGATGGATTAAGAGTTTAAGGTATAGGGTTGGGGGATTAGGGTTGAAGGTATAGGGTAGAGGGTTTAAGGGATTAAGGATTAAGGGTTGAGGGTTTAAGGGATTAAGGATTAAGGGTTGAGGGTTTAAGGGTTGAGGGATTATGCTTTAAGGGTATAGGGTTGAGGGTTGAGGGTTTAATGGTTTAAGGGTTGAGGGTTTAAGGTTTGAGGGTTGAGGGTTTAGGGATAGGGATTAAGGTTCAAGGTTGAGGGATTAGGGTTGAAGGTTGAGGATTTAAGGGATGAGGGTTTAAGGGTTGAGGGATTAAAGGTTGAGGGTTTAAGGGATTAATATTTAAGGGTTAAGGGATTACAGGTTGAGGGTTTAAGGGATTAGGGTTTAAGGGTTGAGGGTTTAAGGGATAGGGTTTAGGGTTAATGTATAGGCTTGAGCATATAGAGAAACATGGTGAAACTTCATATCGAATGCAAAAAAAGACATACATAGCACTTACAAGATGTCATAATTACTCTAAGAAAGGTCTCGTGATGTAACTCAACCCAATCCCCTATTGACACATGATGATAGTTGAAAAGCCTTTATAAAATTAAAATTTTCAAAATGTGAGCATGCTTTGGAAAAGTTGAAATTTGGTTGTTTTTAAATAAATCTAAAATGTGCTCAGGTTATAACATGAATTCATTTTTTCTTGCTCTAAAAATGGTAAAAAAGGTAGGACACCCATGAACTAGGCCCACATGCTTTGTTATTGTTCTAGTATTAAGCATGATCTGACAAAAAAATACTTTTTTATGTTGTTGGGGAAAGCACATGCAAATTTTACACACTCCACCAACTTCGCACGACCTTTTTTTGGTTTTCCAACTTAGGAAGAAGGAAATAACAAAGTTTTTACATCACATTTGATTATATGAATTGAAATTTTCATATTTGTAGTGTTTCAATGTTAATTATGATTTTATTGTTATAATTTCATATTATACATTAGTTAATGCAATAGTTTTTAGTAATTATATTAGAGTTATATAGAATTGAACGTTGAAAAGGAAGCAAAATTTTGCGAAAAGCTCAAATTCTTGAGTATTTTGATGCAATAAGAAAAACAAACTACACGTAATTGGGTAGTTTCTTAAATTGAATCTTCAATTTTAAGGTATGTCAAGTCTTTATGCATGTTTCTTTATCACTTCCTATCATACATGCTTAATATAATGCTTTGATTTTGTTATCATGTTGATTTTAGGATTAGATTTTGCTGAGTATTCAAAATTATGAGTGCTCAACCTTTTACCCTGAGATTTAATTTAGCCACTATGTCTTTTTGTTTGTAAAACATCTTACCAAATTTTGAACATAATTGGGATTTCTAGTTAAACGCTTTAGTAATTTTAATTTTCTCTTCCAATATTTCAAAAATTTCATTTAGTCTCTTAGTGCTTGTGTTATTTAACACTTCCACTCTACCTTTACTGTCATCACTATTTTTTATCTTGGACTTCCCTTTTAATGCCTTTTCATATCAATATTTTTTATTTCTCATTTCATGCATTTGTATCTGAATGATTTTTCCCTATGTTTCAACAATTACATTCTTTTATAAAAAATCATATCAACAAATCCTCGAGGCCAAAAAATTATACCTTGTGAACCAAAACCTTGATAATGGTAACCATAGATAGACCTAGTACAATTTTTAAACCACTCTTGACATCTTTCATCCAAAACTTAGTCAACTTTACAATAATCATAAACCCATCCAAGCAATCATTTCATCCATATCACTTAGATTTTTCCATCAACCATTATCTAATTTGGACTTAGATTAAACCTTCACCAACCTGCATAGAAATAACCAAATTTCTTTACTTTCAAACTAGAACCATAAATAACATCCTTAAAATGACATCCACATTTTTACCACTCAACTTAAACCTCCATTTTTAACCATAGTAAGAAAAATCCAAACCATCATTCAAAAAAATCAAATTTGTCAATGATTCAAATCTAGATCCTTTAATCTTTATCTAGTAGCTTACATATTGCTTAATAACATTCTTATCTTATGTCAAAACCAAAACTAGCTAAGTCCACCCTTGCATTCCTCTTACAAGGTCCCAAACTACGACACTAATAGACTTAAATACTTTCACAATAGGAATTCCCCTTGAAAATATTAATCCTACATCACAAGGATAAACAAAAAACGAATAAAAATCTCCTCAAGCACCAAACATATCCCTTTGATCATTCTATTGCAATGAAACCTTTCCCTTGTACTTTTTTTCTTGTAGAATTTATTCATTGAAATTGACTCCTCATGCCCTTTGCTGCCCTCTTCATGCACAAACTTGAGAATCAATAAAATTTGCCTTAGTTTCATATTCATTGTTGCCCCTTTTGGACTATCATATATTGTGAGTATCGTAATTTCATGACAAATTTCAAATTTGTGTAAGATATTTCTTTACTTGATTACTACTATGGTGGAACTAATCTTTATCTCTTTTTAATGCTACATGTACAATTATTTGTCATGTCGAGGAAATGATCAAAGATTTCTCTAACACAAGAGGAGCAAGCAACTAAGAATAGAAAGAAAAAAGAACAAATGAGGAAAGTTCATGAAAAGAGGAAATTGAACACGATAGAAGAAGACATGCTAATTGAAGAGGAACAAGAAGATACGAATACAAAGAAAAGAGAACAAATGAGGCAACTTCGTGAAAAGAGGAGATTGAACATGATATTTGAAGACATTCCAATTGAAGAGGAACATGGACCTCCTCTATCGTAAGTTGGAGACATGTCCTCTACCACAAGTCAAGCTGGAGGGACACCATCTACCACATCTCGAGTTGAAAGTACATCATCACTCATGTGAAGAAGGAGGTATTCCATCTTTCCCATATCAACTTCAAGGTATGCCATCTTCCATCTTTGATCAAAGGTATGCCATCTATCCCATCTCATTTAAATATTGATGAAATTCCAAATGTTGAGATGAATTTACCTTTGAGAACACCACCTAGAATTTTGCGTAGAAAGCCCAAATATTTGATTGATATTGATGAGAATATTTTGCATCCAATTAAAGATAAGAATCCAAAATGTACTTGTAGAAGATATGCTCATAATATTTGGAGAGTGTTCTTTGGAAAATTAAATGAAACTAAAAGATGTCAACTATTTGTTGAAATGATGCAAAGTATAAAGTATAGGTACATCATGAAGATTCTTGGGTTGAGAAAATCAGAGGTTTCAAGTGAAAAATCTATTGTGAATAATCTAATGAGTGCATATGAGAGTGTGGGTAACACTTCACACACTAAACATAGTAATGTCACATGACATGTCATTACATTGACAATAGTAAGTAATCAAATGAAGAAGCTCATCTCATTAGAAAGATAAGTCAAGCATTGAGAATAAATAAAAATATTTATCAAGAGTCGTTGGAAGGTGCCAAAGAATTGAGGACACCAATGACAATGAATTATGGGAATTCTCAGGGAGACTATCATGAAAAAATAAACCAATTGTTGAAGCATTGAGATCACTAATTGAATACTTTTAGAAGAATTACATAAGGGTGTCTCTGAATCAAAGGGATATGATAAGAAGGAGAATCGATAGTCAAAACCATGAGCCACATCCAAAACATTTTTTGGATATGAATTAAACATAATTTTTTGATAAATATCAAGAGATGTATCAAGTTAAATTTGTCAAAGATATTTTGAAATGCTAAAGCCTTTCTATGTCCAAATAAATCACACACGAACTACTTTGTGTCGTTGTGTTGAGGCCAAAAAGAAATTGGAGACCGCTGTTATAGATGGAGAAAACATAAAAACCCTATAAGCTCAGTGGTTGTTACTGGAACATGGCTTAAAATGTACCCACATAAGAGTGTTAATGTTTATCTATTTTAGGACTTTGACATGTATTAGAAGATTCTTCATTACTCAAACCTTGTTGTGGCATCCAATGCTCATTTGATACAATATCAGGGTAGACCTTTGAACAAGAAATTGTAGGTGTGTGAGCTTGACCATGAGGCAATACTTGACACGATAAAGAATAGAGCAGACTCAGATGGTTCATTGGATTAATTTGTAAGTATGCACATTGAATTTGTAAAGTCATGTCATTGATATTAATGTATTCCATTTGATAGTTAGACCTTTTTCTATCACATTTCAACTTATGTTTTGGTTCCAAATTTTATATGGAATAGGAAGGATTTACTGCCCCTCTTTAAATTAAAGTTTCCCTTTTTTTGCTGTTGCATTTTTTAAAATATACACTAAATATTAGGAAAAATATATGCATATTTATGGCAGGTCTATTTAAAATGGTACATAGTAGACTTTTTTGTAATAAAAATTACATTCACCATCTTTTGTTGTGTTTCACTATCAAGTCAAAATGACATGATGTGGTTCCCTTAGTGGTGGTAAATGGACCATCTTCTTAGGTGTAACAATTTGATATGAGATATTTAATAAGACCATGTAATTTTGGTTCAAATTTTTGTGGTAAGCATGATCTACACTTTGATGTACTCATAAAAAGTAATGCAAAAATCATCATGTAACAATGAATATATATTGAATGATAACTATGAAAATCATATAGACAATAGATAATCATCAAGACATAAAAGATTAATCCTAGTAAGGGTAAACAAGTATGATATAATTTGTAGGTACATAGGAGATTAGTATCAAGGTACATTCACATTTTTAGAAAAAAGATGAATCATTTGCAATAACTGTATTATTTTCTGTCTTCATTTTATTCTTGATATTTTTAAGATTTTGCTCTAAGATAGGGTAATCATGTGCTTCTATTTATTTAGTGTTATTTGTAAATTTCATATTTAGGTTTTGGCTAAGTTGATCAACAATAGTAAATCAAATCATAATCTTCAACAACTAAGTCATTTAAACTTTCATTTACAAAAACTAGATAGAATTTGTAAACCCTGGATTTGAACATCTTATTGGCATTCATAGAAGAAATTTCATTGACTACTCATTCTTCCAAAGTATTCATTGCTCTTCATACTCTGACCAGCTCAAAGATCATATTTCAAACCCCAGCATGCTAAGACATTCTGAGCTACATTGCACCAACGGTATCTCTTAAGAGACCAAAGTGCAAAATGGTAACAAAATTTGACAGAGTGTTACTCAAAATATATGGCACTTAGAACCATTCTGTCTAAAGGTACAGGATCATGTAGGACCCCTCTGCAATAACCTCTCTCAGTTTTCAATATCTCTAATTCATTTTCTCATGGTGTCGAGTTTTCAGTTGATGAAAAAAACATCAAATGCATGCAGTGTAAAGTTGCAAGGTGGTGTAATTTTTGTTCTGTTCATCATGCGACCAAACCAATAGTTCCAACACATTTGGATGGGTAGGTTTATGCTAGGCAAGGTTCTGTTTTGCACCCAAACATGCCAGGACATTTTGACCTGCATTGCACAAACGATATCTCTTAAGAGACCAAAGTGCAAAAAGGAAATAAACTTTGATGAGATGTTACTCAGAAACTGTGGAACTTAGTAACATTATATTTGAAGGTACGAGATCACGTAGGGCCCCTCTACAATAACCTCTCTCAATTTTGATATCTCTGAGTCATTTGCTTGTGGTTTTGAGTTTTCAGTTGATGAAAAAAGTGTCAAATGCATGCAGTGTAAAGTTGCAAGGTGGTGTAATTTTTGTTTTGTTTGTCATGCAACCAAAATGACAGTTCCAACATGTCTAGATGGGTAGGTTTAAGCTAGACAAGGTCTCGTTTCACACCCAAACATGTTGGAACAGTCTGAGCTACATTGCACCAATGATATCTCTTAAGAGACCATAGTGTAAAAAGGTAGAAAAATTTGACGAGGTGTTACTCAAAAATTGTGGCACTTAGAATTTTTTTTTCTAAAGGTATGGGATCCTATAAGTCCCCTCTATAATAATCTCTCTTGATTTTTTATATCTCTGAGTCATTTGCTTGTGGTGTCTAGTTTTCAGTTGATGGAAAAAGCATCAAACACATGCAGTGTAAAGTTGCAAGGTGGTGTAATTTTTGTTTTGTTCATTGTGAAACCAAACCAACAATTACAACACATTTAGATGGGTAGTTTTATGGTATTCAAGGTCTTTTTTCACACCCAAACATGTTGAAACAATCCAAGCTACATTGCACCAATGATATCTCTTAAGAGACCAAAGTGCAAAAAGGCAACAAAATTTGATGAGGTGTTACTCTGAAACCGTGGGACTTAGAAACATTTTTTTTGAAGGTATTAGATCATGTAGGGCCCCTCTACAATAACCTCTCTCAATTTTTGATATCTCTGAGCCATTTTCCCATGGTGTCTAGTTCTTAGTTGATAGAAAAAATGTCAAATGCATGCAATGTAAAGTTGTAAGATGGGGTAATTTTTATTTTGTTCATCATGTGAACAAACCAAAAATTATAACACATCTAAATGGGTAGGTTTACACTAGGCAAGGTTTTTTTTTGCACTCAAACATTCCAGAACAGTTTGAGCTACATTTCATTGACAATATCTCTTAAGAGACCAAAGCGCAAAAAGGTGGAAAACTTTGACAAGGTCTTACTCAGAAATTGTAACACTTAGAAACATTTTTTCTAAAGGTAAGGGATCACATAGGTCCCCTCTACAATAACATCTCTCAGTTTTTAATATCTCCGAGCCATTTTCCTATGGTGTCTAGTTTTTATTTGATGAAAAAAATGTCAAATGCATGTGGTGTAAAGTTGCAAGGTGGTGTAATTTTCGTTCTATTGGTTGTACGACCAAACCAATTGTTCCAACACTTCCAAATGGGTAGGATTACACTAGGAAAGGTCTTGTTTCACACCCAAACATGTCAAAACAATATGAGCTATATTGTATCAACAATATCTCTTAAGAGACCAAAGTGCAAAATGGTAGCAAACTTTGACGAGGTGTTACAACAAAATTGTGGAACCTAGAAACATTTCATCTAAAGGTATGGGATCATGTAGGTACCCTCTATAATAAACTCTCTTGGTTTTTGATATCTTTGAGTCATTTTCTCGTGGTGTCAAGTTTTCAGTTGATGGAAAAAGCGTCAAATGCATGTAGTGCAAAGTTGCAAGGTGGTGTAATTTTCGTTCTATTCATCGTGTGACCAAAATGACAATTCCAATACATCTGGATGCATAGGTTTATGCTAGAAAAGGCCCCATTTCACACCCAAACATGCTGGAACAATCTAAGCTACATTGCATTAGTGATATCTCTTAAGAGACCAAAGTGAAAAAAGGTAGCAAACATTGACAAGGTGTTACTAAAAATCTGTGGCATTTGGAAAAATTTTGTCTAAAGTTACAAGATCACGTAGGGCACCTCTACAATAACCTCTCTCAGTTTTTGATATCTCCAAGCCATTTGCCCGTGGTGTCAAGTTTTCAGTTGATGGAAAAATTATCAAATGCATGTAGTTTAAAGTTGCAAGGTGGTGTAATTTTTGTTCTATTCATCATGTGACCAAACTGAAAGTTCCAACACATCTGGATGGGTAGGTTTAAGCTAGGCATGGTTTTGTTTTACACCCAAGCATTTCAGAATGTTTTGGGCTACATTGCACCGATGATTTCCCTTAAGAGACCTAAATGCAAAAGGACAACAAAGTTTGACGAGTTGTTACTCAAAAATAGTGGCACTTAGAAACATTTTGTCTGAAGGTATAGGATCATATTGGGGTCATCTCCAATAACCTCTCTTGGACAAGCTGTTTGGCTATCATGAAAGTTTTTCTGATGCCCCAAAAATTGTCAAATGCATGTAGTGTAAAGTTGCAAGGTAGCCTATTTTTTGTTTTGTTCTTCATGGGGCCAAACTGTTAGCGCCAACACATCTAGGTGGGCACATCTACACTGGGCATGGTCACCACCCTTCATTATGAAAGGGTCATATTCTTTCCTATTCAAAGGGTCACAAATTTTTTCCCTTGAAAAGTCACAATCTAAATCATATCATCACTATTCATGAGAACCTAAATTAATTTATTTGTAATATTGCCTAAGGTTCTATTCTTAATTGAGTTCTTTAATGATGTTATGGATGTCTTTCTCAAATGAAATTATCTCCCTTTTATGTTATTGCTTATCAACCTAGAAAGCATTTCGACAAACAATGTTTTTAATATTTCTATAATTTTTAAGCATAAGGTAATCATAAATACACATGGAGTAATCTTGTTGAAGATACATCCAATCATGAAGCAAAAAAATAGATATATGTAATACATGAAGTATGAGGCATACACGTGAATACATGTAATACACAAAGTATACACAATAAGCACAAAACATACACGTGAATACACGTAATACATGAAGTCTACACATGAAGCATGAAGCATACACATGAGTACACGTAATACGTGAAGTATACACAGGAAGCATGAAGCATACACATGAACACATGAAGTACATAGGAAGCATGAAGAATACACGTGAATACATGTAATACACAAAAAATATGCAGGAAGCATGAAGCATACACGTGAATACACGTAATGTATGAAGTATACACAGGAAGCATGAAGCATACACATGAATACATGAATTCAAAATAATTTAGACTTGTTGAGGTCAAAATATTATCTTTTTGAGTATACTATAATCCATTTTGTAAATCCTTTTGTTGTAAGGAAAGTCATAGCTGAAAGTATATGTAACAAGGAAAGGAAACAAAATATGTAAATGGGAAATAATACTGATGTAGCATTGGGTGACAGGCATTGGCCTGGTATGTAAAAGCTTGTATCTCCTGATATGTTGATTACTCTATATCTAATACAAAAAAATATTATCTTTTGATTCATAGCATCCACTATTGGGGTTTGGAATGGTAGATGTCTTCCAAGAATTATATGAAAAACTTCTAGAGGTATGAGGTCACATGTACTAATGTCTTGCTCATTTTTTAGTTGCATACTTGAAAGTGCATCATATAATTACATGAATTTCCTTACCATGCTACAATGATCCTAGAGAGTATGGGCTTAGATGTATAGTGGTAGAGAGACCTAGGTGTTATATTGCATCATGCGTTATTATATTCATATGATTGATGATGTCAATGATGGCATGGATAGGTTTTAAATTCACCCAAAAGTTCACATGGAAGATGGTCACAACACTGTTGTTATGGCATTGCACCTCTTGATTAGTATCCTCAATAGAGTGAGTGTCATTTTGAGAGTTGGTGTGATGATCATGTCATCGTATATCACCTTGTTATAGTTTCTTACCCTTGTCTCAACCTAGAGAGATAATGAAGACATATTAGGGTTTTGGGTGGTTGACTTGTAGTATGTTAACTACTCTTACATGAAAGAATGTTGCTTCTGTATGAGAGGCTTGTAGTTATTTTCCTACATGGATTATTGTTATGTGGGGAAAATTTTCCCAATATTTTACTTGGTCTTAATCTTAGGTACATTGCATAATATTTTCTCAAGGTTTTTAATGTTAATAACTCTATTTTAGCAAAAATGGAAGGTTCACTAGTGCTTTTGAGAACATAGAATTGAAGGGAAGAAAGGTATGCAAAAACACTTCCTAAAATAATCTTAGAGGAGAATAATGTTCAAACTTTATATATCTACAATTATATAAGGGAAGAGTGCATTTTTTTTTTGATACACAAGTATAGTTTTTAATTAATTTAATAAAAGTTCAGTCTACAACCGTCTGCACCGTAGGTTAAAATATCCACCATCAACATCCTAGGAAACTATGCCAAAAAACCAGAGAACCACTAAGAAGAAAACCCGCCAACCAACCCAACCAAAAAACCAAGTAGAGCCAAAGAAAACCAAAATGGCCAACAAAGGCCAACACCAAAAATAGAGCACCACCCAAGCTTCTAAAACAAAAAACCAAACCTACAAAACCAGGACACAACCTAAACCAGACTTACAAAAAATGGTTGGCATTTGCGAATACCTTGAAATCTTTAACCCATTCCACACCCCTAGCTACCAGTAACCTGAAGAACTTCTTCAAGAACTCCACCGCCACCGCCACTAACATCTTGTGCTTCATGAGGGCCAGTCCACTCAAGTCGAGAAGAAACAAATATAGTTTGATAGCATCATCCGAACATTGAAGGAGCTCCAAATCGTAGGGATGCAAAATACCTCTACCAACCACCACAACACGTAGAACCTCATCAACCCCCTCCACCAAATCTTCCCTAAACATCTTTTCAAGTAGCAATTTTTCCTCGGCCTTGTCAACCTGGTTATCTAGGAGAGAATCCAAAAAACGAGATGAAACATGCAAATTATCCCTACCATATTCCTTGTTCTCCAAATGCCCAGAACCCAAGATCATTTTGGTCACCACAACTAAAGGATCATTATTAAGAAGAATCCTTTTCAAACGTTGATCTGTTATTTCCCTGAAAGAGGCTTGCCGAGCCGACCACTTCAAGGAAATCGGGGTATCCGCCTCAAATCTTTCCAACCCATCCATCGATACCTCTATCGTGAACCCTGAACACTTCGCCATTGATGCCCAAGCTTAGACCGCACTTAGCCAAAAAGGAGATGAACACCAACTGCAACCAAAAGGAAATTAAAATGAAAATGAAAGCAAGCCTTGATTACCCTTAAAGCCAACCCATCATGAATTAATGCCAAGTACTAAGTAGCTGCCACCTCCACTAATGAAGCACCTCCAAACATACCAATACCTTGCCGAAAAGACTAAAATACTTCAAGAAAATGCACTCTAACTAGCCTCAAAGAGGGCGACATCATTCTCCCATTAATACGCGTACTTTCAAGACAAGACCTTTCCTGCCGATTCCTTTTCATGAAATCCCTCCCACGTCAGCCTCCTGACCATCTCTTTGAACACCGTGGAAAATATGCCACATCCCCTTCGCTAGTCTGGACAGGCGCCCACCCTACCGCCCACATAAGGGAAGAGTGCATTTAATACACTTGGATTTTAAATATTTGAAGTAAACCATTTACAAATATCCATTGATGTATGGATTTATAATGCAAATATGGACACCATCAATAAAAAGATGTGTATTAACCAAATAGCAATATAGGCATACATCAATATATATCAATATAAGTATAACATATATACAAAACAACTATATAGGCTTACAATAATGTCATATAGGCATACAATGTCAAGTATATGCAATACAAAATATATGTCCACAAATGCCATATAGGCATACAACAAAGGACCCCAGTAAAAAGTCATTCCCCTATGGGTGAAGAAAATAGATCACGGGTGGCCTTTGATTGTTGGGGGGATGGAGATGTGTATGAGAGTGGTCTACTTCAGACTTGAGGGCTGCTCCTCCTATTTAGTTCTTCATGGAGCTTTAGTTGTTACAATTAAAAGTATAAACATTAATATATAGAATTACATGATAAAAAATAAAATATTTAACAAAATAATCACTTATCGCCTCCAAATGATCTCTCTCCTTGCTTTCCATAGTGACATGCTTGGGCTATGGCATTCCAAATTCCTATAGAAACCATTTAGATAGAAACTACAAATCAATAATAATTTGATTTTTCAATAATAAGCAACTATAACAATTAATGTAATTTGAAATTCACTAATCTACCTCATACCGCCATCAAAGGCAATGATATATCTATTGTAGAAGAGACACCATGCTCCATTTCCCTATGAACATAAGGAGGTGTCTTTGCTTGCACCATCTAAAAATAAAACAATATTATTCAATTACAAAAACTAGAATAGTGATGCAGTTCATGGATTATAATGTATGAGATAGTCAACAAAATTTTGAGTACTTATTGAACTATATATTTACTATTATGCTTTGATATATTTTTCCAAGCATCCATAGCTTTTTTGAAAGCATCTGTTTTAGGCTTTTAGCCATAACATCAAGGCAGTGAATTGTTTGATAAAATGCTTTGGTAGACATGTATGAAAAATGTGGTAGCATAGACAAGGCGATGAACTATTTGAAAAAATGCCTCAAAGAAATGTGGTCTCATGGTGATGGAATGCTATGAAAGGAAATCTATCAAAGCATAATAGTAAATAATAGCATAGACAATGCAGTGAATAGTTTGATAAAATGCTTTGGTAGACATGTATGAAAAATGTGGTAGCATAGATAAGGAAATGAACTGTTTGAAAAATGGTTCAAAGAAATGTGGTCTCATGATGATGGAATTCCATGAAAATCAATCTATCAAAGCATAATAGTAAGCAATAGCATAGAAAAGGTAGTGAACTATTTGAAAAAATGCCTCAAAGAAATGCACCATGAGACCACATTTCTTTGAGGCATTTTTTCAAACAATTCACTGCCTTGTCTCTACTATTACTTACTATTATGCTTTGATAAATTGATTGTCATGGCATTCCATAACCATGAGACCACATTTATTTGAGGCATTTTTTCAAACAGTTCATTTCCTTGTCTATGCTACCACATTTTTCATACATGTCTACCAAAGAATTTTATCAAATAGTTCACCGCCTTGTCTATGCTATGCTTTACTATTATGCTTTGATAGATTGCTTGTCATGGCATTTCATCACCATGAGACCACATTTCTTTGAGGAATTTTTTTAAATAGTTAACTGCCTTGTCTATGTTATTGCTTACTATTATGCTTTGATATGTTTTTTCCAAGCATCCATAGTTTGTTTGAAAGCACCTATTTTAGTATTTTAGCCATAACAACAAGGCAGTGAACTGTTTGATAAAATGCTTTGGTAGACATGTATGGAAAATGTGGTAGCATAGACAAGGTAGTGAGTTGTTTGAAAAAATGCCTCAAATAAATGTGGTCTCATGGTGATGGAATGCCATCAAAATGAGGCATTTTTTTAAACAGTTCACTGCCTTGTCGATGCTATAGCTTACTATTATGCTTTGATAGATTTTTTCCAAGCATCCATAGCTTGCCATGACAACACCTATTTTAGGATTTTAGCCATAACAGCAAGATAGTGAAATATTTGTAAAATGCTTTGGTAGACATGTATGGAAAATGTGGTAGCATAGACAAGGCAGTGAACTGTTTGAAAAATGCCTCAAATAAATGTGGTCTCATGGTGATGGAATGGCATTCCATCACCATGAGACCTCATTTATTTTTAACTGTCTATGTTATTGCTTACTATTATGCTTTGATAGATTTTTCCAAGCATCCATAGTTTGTACAAAAGAATCTATTTTAGGCTTTTAGCCATAACAACAAGACAATGATCTGTTTGATAAAATGCTTTGGTAGACATGTATGCAAAATGTGGTAGCATAGACAAGGCTGTGAACTGTTTGAAAAAAATGCCTCAAAGAAATGCGGTCTCATGGTGATGGAATGCCATGAAAAATTATTTGTCATGGCATTCCATCACCATAAGACCACATTTCTTTGAGGCATTTTTTCAAATAGCTCACTGTCTTTTCTATGCTATAGCTTACTATTATGCTTTGATAGATTTTTTCTAAGCATCCATATCTTGTTCGAAAGCACTTGTTTTAGGATTTTCGCCATAACAACAAGGCAGTGAACAATTTGATAAAATGCTTTGGTAGACATGCATGAAAAATGTGGTAGCATAGACAAGGTAGTGGACTATTTGAAAAAATGCCTCAAAGAAATGTGGTCTCATGGAATGCCATGACAAGCAAATGCAATTAGCAGTTGCTCCTAGTTATTAGTTATGCAATGTGAAGTGATTGCATAATTGCTTATGTTGAATTTGTAAAAAACTATATTGTAATTGAATTTTTTTCATCTATTAGCATCTAGTTATTAGTTATATGCAATGTGAAGTAATGCTTTGAGTTTGAAAGATGTGAAATGCAATGTAATCAACGATATGAATATAAACTACAAAAATCTATTTTCTACAATTCATTAGTTAAACTCTTTATTTTATTACTTGAGTGAAGCTTCAATGTCCACCTGCACTGGTAGGTTTTACCATCAAATCTCCAAGATTAACCTATTCAACATCCAAAATGAGATATAAGAATACCATTCATATAACAATGCTATTTACATGTAATATTTATAATTATTTACTAGTTACATGCCTTTGTAATACATGTCATTGTGTAATAGGGAGGTGGAGAATCGCTGAAAACATAATGAATACTATGACATTGAATTTTATTATGATCATTAAACTAATTTAGTTTATATTTCATTTCAAAAAAAAAATTTAATAAATTAAATTCAATGAAATTTTTAACATTTACCTGACTATCAAGGCCGAATGCCTCATGAAGGATGGCATTTGTCATCGCCATCTAATCAGTTGTAGATGTACCCTGCACACCTACATCCTGACTATGCATGGGGTCATAACTGTAGGGTGTCCCGTAAGCCTAAAAAATATGAGGTGGAACTCTACTCCTTGAAGACTCGCCCGACTCACCCTGTGCTATAGGATTGGCATGTTGTATGAGGCTCTAGGTCAGGGAACTAATTGACTATAGTGTCTCGACCTCAACACTCTCCTTCATAATGAAAGGGATAGCCACATGCTCATATGTTGGTCTAGTGAGTGCTCATCTTGCTGACCACTGTGGGTCAAGATGTGCCCCCACTCTATCCTATGCAGAGCCCCCACCTCTACCCTAGAAGTCTCGCATATAAAAATAGTTTGGGATTTTACCAAGGATAAAATCATAGTAGAGTTTCCTCAAAAAATATTGAGGCACCTTATTGTTGTTGCATGAAGGATGGCCAAAAACCATCCACTACCTCTTCCAAAAATGGTTCTTTATCCCTTGGTGGTTACACCAATGGATAGGGAACCTCTTGCTTGAAGGGTGTAAAGGTTGATTTATTTTAGGGTTTTTGAATAGGGAGCACAAGTCAAATTTTGTAATTTTTTCATCTTTCACTTGTTTATAAGATAATTTATCTACATAAAATTATCTATACTCTTGTGTCTTATCCGACCAACTAGTTATTTGCTTGCTAATTAAATCTACATTTGATAACATCGATTCAAGTGATTGAGCATGCATGGTTCTATGCGAGGTTGAGCTTGCAGGATCTTTCAACCTTACAATTAATTCCTTAATTTGTTTGTTATTGTTTTCAATTTTCCCCATTAAATTTTCTTGAGTTCTTGGAGCATATTGAGGAATTGTTGGAGGTGTTTGTTGGGCTTGTTCTTTGGTAGGGATTTCAGGTTGAGAATCAGGAATTTGAAGAGGAATTTGAAGAGGGTTTGGAGGTGCATTATCATTTCCTAAAAATTAAATAAATTTACAACAAAAAACATATTAAATCTACTTATTTAATAACAAATTCACACAAAAAACAATAAAAACTCACTCCTTTGACCTCTCAACATTGTGGTGACATTTTGGTGAAGATTCGACAAAAAATTGGCTAAAAAATAGTGAAAAATGAGCTCTCCTATAACGTGAGTGCGCTCTTGAGGGTTTGTAGGCCACATATAAATAGGAAAATGTAAAATGCAAAATGAATTGAAGTTGATTTTTTTGTTTATATTAGCTATAACGTTCTCTTGTAATTAATTTTTTTAAATTTGAAAGATGGTTGGCCTCTTTTTGGCCCCCCATCTTTCTGCATCCGCCCCGTGTGTAATATTCAAATTAAACCAATCAAGAGAATGTAAATAAAATCTAATCTAATCTACTCTACCTCCACCAAAAACACATAGCCTTACTCCATTCTAAAGTATAAGATTATGCTTTCTAGTATGATATGTGGATTTTTCATAAAGTCTTAGCATAACCTTGTTAAGCAAAAGGGTGTTGAAAATTGAGAATAGTTTGGTTGTTGATTTGAGGAGCGATTGAATGATCAAAAGATGGGAGATTTATACGTTTCAAGATATTTGGATCAATAGTGTGAGATGTGAAATGGGATCAACAGATGAGGACTAATGAGAGATTAGGAATGTCATGCATGAGGCTGTATGGAGAGATGAAGTGGAATGAGTGAGAGTGAACTAGAGTTGAAGTTCAATCAACTCACTAAATTTAGTAATGATCACTAAATTCAGTCGTGTCTCTAAATTTAGGTTTGGTCTCTAAATTTAGGATTAGAAGAATAAAGATAGGGAATGATATAATTAGCAAATAAATAAAATAATGACTTTATTTATTTTTATAGGAATGTGCAACTAAATAAATTAAAAAAATATTTATTTTGTAAGAATAATTAGCTAATTAAATAATTAAAATTTATTTAATTATGGGATGTGAGAGGAATGCATGATTTAATTAAATAATTATTTAATTATGGGGATAAGAAGATAATGCAAGATTTAATTACATAGTTAAAAATTATTTAATTACGGAGATGGAAGAATAATAGAAATTAATTAAATAATCAAAAAATATTTAATTGAAGTGGACGAGGGAAAATGATTAATTAATTAAATAATTACAAATTATTTAATTAAAGGTCATGAATGAAAATGATGAAATAATGAAATAATTAAAAATTATTTAATTAATTTGGGAAATGGGTTAGTTTAATCAAATAATTGAAAATCATTTAATTAATACTGATGAAAGTGGTGATTAGTAATGATTATGGGAAATGATGAATTAGAAGAATGCATTAGATAGTTTAGGTGTCTATATTTTTCCACTCTTTGAGACAATATACCTTGTTGCATTGTTTCAAAGACATGTTGATAAGGAAAAATTTGGTGATAAGATTCCCCACTATGACCCCTCAAGAGATTGGTTGAAAAAAATTTGGGTCGAGCTCATGATAAGTAAACAAGATAGGTTCAATGAAGATGGAGATGAAAATTAGGCTTAGGTTGGTGAATGAACTAATCAGGAAAGGTAGGTCATGATAAAAATGGGATGTAGGGGGGTGGTGTGATTCCATGGTTTGATTTTCTATTTTAGGCCCTGTGGTGTCATTTTATTCTCATTTGCACACTCAGGGTTTAGAGATTTTAGAGCTCCCAGAGAGATTTTAGTGTGAAGATACTATAGAGATGGTTGGTTTTCCACATTTCTTTCATCATGGAGATCGAGTTCAACAGTACCAAAGGCTAGCTAGAGCACCTAATGCATTATATTTCTAGCCCTTAGGTTTGTAGTCATCAATTTGAGTGCATTAATTACTAGGCGAACTTAAGATTACAAAAGCATCATTTGAAATCAAATGAATATGCGATGTGACGCTTTTGATGGTATCGAGTCACATTTGCAAAAGTGTGACTCTTTTGATTTTTTTATTTGCATCTGATTTGGACAATGCAATGTATATGAAAAATGAAATTTAATTTTGGTAATGTGACGCCTTTAAAAAAGGCTCGCGTATGATTTTGTAGTTCAAAAAATTTAATTTTTAAGGTTGTAAATGATTGGAAAATTAAATTTTTGATTGTAAGCTTGTATTTGAAATAAAGACTAGTGAATTTTTAGGTCTTTTTCTTATTTTTTGACAAACAAATAGAATATCTTAGTGAGTTAGGTGCATTTTTGAGTGTTGTGGGATTGTTTCATATTGCATAAATGCTCAAGATTAGAGCACATAGGACTATGATGACCATCATCACAAAGAGATGGTATAGTGAGATATCCACATTTATATTTTCGATTGGAGAGGCTACGATCACCTTGGAGGATGTATGGAGCATCTTGAGGATCCATATTGTTGGTGCTCAGGTGGTGTATGATATCAATATTGGCAAGGAGGCCTTGCAACGAGTGTTTCATGACGATAATCTCAACATTAAGGATGGTGAGATGGATCTCAAATGAGGGGTAGGGAGATATGATGATATACCATTGGTTCTAGGATATTTGATATCTGGGGTGATTGTTCTTGATCACAAATCTCAAGGATTTTTAGTGGGATGGGGATGATTCCTTGAGAGGATTCTTATAGATGGTGTTGTTTATGCTTGGGGGCCATGTGTATTATCCCATCTATATCATGATATGTACCAGGTTGTCTATTGACATGCAACCAACTTATCATCTGGAGTCACATTGTTATATGTATGGGTGTGGGAGCATCTCACTATCACTCATCCATTAGGACATGCTCCACATAGGGCCGAGTTTCCTTATGTTTATACCTATGATGTTGCACCAAAACAACATCACTTAAGTGATCTAGACTATTAGAGATGATGCATCGATGACATGGATCAATTCATTTGGAGACCATGGATTCTTTATGAGGCATGGGATCATGGTGCCAAGCATAATTTTTTTATAGGTAGAGATGATGGCTTATTGGTCATACACCCCTATTATAGAGAGATATTTTTTGGATAGAGTTAGGAGGCAGTTTGGGGAGGTACTGGGTGTATCAATGGATATGGTCATGTTTGCTCGCACTTAGAGAAAGATTGGTGACTAGGGGTGATAATCCATCAAGTAGCAGTTGTAGATTTTGTTGGACTAGGGCCTATTTAGTGAGCATAGACAATTGTAGTAGAGGATTCAAGGACAATCCCAGATTATGATTTATGGTGGTCATTGTATCAATCACTCAAATTCACAAATCTAGATGGAAAAGTAGTGAGGAGAGAAAAATATGTTCCTGAGCCTGTTAGGCCTTGCAAATTTAGGCAACAGATAAAGGGAGTTGGAAAAGATGATGTAGGTGGACCTAATTAGGGAGATGTGGGAGAGAGGAGATGATGACCAGAGAGGCTTGGTGATCGAGGAGATAATGGTCAGAGAGGTGAGGAGGAGCATGCATACGATGGCTAGAGAGGTGGAGATGATAAGGATATACGTGTGCGGCTTGGATTCACACTTGCAGAGTGAGACCAAGCTCGTATGAGGCATGATGGATATAGGGTGTAGAGGGACAACCTCATAGTACAATTGGCTTAGAGGACAATCGAGAGAGATGTCAAGGTAGCTCAATGCTAATAGGTAGAGTTAGAGAGGTCACATCACCAAAAGTTGGAGGTGGAGGAGTAGGTGTAGTCATCTCGATGGATCTTTATGTGGAGGATATGAGGACACTGACACATGAGGCTACCTACTACAAAACACTGTATGATTTAGCAGTTCCAACAAGGAGGGTACCTAAGTTCTCAATTAGGAGCAAGGCAAGAGGCTCAAAAGATATGAGATCAAAGGTACAATTAGATGATTAGTGGGGCATCCATCATTGGTTCCTCCACAACTAGTGGCACTAACAACATAGGATCCAAGGGCTCAATTGGTAGGTCAATAGGGTGTTCCTCCTCATCCACCTTCTCTTGGTCGAGAGGAGGATGAAAAGAGTTCAATATATATTTGTCTTTGTATATGATGTACAATTTCTTTTGATATAGACACACATTTTTGATATGCCTACGAGTGGATGTATATGTATATTCATGGCTCTTGGTAGCCCTTGTATAGACATTTTGTATATATGGACGATGTATCATGACATATTTTTTGGTATTATATGAGATGAGATTTTGATGTAGCTATCATGTGATATTGTTATTTGCATGTGGTGGACATTTATATGATTTGATGTATGCATCTAATGATTTCTATTTGATTCTATCAAGTATGACAGATGGATTATGATAATTCTTAGATTAAATTATGATATGATGTGATACTATGATTTTTGTATTTTTTATGATATTATATGATGATCTATGATGCTATGATTGATGACATTATGTCCTAATGATGCTATGGTTATGGATGTAGGATTTATTATGTTATGATGGTACTAATGATTTTTGTATGCAGGGATGTGATGGATTTTTTTTGTTGTTGTTGTGTCATGATACTTGGATAGAATAGTTAGTATGATGAGTAGGATAGAAGGAATTGTTTTGGATAATGATTGATAGTTGTATAGATGAATAGATGGATAGATGAATGATGTTGATCAAATATCGATAAAATATATAGTTATTGGGATGATTTGGGATTTTTATTGGAAAATAGGATGGGAAATTTATGAATTTCTTTTGCTTTTTGGTTATGCTAAAAAATGTAGAGATCAATCCTTATTTTGATATAGCAAATAAATACTATGCACCAAGGTATGAAGAACTAGGGTGTCATTGTATCTATTGCATGGAATTTGACTCTACAAACAAATAGGAGTATCCTAATTCATACCAGACATACGAAAAACCTTGTTTTATCATGTGAGAGAATAAATCTCAAAGTTAGGCCTATGCATAAAAGGTATAAAGAACCTAATATACAATAGTCGTTTGTTATGCTTAAAAATACCTCTAGACACATCAGGAAAGTATTCACAATGGTAGTATTAGAAGAACATACCACAACCAAAATAGATGAAAGAAATAACCATGCACCATTTCGTGCTTCTCTAGACACACCAAGATATTGAAGATCGAGGTGGCTTCAAGTAATATTTGTAGAATTAGACAAAGGATAAATCAAAAGAAAAGACTAACTGAAAAAACATATCAAAGCCATCATATCTCTTGCCAAAAAGAGATTGTAATTGTTGATCTGTGATTGCTCCTATTGTAGGAATGATATATTCATTAAGACAGTGATGTTGGATGTTGAATCGAATGTTTTAGGAAATTGGTATGTAGGTATTGGGCTTTTTTCAACAATGATTGATGCTTGCAAATTTTCATGAATGTTCTAGGTTTTGATGATTGCCATATTTTATTTTTCTTACTTTGTCAAAGATGAGTGTGATGATAGGTTTATTATGAGTGATGATTTTATTGTGGATGAGTGAGCTATGCTGATTTGTTTTTTTAATATGTTGAATATTTTTGGACTTTTGTTGGGGTATTTGAGGTTGTTTTTGAACATTTTAGAATATTTGAATGTTTTTGAATTTTTGGAATATCTATTATTTTTTGTATTTCTATGAATATTTGAGGCTATTTTGGATTTTAAAATATCTGGATATTTTTGGATTTTGGAATATTTGGATGTTTTTGGATTTTTGGAATATCTTGATGTTTTTAGATTTTTGGAATATCTAGATGTTTTTGGATTTTGCAATATTTGGATGTTTATTTTGATTTTTTGGATGTTTTTGGATTTTGCAATATTTGGATGTTTTTAAATTTTGGAATATTTAATGTTTTTGGATTTTGGAATATTTGGATGTTTTTAAATTTTGGAATATTTGGTGTTTTTGAATTTTGGAATATTTGAATGTTTTTGGATTTTTCAGTTTAAATTAATGAACAAGGATCCAATATGTTATCCTCAAATTTAGTTGAGCTCAATTCATGGGATAACCACCACGAAACTTGCCTGTTTTGTGACCCACTTACTCTAAGCATGCAAAACAAGGAAAATCACATTTTCCCTCGTGCATGGTCCCCTAGCCTCGAAACATCATTCCGAGCATTAACCTTTTTCAGTTCGTCCAAATTTTCATTTTAAACTAAGTTGAGAAAATTTAGTTTTTAGTGTTAAAATTTTTGTAGCTCTTGCAGAAGCGCTAAAATTTAGCACCCCTGCAAGTCATATGCAAAAAATAAAATGTGCAAGGTCACTAATTTTTAGCGACCCTGCACATTGTTTAGCAAATTTCAAGTTTACATCAACGTTGATTTACCCTGACTTGACAACTCCCAGTCCACACGAGTTGGCAATTAATGCAATTTCATTTATGATTTGGGGGGTTTTTAATCTATTTTTAGTTTGTTTATTTTTCATTTTGTTTTGTTTATTGCCCTCCCAATTCCTTTGTTCCCTTGAAAGGTTCGTGAGCTTGTTTTTTTGAGGATTTCAAGCACATTTCTCATGGATTCAAACAGGGGTTTTGTTGTTTTCATTTTGTTCTGGGTATGTCGTTTTGAGCTTTCATTCCTTTTTGTTTTGTTTAGTTTATGTTTTGATTAATGAAATGATTAGGGTTTTTGTTTAATCCACATTTCATTGTATTCAAAATCATTGTTGTTTGTTTAGGTTTTATAGTTTCTACATTCGTATTGTTTATCCTCTTTTCATTGATGGTTGCTGTGAGTACGAAATTCACCATGCTCCCTTTGGGTTTGGTTTTTGGCTAAGTATCGGCCCATGCCTTCAAGTAAATATCTTCGAAACCTTCTTTTTTTATAGTCACCATGGCCTCTGCCACATGTCTGCTCATTGCTCTCTGAAGGAATTTTCTCCTTTCTCTTCTATCGGCCCCTGCTATGCTCCCACGTGTCTTCACCATGAGTTATTTTGATTGCTTCCTTTCACTTCCTCGTCGGTCCCCGCCCGTGTGCCACATAACTCCTATTCGCATGAAGATTTAGCGGACCCCACAGACAGTGTCTATATTAAACATTATTTCTACGTGTCATCTCAGCGCAAGCTTTCAACGAAAAGGGTAAATTGGCTGCGGGCAGCAAAATGCTGCCACGTGTCTCTTCAGCGCATGCTTCTTCAATGCAAGTAATGAAGCAAATAATGGGCTACGATATTCTGCCACATGTTCTAACTACCTATCCAAAGAGATGACACTTGTCTGCACAGGATTTTGCTGGGACCACTGCCATCATTCGCAGGGGATGCACCTGAATGGAGAGCGACCAAATGCTATGGCCTGAATCTTTTCTATTACAACGGTCGAGGGAAATCATTACCTCGACATCATTGCTTAGGATTCAAAATCTTTTTGGTTACTGCTCGCCAGGAAGTGGAAAGATCACTATAAATATTGCTCTTTGCTTTTGAAGAAGGGTTCTGAGTTTGAAGATTACATGCTACATGTTTTTCAAGTTTCATTAGTTATAGAATTATAGGATTTTTGGAGAGACCATAAATTTTTATTGTTTAGATTATTGCAAGAACTCACAGACTGTGCCATTGTTTGACCTTATGTTTTCTTATGCTATTGAGAAATTTTATACTGTGCCATTATTGTTTGAATGGTTTATTTGTCGTACTTCTATAATTTGAATGCAAGTTTACTAGTTTAGATTATGTATTTTGACTCTTCTTTTCAGTAAATGGGTGAGATAATTATTTTGTGTCATTGAATGAGTTGTTCATGCTGCAATCCTTAATTTCTATTATTCTAGAACATGGTAAATTGCTAAGCAGACCCTTAGATCATATCCAAAAGATAGGTTTATCGTGCCTTTTATCTAAATTCTGGCGCATCGCCTTAGTTAGATTCTTTATTTTTATATCTGCTTCCTTTTCCCATTCTAAAACCCCATTTACAGAAGAAGTTGACTTCTTTAAAAATCTGGAGGTCACTCAGTTTAGCACAATAAGTTCCCCATAAACTAAGTTTCCCACAAAGGGTTGTTAACTTTTCAATTTTTGGCATCAACAGTTTTTATTTTTCCTGGCACGCCCAGTGGGACTGAGCTTAAAATAATCTAATTTTTAGAAGGGTGTATGAGTCATTGACCTGTTATTAGGTCCCAAACAACAATTAATCCTGGTTTATTAATACGACCATTAGGGACAGTACAACCCACGACCCAATTAGTAAACGTTCCTCTCCCTCTTCCCTTTCTGCTATCCATGTTGCTCGCTGCTAATAGAAATTATGTGGCATGCAACGTCGAAAGTCCTCTTGTAGCACTAGTAGTGCCTATCGTTTGGGCCGCTATCCCAACTTCTGATCTAAAATCCATACCTAAATTCATAGGAGATGGCTCAAGAATTCCATTTGAACATCTGCGAGATGTTGCAGACGTATGCCTGGTGCATGGGGTTACAACCCAAAATGTGGCGTTAAGGTTGCTTGCCCCCCCTTTCAAGGGCAAGGCACTGGATTGGTACCACACATTACCGACAAATTTTGTTAGTACCTGGGATGAGCTCGGGGAACCTTTCTATTAGAGATTTTTGAATGAAGGAGAATGATCATTGCTATATTATCAGTTGTCGGTTATAAAGCGGGCCTCGCATGAAGCCATGACCGACTTCAATGTGCGGTTCCATACTAGCTAGCAGAGGATTCAAGTTGATATCTGCTCGCCACCCGATCTGGAATTTATGTTCTATTTGAAGTTCATCAATCCTGACATTTCAATGATGATCAAATCTCTTGATAGAACCACATTACCAGGCACAAATAGCATCGCTGTCAAAGCGGAGAACAATTTGATAGACGCTGGGAAATTGCTACCTCAGCCCATCATTCCTATATTCCTAGAAATATCTATTCCTGCTCAGGAGATGCCTTCTACCAGCGCATCGGCTCCTCCTCAATCCATGTACACGTATCTGAGCATGTTGCAAAATGTTTCCTCTACATCTGACTCTTCAAAGGAGGAGATGAGCGAGTTCAAGGAAATGTTGCAGGCTATTGTTAATGAAATAACCATCATCAAGTGTAATCAGGTTGTACCTCTGAAGCCTGCCTACCAGAATTATCAAGGTAGAAGGTCCTCTTACCAACAAAACCAGTTCTAAGGAAGCGCTCGTGCTAATTCACAGGCGCAGACAACAAATCAAATAGTATTGGTACCTTCTCCGCTATAGAGCGCTAATCTAAGTTCGAGTAGAGAGCTGACTGGGGGGAAAAATAATTTGATTGATGACACCAACCCCCGGTGCTTCCCTTGCGGTGATTCACACATGCCTTGAAATTGTCCGCACGACAACCTACAACAAAAAGTGGCAGAGCACTGCAGCCAAGTCACAATGTCAGACCTCAGAATCTATGTGTATACCTCTTCGCAAATGGACAATGCAGTGCTCACCGCGCAAATGCAGGAGATGTCATTGGAGCAAGAAGTAGACATCGCTCCGGACTACACACTCTTCTCATGGATGGAAGAAGAATTAGTGTTTTCCAATGACACATTCGTATCTAAAACACCACAAGTACAGTCCGATTACAACACCCACTTGAAGAGGAGATTCACGGGCGAGCCAATTGTCCTGCAACTAGTCAGCCCGCAACCTAAAAGTGCTTCCGACCTAGCACCTAGTACCTTCGTAGTGTTGCCACAATGCCCGCTGTGAAGGGAAATTGTTATTACAAGAGCTAAGGAGTAGAAACCTCTGAATCTGCCATCGTTCAATGTGGTGGAACAATTGAAAAAATATATGCTAATGTGTCTCTGTGGGATATTCTAGCCATCTTGGAACAAAAGATGCTACTACAAAAGGCTCTCTAGGAAGACATGAGCGTAACACCAATGGAGTAGATTCCCAAAGCAAGGGTTGTTGATCAACCATTTGTTGCCAAAGTTCTTAGAAATAGCATAGCAGAAGCCCCTACTGAGGTAAGAAATAAGTTGAAGCCTCAACCCTTCTTCTTAACTCTCATTATAGGGGAGAAATTATTACACAATACCATGATTGATTCTGGTGCTAGCACCACAGTTATGCCAAAACAAATAGCCGAAGCCTTAGGACTCAACTATGAACCCTTAAAAAGAGGAGTAATGCAACTTGATGGAAACAGAGTCAGAACTGTAGGTGTCATCAAGGCACTCCCCTTGACCCTATTCGCTTGCCCTAGTATCACATTGCCGCAAGACACTATGATCATAGATGTTCCCCCATGTTCGGCCTCTATCTCTCCCAAGAATTTACTTCAAAAGTGGGGGGATATCTGTCCTTGGATTGGTTGCATTTGATCCTTAGGACCAAGGATGGCGCGAAGATGGAGATAGAATCTTAATCTTTACATTTGGAACATGTAGTTGATGATGCCATGATCAACTTTGAAGCCGCACATACCTCTATCACCAAGCAATAAATGTATTGCGCTGAGCTATTAGAAGATGAAAAAGTGACTGGAGATCGGGATGATCAAGAAGATGTTCTCTTGAGCGAACATATAGATGAAAAACCTTTCAGAAACTACCATGCTACCAGGTTGGGCACCTATGTCATTTACGATTAAGATCTATTCCTCCCGAAGGTCGTCAGAAAACCAGAGAACAATCAAACTTTAGAGTTATGGAAGCTGCATTTCGACAGAGCAAGATGCAAGAATGACATAGGAGTCGAGATATGTTTAATGTCCCCACAAAATGAAAATATTTTGAAGTCTTTTTGCTTCCAGTTCGCTTGCTCGAACAATGAAGTTGAATATGAAGGACTAGTGCAAGGTATCAGCCTTGTGGAACAAATGGGCATAAAGCAATTAATGGTGTTCGAAGATTATGAACTAGTAGTCAATCAAGTCTGAGGAATTTCTGTGGCCAAGAATGTCCGCATGCGATCTTATAGACACCGAGTTTGGGACCTGATTGAGCATTTTGAAGCCTTCAACATTTAGACGGTGCCCTGAAAATAGAATACAGATGTGGATCGCATAGCATCAATCAGATCCTAGTTTGATCCTGCCTCCTATCTCATTCACAACAAACACTCCATACGAGTGATAGTCTGACTGGTGATTCCAGACAATGACCAAAGTTGGCAAGTTTTTGACAGTGATGAACACATTGCCTCGTTCATCCAACAGTCGGGAGAATTTGCTGACCAACTCCAATCGAAGATTGCTAAAGCTTATGAAGGATAAATTATTTAGCTGAAATCTAACAAGATTCTGAAGGGATTGGTCACTCTTGAGAATATTTTTGATTGTGATGATGTAAGAAATGAAAAATAGAAGTTTGTGGTAGAAAAAGGTGACTATATGGATCTTCAAGTCAAAGATGGAAGAAAGCTCAAGGTCGGGAAGAATGTCCCACATCATGATAAAGAAAGGCTTATCGACTTTTGTGAAAAATATGAAGGAGTGGTGGCCTGGTCATATGATGACCTCAGGGAATATGATCCCGATATCGTCCAACATACAATAGAGCTGGTAGAAGGTGCAAAGCCTATCCGCCAAAAAAAAAGGCTAGTCAATCCCAAGATTGAAGTTCTAATGGTGCAAGAATTAACAAAGCTAATCTAGTCGCAGATTGTCTTCTCAATCAAGCATAACACGTGGGTATCCAATTTGGTCCCGGTCTGACAAAAAATTGAGATATCTGCCTATGTGTGGAATTTTGGGACCTAAACAGAGCATCCCTGAAGGATCAATACCCGCTACCTTCAATGGAGTCAATCTTACAAACAGTGGTAGGATCAAAGATGTTTTCCCTGTTAGATGGCTTCTCCAGTTACAATCTGATCCGGGTTAAAGAAGAGGATCAACATAAGATGATGTTCACTACCAAGTGGGGAACGTTTGCATATGCTAAGATGCCATTCAGTCTCTCAAACGTAGGAGCCACCTTCCAGCGGGAAATGGACATCACTTTTAGCGAACTAATTAACAAGATTATCCTAATCTATTTGGATGATTTGACGATGTTCTCAAAATCCAAAGATGATCATTTTGATCACCTTGAGATGGTTTTCAAGAAATGCTAGGAGTTTGGGATATCCCTGAACCCCAAAAAATGTGTCTTCTGAGTTCCGCAAGGCAAGCTATTGGGACACGTGGTGTCCAAAGAAGGAATTTCAATTGATCCTGAGCGGGTGAAAGCAATCAAAGAGCTTCCTCTTCTAGTGAACAAGAAAGGAATCTAGTCCTTCTTGGGAAAGATGAATTTTGTTAGCAAATTTATTTATGATTTTGCAAGAATAATTAGGCCAATTACCCTAATGCTGAAAAAGGATCAAACATTTAAATGGACAAAAGAAGCTAGAGAAGCCTTCGAGAAAGTCAAGGATGCTATCTCTTCCACTCCTGTTCTAGTCAACCCAGACTTATCAAAGGACTTCATAATATATGTATTCAGTAGCAAGTCAAGCATTGCTACTGTCTTAACTCAAAAAGATGATGAGGGCAAGGGAGAAAATATGATAGCATTTCACTCCCAGACCCTGAAGGAATATGAAACAAACTACAACTTTGTACAGAGGCAGGCGTTTGCAATAGTCAAGAGACTCAAGAAGTTCCGACACCTAATCTCTTACAATAATGTTGCACATTCTAGTGTGCATGAATACATCATGGAAGGAGAAATCACCGAGAAAAGAGACAATTGGATCACCAAGATCCTCGAGTATGACATTGAGGTTAAGCCTACAAAGACTATTCAGGGAAGAGGACTGTGCGAATATCTTGCGCACGATGAAGAAATGGCCACCAAAGAACAACAATCAGAACTAGTCCTAATGAACGAGTTGGAGTCCGAAGGTTGTTGGATGGCAGACAGTGTAAGGTTTATGCACACAGGAAAATATCTGTTGGGCCTTCCTTCTCAGAAGAGGAGATTCTATAGACTACAAACCAGTGGATACACACTCATTGAAGGTATCTTGTTCAAGAGAAATTTTAACGACATTCTGTTGCGATGTGTTACTAATTAGCAAGCAAAAAGGATCCTCGACACTTACCACAACAATCTTGCGGGCGAGCATTTCTCTGCAAAGACAACTACCATCAAAATCATGTGCGCGGGGTACTTTTGGCCGATGCTATTCAATGATTCCTACTCCTTGGTGAAAACTTGCAAGGAATGTCAGTTCTTCACAGGAAGAAGAAAGAATTCCACAATGCCTCTCAATCTCATAGTGGTTGATGAGGCATTCACGCAATGGGGTTTGGACTTCATTGGAATGATCAACCCAGCCTCTAGCGTAGGACATAAATGGATCTTAATGGCCACAAATTACTTCACAAGATGGACCGAAGCCGTGCCACTAAAGAATGCGATAGAGGTAGAGATAGTGGATTTCCTAGAGGAACTGGTGATGAGATTTGGCCCGCCCAAAAATATCATCTCCAACAATGCTAAATATTTCTTGGGCTCTAAGGTAAGTCAATTCACACTTATGCATGGCATATTCCTTAAAACATCATCAGACTACTACCCGTAGGGGAACGACTTAGTTGAGTTGACAAACAAGAATTTGGTCTGACTCCTCAAAAGAATTGGGTTGGAATACCAAAGGGAGTGGCAAAAAAACCTCTGAGCAACACTCTGGGCATACCACATAACTCCAAAGCAAGTCTTCAAGACTTCACCGTATGAGCTAGTGTATGGAAAAGAGGCGTTATTGCCTATCTCTATGGAGATTCCGGCGCTGCAATTGCTAAAATCTCTTGAGGTGGAACAAAATGACACAATGGAGGTGAGGTTAGCCGAGTTGCTAGAAGTACAAGAAAAAAGGGAAAAGTCCCTAATAGCCATGACTAACCACCAACAAGTGGTTAAAAGGTGGTTTGACAAGAAAGTGTCTGACCAAGGTCTAAAGAGCAGAGACTTAGTGCTAAAATTTAATGAAAGGGCTACAAAGCTGGGTCAACACGAAAAGTTTGATAGCCTTTGGGAAGGTCCATTTAGAATAATTCAATGCAAAGAACACAATGCATATGAGTTAGAAACTATGGAAAAAGAAGCGCTGGGGATTCCGGTCAACAGAATTCACCTGAAATTATTCAATTAAGCTTGCTTACCATACCCATGTAAATATGTTTATAATGCTTTTCCCTTCTTTCCCTTTTGTTTTGTTGGCCGGTCTTTTTATTTATTCTATGGTTTGAGGCAGAAAAGAACAAGTGACGCATTATTGCAGAGAGTAAGGGAAATAAACTCATAGTTGAACATAATGGAAAAATTAAACACCCACATGCACAATTGATACATACATGCTGAAAAGAGGAAGATGATCTAGTTGAAAAATCCAAAAGAAGACAACAAGATGATTATATAAAGATATATTTTCATTATATACACTTTGATATTTACATTTTCAAAATGGCTCAAAGGCCACACTTCCAAAAGTATATAATTCTATTATGCTTCTTTTATATATTTTACAAAAATCCTTTTTCAGGCATGTATACAAAAACAAACTAATTACTATGAGATTTTTAGAAAGGAAAAGGAAAAAACACGAGTCTTCAATTCACAACATGGGCAACATCAATGGACGCATCAACGACAACATCCACAATATCCTCATCCACAGGGGTGTTATCAACAGTAGCAACATCATGCAAAGGAGAAAAAGCAGGTAGAGGGAACACTGGGTTTGTGAAGTCCAAGTACCAATCGATGTCGTAGAACGACACCATGTTAAAGTGGTAGGCTCAAGTTACCCTCTAGCGGTGCTCGTCTTGCGATTGGAGGTGAAAGCCACTAAAAAATGGCAGCCATGACACAACCATGTCCTCTTCTATAAACCTTCGAAGGTCGCTCGTAGTCAGAATTCCCCCACCATGTGCAGCGTTTGCAACGACCTCCTCGAGGCCATTTAGGTACTTCTTGGGGAAAAATTCCTTTACCAGACAAAAAATCAATGGCTTAGGAACTCCTATATCCAGCACGGAGGCAATGAAATGTGAGCACACATCAGTGTTAACTCTATATATGTCCTCATACTCAAGGCAGTCCCGTCCCAAGACTCATTTTATGGCTATGATTGATAGCGAGTGCTTGTTCTTCGTCATCCTTTTTAAGCGCCTAGTAGAAATATCACCTAAGAAAGTAGTCTGAGACTTATGTGACACTAGCCTAATTAGGGTGTTCATCTTGTCAGACTCTCTATGAATACCTTAAAACTACCCCTGCAAAGCACCTAACTCTAACCTATGAAAACACTATGCACTACAAATGCCAAACTGCTAAACCAATGACCTACTACCAAATTTTCTCTAATCACTTAGTGTGATTTCACTATTGCTTAGATGCCTATTTATAGAAAAAGCAAGGAAATGCATGGTAATTTGCTTACCATAAACATGATGTTAATTGAGTACCAACTTGAAAGTTGTGCCCAGGCTTGCTCAAATTTCCCACCTAGTTGCGTCTGTTGAGTACGGTTTGTTGTGTGCATAAATAATAAGGGATAATTAATTAGCCTAAGCTGGTAGTAGCAATCGATGGTGTTATGCACAACCAAGGACTAAGGTGTCATTCTCTAGGTGTTTTGCTTATTTCGAGGCAGAGCTCATATATTTTCGAATGCTGATCACATCTTTGGCTCAATCATTCCTTTTAGGATATTAATTGCCAATGCATACGAATGCTTGAGCTGCTAGCAAAGTATCGAATCAAGTTCTAATAAAATCGCCTTGTATAATACAATTGCTAATTGCAATTTGAATTCTTGTCACATCAAAATGGCAAGTGATTCATCTCGCATAAGCCAAGGGTTGGTGGTACATGCTGAATTAAATGCAAAAGGGTAACTCTCGTCTACCACCTTGAGGAAAAATAGCTAAGTATTGCATGTGGAGTCTTTGAGCACTTAAAAGGTCTTTTCAAATATGCTGCCCCGAGCAAGAGCCATTTCTAGTGCAGAGCTAGAGCTGAGATAAAATTGCCAAAGATTTCAAGCTAGCAAAAGCTTTCTGCAAAGAAAAATGGCAAAAAGTTCAAGCCAGGAATTATAAGGAGGGGCAACAAAAAGCTTATTTAGAGACATGCGAGGGGCACCAGTTGTCAATATTTTTGAAAAAATTTCTTATGCCACACCAAGTATTCCTGACAAGCCAAGGTAGGTAAACACAAAAGAGTTGGATAGGCCCAAAAGCTACAAATACCAGAGCTTAATTCAGGAAGACTGGGATAATATTCATGACCCCTTTCTTGCAAAGAACCCTAAGGAATTGAGGAAAGTAGCCTGCAAAAGAATGAAGGTGTCCAAAAAGGAAATATCGATAGCAGAAAAAGTATGGTCCAGCGGGCTCCTTCAATAAATGGTCCCATTTGTGCACTACTGCCCAGAATTGGTCGATTCGGTCGTTAAGCATTTCAAACCAAGCACTAACACCATTGAGGGTTGGACCCTGTCAGTTAACATCACTCTGGTAGCCATCCAGAATATGTTGTGTATTCCTAATCCTAAGAGAAGGGGAATACCAATGGAGGAATTCAATCCTACACAGGGTAATCATAAATGGAGCACCAGGAATAAGGTTGTGGAGTTTTATGACGAAGAAACCAAAAGGATTGAAGCAGAGCACGTGAAACCACCAAAAATTCTGGCGCAGTACAACGCTTTACTAGAAGACCTGCAAGATGCCTTTTCAATGATGGTGTTTGTTTTCGGTCGAGACACCGACAAGGAGGTGCACGCGTTTCAATTGGGCCCAGGTTTCCAGTTTCGCAGGAAAAAATATTATTTTTGTTATGATTTTGTAGAGTACCTTGCAAAGAAAATGATAGAGCAAATCAACAATTACTAGGCTGAACGAAATTTTATATTTCTTTCCTATCTTGCTCATATGTTTTTGCATCAGAACCCGAATTTTTTTGATAAGCGGGTGAAATTGTCTATTTTTGACAAAAAGAACAGAAGAAAGCCAGTTTCTATCTGAACTCGTCTCCTCTCTTCCACTTTTGATTATTATGCATTTTCAAATTATTTCTTGACTCCGATTTTGCAAGATTTGCAAGGAGAGGATAGTGTTAATCGACTCACTTTGACACAAACTGAGTATATTGAGAACTTCACTCCCATATACAATTGGTTCTTCAGAGTGGATTTTACATTCATTTGAATGCGAGGCTTCGCCGATGAGCCATTTTGACTTCTGACATGTGTGACTAATCGAGTGTTGGCCCTTGAATTGTTCTGGCAGGCGTGCATTATTGATATTACCTTCTACAGTGGGAAAAAGGTCAAGAGGAAGGGATTCTTCATCTGTCCACAAAGTTTCAAAATAGTGGCCATGAAAAAGAATCAGACACACCTGTTGCTGCAGGATAAGCTAGCTCATTTATGGTTGGTAATGATCTGTGACAAGTGGGATTACAACCCTTTCAATGATCTTCCATATGAGCATCTCAAGGTAACTCACAACCCTCAGCCTTATTGGGAGAGGAGGCGCAACCCGCTAGAGGATGAAGATGAATTGCTAGTCGACCTGATTCATATTCCCATAGAAGACAATAGGCTGCCATGGCATAAGTTCTATTTCGCTAAGGCGGATTATGATGAGAACACCAAAATGGGAAAAGCCATGTATAATAAGCTGAGAAATGAAGAGGAATGGACTGATGAAAAGATCAGAGCCTTATGGATATATCGCTAGGAGACAAAACAACTTGACACACCTTATGAAAGTGTGCGGGATGATGAAGAGTTTGACAAGCTGTGGGATGAGGAGCATCTTGCTTCTGACTTAAGTGCTAGTGGAGGAAATGACCCCGATGAAGAAGAAGAGAAAGCGGATGAGGAAGTCGATACATCAACATCCTCCGCTCAACAAAAGAGGAAGTCCACAGGGCAGTCTTCCTATGTCGCTTCAAATGTGGGACTAAATATATCAAGGGCTTCGCAGATGCTTACCTGGGCCTCAAAAGCGATGAGGGGGTCCCAATCGCAACAACCAGAAACTGTGGAGATCGAAGACTCCCCACCCCCTAAAAGGCAACACACTGATGCTATTTTGGGAGAAGGATCACAAGGAGCCACCGCAAGCCAAGTGATCGCATCGAATCAACAATTTGATGTGAGTGAGTAGCCAACGACAAGTGAAGCACTGCCAACATTTAGTCAATAGGTATCGTTCACTCCTTCTCTCACTTCTCAATCTTTAATATCCTCTACCATTCTCACATCGCCCATTACTACAAGTGTCGGCCCTACCTTCTCTACCCCTACCACAATGTTTGCGGGAGGTTTCTCTCAATTCGTCCAGACAAGGCCATCTATCTTAATGCCTTCGCGAACCTTAACCCCAGCCACCGCGACTCAATCTCTCCTCGCCTCTCTTTCTAAAGGCTCAGGCACCATGGGTACCCCTATTGCTACTGCTACCTCGGGTCTGACCCAATTTTTCCAGCAAATGGACTCAATTATGACTACCCCATCACCACAACAACTGATGAGCCCTTTTTCCGGTTCGCAAACTGAACTATGGCAGGTGCCTTTTTTCTCCCTGAAAACTATCAATCTCCCACCAAAGAAAATGCATGGGCCTGCCACACTTGTATTCCCTTTTGCCCTGCCTCCTAGTGCACCTATTGTGGGTAGGATAGTTCAGTCACTAGGACAATTCTAGCATAGGGTGATGCTACGAAGGAAGTGCAGGCCCTCACGATCCAAAAGTGAAAAGCGAAGGATGAAAAAAAGGACGCATAGTCTAAGGTGTATACAATTTACAATGAAGCACAACAAATGCTGAATTTTGCCACCATGTACCTGAATGTTGTCAAAACATAGGAGGAGATGTTGTCGGGCAATTACATGTATGCCATGGGGCTTGATCTGGCCACAACTTGGCTGTAGGATAAGGTAGAACTCATGGAGGAAACATAGTGGGTGGTAATGACTGATTCCCTTCACTCTAGCCATCAATTGAAGAAAAAAGGGGAGCAGCTAAAGCTTGTGAAGGAAAGGGTCAGTTTTATGGAAATGAAGGAGAAATCACTAGAAGCAGAAGTTGCGTGCTTGTCTGAGAAAGTGCGAGCAAAGGAGTTGGAGCGGAGAAAACTCCAAGAGGAACTCAATAAGTCCCAATCCATTGACCCCACACTGATCAACAAGCTATGAGCGAGGAACCAGAAATATCAGAGCCAATTGACCCTGGCGGAGCAAAATCTACAACAAAAGGATAAAGAGTTAGCAGCTCAACGTGCTTTATATGAGTAGGAATTAGAAAAGAATCATATGGACTTTGAAGGCCGAAAGGACCAGTTAGAAAAGGAGCTCCAAGATACAAAGTCTTCTCTTGACACAAAATTGGTGAACTGTGCCCAAGCCAAGGATAACTGGTATAAAGAGCTAAGTAGCTTCAGGGAGCAACTAGCATCCACAAAAAAGAGAACTGCAGAATTAACAAAGAATGTCAATTCAAAGGATATGGAGATCTCCTTTCTAAAGACCTCTCTCCAAGCCTCCGCTACGCAGTCGGACCTCATCCCATTAGCTCTATAGCTATATATTTCTTATTGGGAAAAGGTTAAAGCCTTCTACCTAACACTGCAGCCAATGCTTCGATTCATCTCAAAGGCAACAAAATTGAGTTAGGAGGCTCACAGAACAATTGAGAAATTCCCATGGTTCATCATGGAGAAGGTTCCTAAAGAAAAGAGTTTGCTTAGCAAACTATATACGGTCTTTGATGAAGACCAAGCCAAGGTAGGAATCGAAGATTGGGAGATTGCTGCCCAGATGACAAACAAGTTCATCCATTGCCACTCGGCCTTCCGAAAAACTAAAGCTGCCGCAACTACTTTGAACCAGACAATGGACAACATGCGGGAAAATTTCTTCCAACTGAGTGAGATGGGTCTGCTGTTCTCGTTTCTTGAAGATGGGTCGATCGCCATAGCTAAGTAGATTGTAGAAAGAATTGAAGAAAAGGATTAGGACCCAACCGCTTTCCAGAGTTTCGGCCATCCTCCTACTACGACATACATTAAAGGTGTTATTCATCCTCTTGCGCAACTGCTTTTCCATTGTGAGGTGGGGGTTGGTTTACCTGAGGTACTGCCTTATAAAGAAACACTTGAACTAGGCGGAGCACAGGAAAATTTGCGCAATATAGCAAGACCATCCAAAGACGACTGGTCGCCCTACAAGAAGCCCTTTCTAGGCTCTAATTCTGTCACCAATGGATGGCACTCTGGTTTGTGAACTAGAGAAAATTTTGGGTTCCACGTTCCTCAAACCGAAACGCCCCTAATAGTTGCCAGAAGTTGTGAATACGAAATTCACCATGCTCCCTTCGGGTTTGGTTTTTGGCTAAGTATCGACCCATGCCTTCAAATGAATATCTTCAACCCCCTTTTTTTTATAGTCACCGTGACCTCTGCCATGTGTCTGCTCATCACTCTCCGAAGGAATTTTCTCCTTGCTCTTCTATTGGCCCCCGCTATGCTCCCACGTGTCTTCACCGCGGGTTATTTTGATTGCTTCCTTTCACTTCCTCGTCGGTCCCCACCCACGTTCCATGTAGCTCCCATTTGCATGAATATTTGATGGACCCCACAGGTGGCTTCTATATTAAACATTATTACTATGTGTCATTTCAGTGCAAGCCTTCAATGAAGGGTAAATCGGCTGCAGGCAGCGAAATGCTGCCACGCGTCTCTTTAGTGCATGCTTCTTCAACGCAAGGAATGAAGTGAACAATGGGCTGCGTTATTTTTCCATGTGTTCTAACTTCCTATCTAAAAAGGTGACACTTGTCTGTACGAGAATTTTTTGGGACCACTACCATCATTCACAAGGGATGCACTTGAATGGAGAGCGACCAAATGCTATGGTCCAAATCTTTTATGTTACAATGGCTAAGGGAAATCATTGCCTCAACATCATTGCTCAGGATTCAAAATATTTTCAGTTACTGCTCACCAGGTGGTGGAAGGATCACTATAAATAATGCTCTTTGCTTCTAAAGAAGGATTCTGAGTTTGAAGATTACATGCTACATGTTTTTCAAGTTTCACTAGTTCTAGAATTATAGGATTTTTGGAGAGGCCAAGCTTTTTTATTGTTTAGATTATTGCAAGAACTCACAAACTGTGCCATTGTTTGGCCTTTCTATTTTCTTATGCTATTGATAAACTTTATACTGTGCCATTATTGTTTGAATGGTTTATTTTCCATACTTCTATAATTTGAATGCAAGTTTACTGGTTTAGATCATGTCTTTTGACTTTTCTTTTCAATAAATGGGTGTGATATTTATTTTATATCATTGAATGAGTTGTTCATGCTGCAATCCTTAATTTATGCTATTCTAGGACATGGTAAATTGCTAAGCAGGCCCTTAGATCATATCCAAAAGATAGGTTTATCATGCCTTTTATCTAAATTCTAGTGTATCGCCTTAGTTAGATTCTTTATTTTTATATTTGCTTCCTTTTCCCATTCCAAAACCTCATTTACAGAAGAAGCCGACTTCTTTAAAAATTTGAAGGTCACTCAGTTTAGCGCAATAAGTCCCCCATAAACTGAGTTTCCCACAAAGGGCTGTTACCATGCCAATTTTTGGCATCAACAGTTGCTTTTGTAAAACCATAGTCTAAAGCCTAAGCTCCTTGTTGTCTGTGAGTAGATTGTCATGTTTGAGTTTGTGCATTGTGGGATTCAAGCCTCACGATGTGTTGGGTTAAATGAGTTATCAAATTTTTCTTCATGATTGTCATGTGAAATCTGCCATCAATCCCGTTAGTGTTTTTTTATTTTTTTAACGTTTGTTGAATGCATTTTCGGTGTTTTTCACCAATATGAATAAACATAGGATGTCAACCTGCATAGACGCAGATTTTCACTGCGAGTTCCTTATAGATTTGAGTCATCGGTAATGTCAAATTTTTTATCCAACTATGCGCTTATAAGCATAAGTTGTGATGTGTTCGATTGGTTTTTTTCATTTATTGAACATCATAAACACCATCTGAACGTTGTACAATCCCTAAAATTCATTCCATGCGACATCAATGTTTTTCACCAATTGAACAAAAGCGAACAACCCATGAAATATGCACTAGAGAAAAAATTGTAGATTGTGCATACAAAAAGCAAACTTCAAAAGTTAAAATGCACAAGCGGGGTTTTTCACTGCTTTTGCACAAAAAGTTTAGTGCAAGATGTAAAGTCAGTAAAAAACCCCTGATCAACATCGAACAATAAACTAAGTGTTCTACCAAATGTTAGGTCAGAGTTTTTATTTGACTTTACACAAACTAAGTTTTTCTTATGCAAGGTCACTAATGTTTATTGAATCTACATAAAGTTAAATGATCTTCTAATTGTAGGGTCGTTGATTTTCAACGAATTTGCAACTTTTTTGCAAATAAACTATACTAGCTTGCAGATGCGCTAAATTTTAGCGTAGTTACACATACATTGAAATTTCACTTGCAGAGGTGCTGAAATTCAACGACCTGACATCATTTTACAAAAAATTCCTAACACTAGGGAATTTTTTCCTTTTTTCTAGTTTGATAGCTTGTGCTCCATTTTCGCTCCCATCACATTCAAGCCCTCTAAACTCACGCAATCGCTCTAAATTTTCCAACCTTTGCAAATTTTCAATCATGTTGGTTTTCTAACATTGCAAAAATGCTAAAATTTGTCATGTAGTTTCTTGTGCATGCTTTTCAAGAATTTCACATCTTCCTTCTTGCAAAGACATAATCACTTTCCAATTGCTCTCCAAATGTTGGATCCCTCTCCAAGAAAGGGAAAATCAATGAAGTTTAAATATTAGGGTGTGTTTTTGCTTACCTCAATCTCATCAAATATAGAAAAAATCAAAGACACTAAAATTGAGCATGTTGATATGTACGAGTTTGTAACAAGGACTTAGAAGCAACCACTTGATGAGGGGATGAGATGCATAGTGTTGAAAAATACAACTAAGAGGGCGGTGAATCATTTGTAAAAAAATTTAACCTTTTAAAACATTCACCGAAACTTAGATCAATTATAATTTTTAACTCTGCTAAAATGAATAAACATTAAGTGCAAGTGTAGAAAATGAAAACCATCACACAAACAAAACAACATTAGATTTAAGTGGAAAACCAAATAAGGGAAAAACCATGGTGAGGATTAACTCACACTATAGAGAATATCAAAACCGATTACAAAAGGCTCACTACCTGATAAATAAGGCTCACTGCCAAAAACAAGGACTCACTATCTGGATTAGGACTCACTATTCAACAAGGCTAACAACCCAGAGGGCTCACTACCATAGAGATACAAAGAAGATAAAAGAGATACATTATAGAGAGAAGACAATCTCAATGCAACCGATATTTCTACCATAATTTGATCAATCACTTGTAGACATGCATGAATGATATAGTACACCTTCATCTCACTGCATCCGAAAACTCAACATTTAGACTTTGCACTGATCTTCCACACTTGCATCACACACACCAATTGATTCACATCTATTTCACATCTATCTTCTCTATTTATTTTCACTTATCTCTCTTTGTACATCTTTCACCACTAACTCATCTTGTATTTATACCATCTTCAACTTTGAAACATATCCAAAGTCGGCCATCCATAAATGAATTCAAATTAGGTCGGCGCCAAAACATCCTAGGGTGGAATTAGAATGAGGTAAATCCAAAAACATGCTTGATGAGGACCCAAATAAGTCCCAACATGCTTCATCAACACCGAAGGTAGTATTTAACACAAGGTCGAACAAACTAGTGTAAAACACATAGAATAATTAAGCACGAACCTTCCAGATGTTGAAATTACCTTCAACACGGTCATAACAACTTAATTCTAGAACCACAAGTCATAAGACTTTACCAAAGAGAAATTTGGACCAACAACATTTCTCCCAGACCTCAGCCAGATACACACAAAACCATAGTTCACAACTGGTGAACACAACTTGCATTGTACAATAAATCAGAAACCAAAAATCTAGATATAGCAGCTTCCAACAACCATGATCAACATATCTGAACCACACATACATAGAAGAAAATACCAAAGCAAAACCTGGAGCAACCACTGAACGCTTGCAATCTTCCTTTAATACAATTTTCTCAATATCCTCAACATATACAACCAATAACATGTATCCATGACACTAATGACAATATCAACCAGTTGATAACCAATTGACCGGTTGACATCAATGATAACACCTTCATTCTTGCAACACATAGTGTAGAGTAACACTTAGATGGTGACCTCTTTTCTTGTTGCGATACAATCTAAAGTTTGTCCTTCAAGTTACATCACATTACAACATAAATGGCAGAAGTTTCAGGGATGCCAATGGAAATATAGTTATAAGGTTGGATGCAGAGTTTATTGACAAAGCTTTCATATGTACAAGCATTGATAGGTATGCAAAAATCACCAAGGAATCTACATATGAAGAGTATGACAAAGATCCAGATTCTACTAAGAGGATAACTAACAACAAATGGTTGAAGAATACTTGATCAATGGACTCAAGATGGCCCAAGATTTTCCCAAACAGTGACTTCATCAACGAGGTGAATGATATGATCACTCTTCTCAATAGACTACAAGGTTTTCCCGCCTCATCAACATTTTAAGACTAGATGTATTTATACATCAAGATCATAAAGAGGGGAAAACAATAGATCTCCTAGGGCCAACAAATTAATGATTCCATTCATGACCAATTGACCAAAGTGCATACAATTCAAAAATTCTACATGACATCCTATTTGGTGTATGCTGCTACGACTATGAGAAATTTTGTTGGGTTGAAAATAGAAGGAAACAAAAGAGTGACTCCAAGCTACAAGTATTTTCCACATATTACTATGGATGAAAGAATTCACCATTTTCGGAAGAGTGAATGATGCATTCTTTGTTTCATTTTTGTGTGCATTTGATCCTGAGTTGGAAAGAAAAAGAGTGTCAAATGAGGCTTGGACATTGATAAATAAGTATGGTTGCCTCTACCTGCAATTCCCCACTTTCACATATTTGAGAGTTGGTTGCTTCGTGGGATACCCATACTTGCTCCCATGATACCCTAGCAACAAGATTATCTTGATGGAGCTATGCATGTAGATAATTGCAATTCATAGCAAGCAAATGAACTCCCACAAGCCAAGATTCAAGTTTTCATTGACCATTGGTAGGTATTTTATTCAAACCTCTCCAAAAGCCAAAGCTGTTGAATCTAAGATGCAGCTAGTCACTTTGAAAATGTTCAAGAAAAGGTTAGATTTTAATTACTGAGGTATGAAGGATCAGATCAAGAAAGCACATATTCATGTGCATATAATTGAGAATTTATGGGCTGACTGTAGGATAGAGGAAGAAATAAGAAAGTTGGATTATTTCAGGATCACATTAGAACAAATTGAAGAGCTAGATTTGGGTGATATTCCTGAAGGAATGGAAGATGATGGTGAAATCTTAGATCCTACCTACAAGAGGAAAAACATTGCAAGATCTCCTCTAGCCCCCATCCTGTGGTCATAGAAGGAGGTAACTTCAATTCAAGAAGATTTGAACCAATTCTTTCTAACACTAATGTATGGTTAAAAGAAAAGGGATTTCAATTGAAACACTTTCTCATTGGGCCAGAGGAGGAGTCACAAGATCCTGTAGGTAAGAAATCTGAATTGAGGATAAAGAACAAGAATGATGCTCCTAGTTCTAGTAGGCCTTCTAAGCCCAAGATCAAGTTTGTTGTTAAAGGTGGTAAGAAGAAAAGAAAAACAACCACAGTAGGGACATCTGCTGAAGGACAAGAGGAGTCTATTCAAGAAGAGAGGAAAGAAGAGAAAGGAAAACATGAGGAATCAGTAATGTCTCATCATGAGAACATTTTTGAAGAACCATCTGTCTCTTCTTCTCCCATTTCTACTACTGTACCTACCCCCACTCCTCTTGCTACAACAATTGATCAACCCTTACCATTTGCTATAGTCACTCCTACAGTCACTGCCAATGTTCCTCCATAGTATCAGTCCAATCCATACATTCATCCCCTTTGGGATCAATTTTTGATAGTGTCGAACAAGGTTTGGACAATGTGTTAGGATCACCTATGTCTCTACCTAGTTTTTCATCACCTTTGTTTGATATAAATTCTCATTCTGACTTAGAAAAATTCATGTCCAAGTCTATGCAAGTGTTAAGTGCAAAGATTCCTACTGCTGTTTAGACTGACATTGATCCTATTGTTACAACAAATTTTGTGAGTGCAACAATGACGAATCAAACCATGGCTACTAATCCAAAAGAGAGCTCACCACTTCCACCTTGGATCTCATCTCAAACACCTAAGAGGAAGAAGGAAGTTGTCTCCCCAGATGAATTCAACTTCAAACAACTAGCACCTATAAAAACAAAGACTAAGACCCTTTCCAAGTTTTTTTTTGACAAGGAAGGTAATAGTATGCAGAGGTGGCACAACCTCCTCCAAATAAGACTATGGAAGAGGTGGATATTTTTTATTATTCTATCATAAGAGTTGAGTTGGGGAAGATTACTCATGAGAGTGCGAAAGCAGATGGTCAATCTACATTGAACTCTCTCTTAGAAAAAAATGATACAGTCAAGAAAGTGAAGGATCAATATAAGGCCAAGGTAGAACAACTAATTGCAATACTCCAAAAGATTACCTAGTCTTCAGAGTCAGTTGAACCTCTAGCCATCAGCATTGCAGATCTGATTATTCAAAAAGTGGAAAAGGTGCATGCAAGGGGAAAGGTAGTCAGTGAGTTCCTAGAATGAATGGTTGCACTAGGTACCAAACCCTTGAGATCGTCTATGAAGAAATTGGAAAAAGATGGAAAGAATAAGGACATAGTTAGACAAAACTGCTGATGCTTTTTCTCAAGAAAAGGAATATATGGAAAACAATTTGTAGGATTGGGTCAAAATGAAAGAGCTCAAACTAGATACATTAGTGGAAGTTGAAATTATTCCTAATTGGGAAATGTTTGTAGAGGTTTAAGAGACTATGATACATAAAGTGAACGTCATCAAGGAGTTGATCAATGACTTGCAAAGTGCTTGAGAAGTCAGTGAAGACAACAATTTGAATCTTGTCAACATAGTTGAAGAGATTTCTTGTAAGTTGCATGATGATGATCGAAAGGTCCTCTCTTTAGATACAATTGTTTAAGAATTTACCAAAATGATCCAAAAAGAGTTCGAAGATCAAGCCTTTTTAGTGGATTCAATGGATAAGTTGATAGATATTCAGTTAACCCAAGACAACCTAAAAGTGTTTTTAGGAAGGCATGATGAAACTTGTGATATGGTGAAGAATTCAATTCTAAGAGTCCATTCTATTGCCAAACATACTTCAAGCCCAAATAATGATGAAGTTCAATTCATCATGAAGAAATATGATCATCATTTGATGAAGGATGTTGAAGAAAGTTGACAATTTTCATTCTTTATGTAATTAGTCCTGAAAAATTTACATGTCATTTTCAAAATTGTAATTACATGTAAAAATATAAAAGTCCCAAATCAAATGGGACTCTCTTGTTTGAATAATTCAAAGTAGTTATTTTTTTTCCTAGATTAACTCTCAACTCTGCTCTATATATATGACGGGGTTTCATTGTATTAAGAACCTTTTGATCTTTTGAAACTAGATGTTGCCATTTTGAAGAGCATAATTGTAATCTTTGAGTTGAATGTAAAAATTTGAAATTAATCAATAAAAGAAGTAGATTGCTTCCAACCTTTTCTTTGGAGCACGTTTGTTACATGTGAGAGTGTTCTTACATCATTCTTGTCATAATTTCTTGAAGTTTATTTGTAAGTGGTATGCTATTTCTTTATTGAAAGGGAATTTACATATAGTACTAATAGACTTTGTGTTGTCATATTTCATTTGGAGCTTTTGTGAATTTGGTTAAGAATGCACAATCTTTGAGCTGTAATTTTCAATTATATTTGTGTGTACAAATCATGTTAAGAATGTGTAGTCTTTGAGCTGCAATTTTTAACTATATTCATGTGGTTGCTTTTTGAATTATTTTGGGAATAACTTGACGTCTCTGAGCTTTAAGTTGTTTCTCTTGCTCGTGTGATCTTACTATTACTTTCATAATCATCATGAGAAAGTGGCTGGAGACTTTGTGCTTCCGTGGATTTACTAAGTTACCATCATTTGGCAGTACTTGTGGGTATCAACTATTATTGCTCCAACTGGTTTTATTTGACGATATCATTGTAATTTGTTTCCCTTACTCTAAAAAAAGAGAATATGCTAATGGAGACACCCCATGGATAATCATAGTGTACATAGCTTAGTTTAGTTTCTAGTTGATTTTAGTGAGTAGTAAGAAGGGAGCCTCCCCTTTATGAGAGGAGAGATTCATATCTCATCATAGCTGTGACTAGTATCCTAATTTCATAATTTGTAAAGGAATTACAAAATATTCACCCAACACAATCCGACTACTAGGTTTAGGAAAATTCCCCTAGTTAGATGTATGATCATTTTATTATGGACTAGGTGAAGTGATCCAAGATGATACTAGGTGATATGGGTAACACTAGATATTGGTAAATTTCCGAACCATGCTAGGTGTGTAGGAAAATTATGATAGGTAAATGCATGGATATGAGTGGAATTTTGGTTTTATTATGAATAGAATGGAAATTATTTTTGATAGATGGTAGAGGAGCTCATTACACATGGTGTTTTCTTGTCAGGTTTTCACCAAGGTACTTGTTCAAAGCACCACCGAAGTAGTTTTCACTAGAGGACGATTTTTATCTTTACTATATTTTCTTTTTTCTTTTGTATTTTTGGATTTTGAATACATATAGCACTTGTTTTCTAGGTTTCCCCTAAGTTACTTACCCAAGGAACCACCAAAGTTGTTTTCACAATTGGACAAATTATTTCTCTTTACTTTTTTTATTTATTGGGTATCCCAATGGGTTAAGTGTGGAACAACTTGAGATGACTGTTGTTAATGGGCTCTTATAAGGGCTCACCTTCAAGTGTTGCTAGTTGTTTGGATCTTGAGCCATAGCTTGCTATAAATATAAATGGTCCCAACCAATTTGGTTTATATTTTCCCTTGTTGTCTTGATCTATCTGATTTTTTGATTCTCCTTAAGGACTAAATCACCTACTTGGAAATTTTGTTCTTGATCTTTTTGTTATAACTACGACAAAGATGATTTTGGTAAGCTTTTAAATGCTTTAGTGCACTAAGACATATTTCATCTAGCAATTAAAGCTCATGTAATCTAGATACTTGATACTCTTCATTATTGACAAGATGTTACAATGACATCCTCAAAGAAGGAAGTTTTACTTCAATAGGGAAGATTTCTTTAGTGTGATAAACTAGGGAATATGGTATAGCACCAACAGGAATTCATATAGTAGTATCGTAATCCCATAAGGATGGATTAAGTTGTAGGTGCTAGTCACGACCAACATCATTAACTATCTTCTTGAGAATTTTTAGGATGGTTTTGTTAGATGCTTTAGCTTGACCATTTCCCTAGGGGTAGTATGTGTGGAAAAGTGATGTTGGAGATGAAATTGGGAGAAAATATTTTAGACATAATAATTTTTAAAGGGTGCACTATTATCCATGATGATGGTGTGGGGGACATCATACTAACAAATTAGATAGTTTAGGATGAATTTTTCTTTTTGTTTTTTGATGATGTAGGTGAGTGGGATGACTTCTATCCACTTCATAAAATACTTAGTGGTGGTAATAATGAATTTATGGTTTTTGGATGATGTGGGAGAGATATTGCCTATGAGTTTAATTCCCCATTATGAAAAGGGTCATGGTGTAGTAATAGGTTGTAACTCTTGGGCTGGAGAGTGATGATCTCCACTTTGTTGACACTGTAAACACTTCTTAGAAAATTGGTGTGCCTCTTGATCCATGATAGGGCAATAGTATCCTATCCTAAGTAGTTTTTTAGAAAGGGTATGGCCATTATAATATGACCCAAAAATACCTTTGTGTACCTCATGTAGTGCATTTTTTGTCTCTTTCGAGTTAAGACATATAAGTAATGTACCATCGAGTCTCTTTTGGTAAAGGGTGTCACTAAGAATGGTGAAATGAGATGATCAACATGTAAAGTTTTTCTTTAGGTTCATGGTAAGATTAGGTGGTATGGTACTATTTTGTAGGTAAGAATAAATTTTGTGGTACTAAGGGGAATTAGGACCAACAATTTCACACACAAATTCAAATTCAGGGACATTGAAGGCTAGCACCAATAATTGCTCAATGAGAAACTCACATCTGTGACTATTATGAGGCATGTATAGGAGATACCCAATAGTTGTCATAACATATACAACCTTGTTATTCACTCTAGGTATTTTCTCAAAGGAGATAGTAGTAAAATATTGTTTGAAGCTATCAACCATTCTCTTGTATGAGAGCAATTTGTCATCCTTTATTTGGTAGTCATCATTAACCTATCTAACCACTAGCTATGAATCACCATAGACTTGTAACTCTTTGATTGACCATTGTATAGCTATTTTGATACATATAATAAATGATTCATACTTGGAATTGTTATTTGTACATGGAAATGCTAACTGATATGATTTTAGGATGTAATCACCTTGAGGTGTGATAAATAGGATTCCTACCCCTAAACCATGATGTTTATGTGAAGCATCAAAGTATATATTCTATTGATTTATGGGAGTAATAATGAATATTTCTTGATTTAGAAAATTTGATACTAAAGGAATACCATCATATAATGTAGCCTATCTATCATAGTGTGAATTGGAAACCATCATACAAAACTCTTACAACTGTCATAACTTGTCATAGCAAGTTGTCATATTTTTTCATAAACTTGACATAGCAACTTATGACAAAATCCATCAAGTTAGCCATACATATAGGACCTCTAAAGTGGGACACCTACCTCCACACTTTTAGCTTACAAATTGTACATGTCACCATCCATGTAGGATTTCACCTCATCGATAGGTCCCACAAAGTGACAACTAATTTGGTAGGAAATAAACTTAGGAAATAATTAAAAAATATCAAATAACAATAAATTAAATGCTAGGAATCAAAGGTTGAGACACCTTAATCCCAAAATTCTCCAACTTATCAAATACCTGTCAAGAGTCATCTATAATCAACTGCTTAGGGCCCCAAGGCCCATGAAAATGGAACACCACCTGAACTTCTTTGTGATCACTAGTTTCATTGATGCATCTACAACATTCACCAAAGTGCCAACCTTCTCCAAATTCACCTTTTAATCTTCTACCATATCACAAACAAAATGAGATTGAACATCAATGTACTTTTTTTTGGCATGGAAACTGGTATTCTTTGCTAAGAAAATGACACTTTGAGTGTCACAACATATAGTAATTTTTCCTACATCAAAACCAATACAATAACATAATCTCTTAAGATAAATGGCTTACTTGTAAGCATGAGTAGCTACCATGTACTCTACTTTTGTAGTGAAAAAAGTGACTACAACCTGTCACTTACTCATCCAACTGATAACACCACCAAACATTAGGGACACATAGCCACTGGTGGATCTTTTACTGTCAATGTCACTTACCTAATCTAAATCCATATATCCACAAATATTCACTAAATTATGAGTTCCAATAAGATGACCATGAAAACATAAGGAATACTTGGAAGTACCTTGCAAGTATCTAAATACTCTCTTCACTACACCTCAATGTGCTTGTCTAGGAATAGCCATAAATTGACTAAGTAATCCCATTGATTGGGTAATATTTGGCCTTGTACAAACCATATTGTACATTAAAATACCAAAAAAACTCACATATGGAATGTTGGTCATGTCCTCCATCTCAGTAAGATATTTTGGATAATCTTCCACAAAAAGCTCTGTCCCCTGCATTACAAAAATAACTAACTGTTTACAATCAATTATGTTGAATCTCTCCAAAACTGAGTTGAAATACTTACTCTGGATTAACCAAAGATTTTTGTTAGCTCAGTCTCTTCTTACCTCCATCCCTAGAATATACCTAATTGCACCTAAACCTTTCATCTCAAACTATGCTGACAATTGAGAATTCAAATCTAAAATCATACTTTTTCCATTCCCAATAAACAACATATCATCTAGACGTACAAAAAAAGAAGAGAATATGACCATTATTAGATTTTTAATACACACAATGGTCAAATTTAGATCTCAAAATTCCCAATGACAACACATAGGTGTCAAAATTTAGGTACCACATCCTAGGAGACTACTTAAGACCATATAAAGACTTTTTCAACTTACATACTAGATGTTCTTTACCAAGTTAACCATGAAATTCTCTGGCTATGAAATATAAATTTCTTCCTCCAAGTCACTATGAAAGAATGCTTTCTTCACATCCATTTGTTCCACCTCTAGATCATGCATTGCTGCAAGTGATAATAAGAACCGAATAGAGGCCAACTTCACAACAAGGTAGAATATCTCACCATAATCAATTCCCTCCACTTGAGAATTCCCCTTAGTGATAAAGTGTGTTGTATGCTTCTCAATACTACCATCAAGAACATATTTCTTCTTGAAATCATTTACAACCAATGGGTTTTAATCCATCAGGAAAGGGTACTATATCCCAAGTATCTTTTTTCTTTAATGTATCCATCTCTCCATCCATGTATTTCTTTTAGGAATCTATATCACTCATACCCATAGCCTCATTAAAATCCTCGATTCATTAGTATTAGTAATTAAAGAAAAAATACAATTAGAATCCAACAAGGAATAATCAAAACATTCTAGTTGTCATCTAACTTGTGTAGACCTCCTCAATGGTTGAGGTTGAGGTTATTCTTCTTCTTCTCAAAACTTTTAGAGCTTCTTGAGCTCTCCTCATCATCACGTCCAATAGGAGTGCATAGTTCACCTTTCATTAGAGTAGGTATAATCTAAGCCACCTCATTCTTTTGTTTCTCCCCTTTCTCTAGTTGTAGCTTAATAATGGAAGGTTTCATTTCTCTAAAATTACACTTCTACTATAGAGAAAATTTTAGGTCACCAGATCCCAAAGCTTGTACCCCATCACACTGAAACCATAGCTAATGAAGATACATTTTACCACCTTGTTCTCCAACTTAGGCATCTTCTCAATTAGAACATGAGCATAAGCTTCACAACTAGATACTTTGAGATGTCTCATCAAAGGATTTTTACTAGACCATGCATCCATGGGAGTCTTATCAACAAGATCTAATGTAGGAATTTTTTTTGATAAGATAATATGTAGTGGCTACAACTTCAACCCAAAACTTCTTCTCAAGGTCAACACCACTCAACATAATCCTAGCCCTCTCCATCAACACCCTTCTCATCCTTTCTGCAAATCCATTTTTCTATGGGGTGTATGGGGTTATCTTATGTCTCTCAATCTCATGCTCTTTATATAACTTGTTGAATTATGCCAAACAAAAATCATCACCATTATCAATCCTCAAACACTTAATCTTTCTACTAGTCTGATTTTCAACCAAGGCCTTAAAATACTTAAATTGACTAAAGACTTCAAATTTACTCTTGAGGAAATTAAAAAATATCCTTCCACTATAATCATTTGTGAAAGAAACAAAATATACATTATTTATATAACGAAGGAATATTTACAGGACCAAACAAATCTAAACTAGGATAAAAAGAAACATAATGTTTCTTTCTATACACACAATGTTCACAAAAGTCAAAATTGAGATTAAAATCATCAAGGCCTTCAATAAGGCTCTTATTTTTTAGGGCTCTAAGACCCTTCTCACAAATGTGACAAATTCATTGGCACCAAAACATTGTCTTCACCACAAGAAGCTTCGTTTCCAAGAAATGAGCACCCTTAGGTACACAAAATGCATGCCCATCAAATGTAGTTGCTACAAACTTCTTCTTTGCTCAATCTGATGGTGAGGATGAATAATCCAAAGGTCTCTTCTTTAGTGTGTTATAATAATTATTGCACTAAATCATGTATGTATCCAGCTTGAACAAGGTGCCAATCCATACACCCTTAGCCAACACCATTGTTTCTCTTGTCATCTTGCATCCTCCACTCAAGAAAATAAATTTCACTCTTGAATCATTCAATTTACTCATAAAGAGTAGGTTTTGTGCCAAACCTAGTGTGATAGGGCGAAAATACTTGTTAGAAAATGAACAACAAACAAAAAAGGAGTGCAAATAACAACTAAAAACACCCTGCACCTCAAGATTAGCCTAAAGATTAACTAAGCAAAGAAAAATGAAGATTTCACCTTGTTGAGTTGTCCTTTGGTTGGCCCTTCGATCTTCGATGTTGTATGCTCCTTTGATGGCAAGGGATGCAAGCTATAAGATGAGATGAGGATGGGAAAACAAGTGAAAATGGGTGCAAATATGAAAATTTGGCTAAGTATGGCTCAAGAGAAAATTTTGCAAGAGTTTGGTTAGCATGAATGATCTCCCCCAAAATGAGAGAAAAGAGGGGGTATTTATAGAGATTTTGGAATTCTCTAGGGAAATAGATGGTTGAGATTGAGCCACCAAGATCAAGATGTAGGGCTAAGGTGAGTTGAGAACTCACAAGCCCTCACATCTTAACATGTGGTAAGTGAAGTGGCTTGTAAGAGATGATGTGTACATGAGTTGGAAGGAGAGTACATGACATGGAGGTAGTACATAGTACCTTGGGATTGGAAAATATCTCCTTATAAAGGAGGTCCTTGTCCCCATGTGGGTGAGAGGACATGTGAGGAATTAAAAATTAATCAAATATCCACATGGGGATGAGAAAATGAATTTTAAATTCCAAGGAATGCATTGGGGGATTAAATGCAATTAAAAATTCACATGGGGAATGGAGTGCCTTCTCCAAAAGGAGAAAGCCTTTAATAAGGTTGACTTAGGACACATTCCATAAATGATATGGGGATTAGGATGACCTAATTAAGTGATTAAGGTTGTGCAAGTACTTGATTAGACAAGTTAATGACAGATTAAAGGCAAGTGGGAAATTATGGAGGATGGGACCCTAATGATGATTAGGGGTGTGCACATCTTAATCATAAATTAATTATGACTAAGAAAAAGGGTTAAATTGTTAAGAGGGATTAGAGACCAACTTGCAAAAGTTGGAGGATGTGACAATGAGAGAGAAAGTGAGGAATTTAAAAATAAATTTAAAATTCCAAGAGATAATATGACTAAATTAAATAAAGTGGTATATTTATTTAATTTAGAGAGGAAAGAGGGGAAAAAACATTTATTAAATTAAATACTTTGGAAACCTTATGTAAGTCACAAAATATTAATTAAATGAGTGATTTAATTAATACTGGCAAAGAGGACGAATTAGATGAGCAAAAGGATAATTAAGGAGACGACTTTGACCATATGGAAGTGGTCAAATTTAGATGTCTACACCTAGGATATACAAAACACCATAAATCCCATTCAATCTACCATCAAGGAATCTAATCTTGAATCTACCACAACCAATAATCTTTAGATGAGAGTCATCACCTAGGTACACCTTCCCACCATCATATTTTTCATACTTCGATAACCAAACCCTCTACAAGGTCATGTGGAAAGAATCACTCGATTCTATTAACCACACATATTATGATGCATGTGTTTCTAAGGCTATGACAAAGGAATCTACATCATCTTGATAAGATTTGTCAAATTTGAAATCTAAGAAATTATTTTTACCTTTCTTTTCCTTCTCCTCCTTGCACTCTTTGCAAAAATAACTAGTTTTGTCACAGTTCCAACATTACCATGGAATTTCCAAGAGACTTAGATCTCCCCAAAGATTTGGATTTTGAATTCTTGTCCTTTTTCTTGTCTTTCTCTTTAGATCTACCACAAACAACAAGGGCCTCCTTAGCTATCTTGAAAGATTTCCTCTACATCTCTTCAAATAATAATGATGCAACCACCTCATACATCTTGAAAATGGTGGTAGTACTTCCAATGACCATTACCAGGTGATCTCATGAGTTCAAAAAATAACATAAAAAATGTATGCAACAATCCCCATATTCAATCTTGTCACCAACAAAACCTAGTTGTATTATCAACATGTTAAAGGTGTTCAAGTGATCTGCAATACATCCTCCATATTTCATCTTCAGGAGTACAATTCCTTTTGTAGGAATATTTTTTTTACTATTTATTTAGCATGATAAAAATCTCCATTTTTTCCAAAGAGATTTTGCAATCTTCCCTTCATGGATGTTCACAAGGACGTGATCAACCAAACAGAGTCTTATCAAACCTTTGAATTTTTGATCCATTAGATCCCACTCTTCCATGGTTATGCTAGCTAGTTTTGTATCAAATATTGTATCCCATAGATATCTATCCATAAGCATATCCTTCATTTTTAACTTCCATAACTCAAACTTTTTTCCATTAAACTTCTCTATTTTGATTCTACTAGATGTGCTTGCCATATTTTTCCTACAACAAGGTTACAAAATACCCTTCTACAAAACTCCCACTTAAACAAAGATTAGCTTAAAAACCCTTCAACCCAATAAAGGAAATAGAGTTGGCCAGGCTTTGGTACCAACTAAAAGGAAGCTGAGTGTGTGGAAGATGCTTCCTAGACTAATCTAAGCAAAGGAGAGTTGTAAAAATTTATTTAAACACCTTTAATAAATTACAATTACAAAAAATATACATTTAAAATATGTAAGTAGATAAATAATGCAAACCATAATATTGTGATTTACGAGGGAAAACCCTTACGAGAAAACCCACACTCTAAAAATGTAGCTCAATTTGTATTATTAGCAACAACAATAATTACAATACAATTTCAAAGCAATGTTCTTCAAGAATCTCACACTACAACAAGAATCTAGAGTAATTCTGGTACTATAATAATGTCTAAGCAATTCTTCAATCTGTCATGCTGAAAATGCACTAAGATATCAAGTATTTATAACACTCCAACATGCAGAGAGGGTTCCAAAAGTTGCCATAATCAAATCCCACACCCAAGTGTGAGCATGAGTTCATTATGAAATGTTGTCATAGTTAGAACCCATAAATTATGGTTTTTTTCTAAATCCAATACATGTCTCCTCAAAATTAACTTCCACTCAACATGCAAGGCACCTATACATGCAATTTCCAAATGCATAGTTGGGCACCCCCATTAATGTGGCCTATCTATCTTACTGTGAATTGGGAACCGTTATATATGACTCTTACAACTGTCATAACTTGTCATAGTGAGTTGACATAGTCTTTCATAAACTTGACATAGTAACTTTTGACAAAAGTCTTCAAGTTAGCCACAAATCTAGGACCTCTAAAGTGGGATTCCTACCTCCACAATTTTAGCTTAGAAATTGCACATGTCACCTTCCATGTAGGATTCCACCTCATCAATAGGTCCCATAAAGTGACAACTATTCTTTTAGGCAATAAACTTAGGAAATAATTAACTAATATTAAATAATAATAAATTAAATGTTAGGACTCAAAGGTTGAGACACCTTTATCCCAACAACTATGAATTTGTTTGAGAGTCTTTAAGGGAGGAATCTCAATTATGGATTTATCTTTTTTGGGGTCTACCCTAATACCTCTATGAGACACTATGTATCCCAATAGACTTCCTAAAGTAACACCAAATACATATTTCTTTGGGTTTAGCCTCACTTATTTTTTGGCTAATTATTTTATTCAAACTATTTGAAAGAAAAAATTACAACATGATTTCTATATGACAACTACCATTGTAGCATACAAGAGAAGTATGAGCCACCATGGAATCCTACAAATCCAAAAGACAACATCCAATAAAAACATTTAAGGTCTAGAATATTCAACCCAAATCCACTTAGAAACTCTACCCATCCTCCCTTTGGTTATCATGAATAAACATAAAAATGTGTTGCAATTTTTCATAATCCAACTCACTTTAGTCATTGATACTCTAATCCTTATCTCCCTTAGAAGCCCATTTGGCAAGGTAGTCTGCAACCCTATTCCACTCCCTCAAAATATGGACAAAGGATATTGAGTCAAAATTAGCTGCCAAGCCAAGAATTTGCTATTCTACCCTAGATAATCTTCATAAATCCTCTTAGAAATTTATTTTTTTCAATAGTGAAACAAGAATCATGGAATTAGTTTCACATATATTCCATCTCCAACCCTTGATATAAGCCCTTTCAAGGGTCCTTAAAATTTCCCAAGCTTCCATGTAATTATTTGAATGAAAACCCATATGAATAGAAAAGAAGAAATGAACCAAACTATTGTTGTTCCTATCAACACCCCATATACTAGCCAAACCTGGATTACCGAGCTGGAAGATCCATCAAAGTTAATTTTAAGATATCTACTTGGAGGAGGATGCCATTTTTCACATATATTGACCTTCTCAAACAAGTGATCCCTAGCATTAAATCTACTCAAGGGAGAATAATATAGGGACAATTCCAAAAGCTTAACCAAACAAAGATCAGAATAGGAGAGACAACCTTCAAGAGGGAATTTGACCTCAATGGTATCCTTGATAATCCTATTTATTTTTAGCCAATTTTTCATAGGACTCGGCTTTGAATCTCCTAGAAGATGCGATGATTTTTCTCCAATCATATTTTCTAGAGAATAAAGAAGGGGCCAATGTCCCAAGCAACAAGGAAAAATGAGGCAGAGGTTGAACGATTTCCAAGGTTATTCCAAAGATCAATCAAAGAATTCAGCTGAATATCTAGCCTATTCCAAATATTCCCCCACAGGTGCCATATTTGTCTAGAAAAGGTACAAAAGAAGAACAAGTGATTCATGCTTTCCTCTTTGCTTCTGCACAAAGACCATAAGATGTTCCATAAAATCCCCACTTCATAATATTTTTCCAAGCTATTAATTTGTTTTTAAACAATAACCAAATGAAGAAATTACATTTGGGCCATCCCACTTTGTTCCAGATTCTCTTCCACCAGGTAAACTCCTGATTTCTAAAATTCAAGAGCTTGATAACCAAAAGTAACAAAGTAGGCTCCTTTTGAATAAAAAACCCAGGCAACGTCATCAGGACTCCTTGATAAAGAATAGGGGCTATCCACCAAGATGGAAGCTAAAACTTCACATTATTCCCTATCTCCTCCCTTCGACCATCTGCAAGATTCTTTCCAATGGTGAAAAGAGTAATGCCTGAGGGGAACAAAGTACTTATAATCTACCACTTTTTTCCATCCTTCTAAAGTCAAGGATGAGAAGAAATTTAGGAGGTATGGCTATCCCAGGAGTCCTCCAAAAGCAAGGTATTATTGCCATTTTTAACAATCTAGAAGATACCTTGATTAATAAGTGAGGCTCCCTTTTTTAGAGTATTCCATATTGTGGACCCAACCCCTATGAGCACCATCTAGGAGATGTCAACAACTGCAACCCCCCAAAATACTTATAATTCAAAATCTATGCGCAAGGTTGATCTAAGTTTTTACACCATCTCCAATATAGTTTAGTAGCTAAGGCTTGGCAGTTAAGTTTCAAATCGTGGATGACAAGGCCTCCCATCTCCTTGGAATTGCAAACTAAATCCCAATTAACCAAGATCCAGATTTAATTTTCAAGATTCCCATCCCATAAGAACTTTTGAGAGAGAGCATCAAATTATTTGAGAAAGCAATTTGGGACCATTAAGATTGAAATCTAGTAAATGGGGAGAGAATGAAGGATAGATTTCAGAAGAGGTGGTTGCCCTACAAAAGAAAGCCAACAAAGAGTCCAATGACTAACTCCCTTGTAAAATCTATCCAGAATTTTATTCTAGTGGTTTCTTTTCATACTGTTGGTGGAAAGAGGAATTCCCAGATACTCCATTAGCAAGACCCCAATTTGAAAGTGAAGAATGTCAGTAATTATGTTTTGAATGGCCAAAGGCCCTGTTGAAGAAGAAAATGTTAGATTTATCATCATTGATTTTTTGATCTAAAGCAGAGAGGTAAATAACCCATACATTTTTGAAGTTCAATGTCTCTTCCACCTTAGCTACTCCCAACAAATTTGTGTCATCAAAAAATTGGAGATGAGTTTGAGAGCCAATATTAGTTTTCCAAGACCAACCCTGAAAAAGACCGCGGCCTTGAAATTGCTTCAATAACCTACCTAAAACTTCAATCATCAAGAGAAATAAATAAGGAAAAAGAGGATCTCCTTGTATAAGACCCCTAGAGGTAGAGAAGGTTTCTAAAGGGATATCGTTGATTAACATAGAAAAGGAAGGCATAAAAACATAACTCATAACCTAATCAATCCATTCATAGAAAAATCCAAAGGCTTGAAGCATGTAGTGAAGGAAAGACCAAATAACCCTGTCATAAGATTTTGACATATTTAATTTAATGAATGTATAACCTTTGTTTTAGAAGAAGACATAAAATAGATGGCTTCCATCGCAATAACAATACCATCTAAAATTTGTCGATCTTTCACAAAACCACCTTGCTCCAGGGAAATAAGAAAAGTTAAGTACCTCTTCAACCTTTCAACAATAATCTTAGTGATAATATTATGTCACATTGTATAAGGATATGGTATAGAACATGTCCAAGGAAGATGCTCCTTTTTTAAGGAATAGAGCCAAAAATGTAGCATTAATAGCCTTCAACATTTTCTTACTATTTTAGGATTCCATAACCACATCTAATAGATCTACTTTTAATATTTCCCAAAATTATTGATAAAACTCAATTGGAAAACCATTTGGTCTAGGATCCTTACCTTTTTTCATCTAGAAAACCATGAGCCGAAGCTCCTCTAAAGAGACAGGGGAGAGTTGTTCATTCATATCAACTGTGACAAGGGAAGGGATACATTTTAGAATGAATCTTTCACTGGTACCATCACAAAGACTTGAGTTAGAGAATAAAGAAGAGAAATGATTGACAACTTCTTCAAAAATTTCTCGAAATGAAGATAATTGGGATCCTTAAGTCGAAGGGAGAGAAACTAAGGCATTTCCACTTCTACGATCCTTGACTGAACTATGAAAAATGTAGTGTTCCCATCACCTTTCTTTAACCAATCAATCTTGGAATTTTGTTTCTAGAAGATCTCCTCCCTTAGCTCCCATTTTGACAATTCTTTAGCATAACAGGTTTCATCATAAAGCAAATCCTATGTCATGCTTGTTTCTTTAATCTGGAAAGTATCTCTTTCCAAAATGTCTTGAATCTTCTTTTTATTTTGGAAATTTTTCCCAAAAGAGATCCTATTCTATATTTTAAGATTGTGGTTTACATATTGAAGACATTTGAAGGAGTACATTGTTGTTCCATAGGCTGGTTTACCCTCCCTACGCCAACTTTCTATAAGATGGAACAAATCCAGGTCATGAAGCCACATAAATTGGAATTTAAAAGGGGGTTCTTTAGTCTTGAAATCATAAAGGAATAGAAAATAATGGTTCAATGGTTAGATCCCTTCCAATTGAGGATCACAAAGTAGGAAGACCAGTTATTTCTAATCCAAAAATTAGAGACAAGAAATCTGTCAATTCTTTCAGAAATTGAGTCATCGTCACATCTACAATTTCTCCATGTGAAGGTTCTATTTCTAGGAATCATGCCCACCTGGTTAAGAGAGGAGATGTTATCCCTTATAAATTTAGAAGATAGGCCCAAGAGATCAGTCACTCATATTTTCTCATCTAAACTTATGATAACATCAAGATCCCTTACTAAGATCCAAGGAAGAGCAGGAACAATAGAATGAATAAAATGAATATCGGACCAAAGTGAAACCTTACTTAGAAAATCAAAAGGAGCATACACATTTGTAATAAGAATGTGTTCTCTAGATTCAAAACAAGAAACCTTCATGGAAATTGAGTGTTTATTCCCAAACCACCAGGCTAGATTGAATCTACACGGGTTCCATAGACATGCCACCCCACTTGAAGATCCTTGTGCACCTATATTGATACATTTCCTTCCTTTCCAAATTTTTGAAGATACCATCACCATGTCTTCATAGGAGAGCTTACTTTCTTGGATGAAAACAACATCAGGATTATGATCTCTTATAAGATCTTGAGCAACTTTTTGTCTAGGGGCGCTACTCAGAACCCTTGCATTCCAAGATATAACAATCATTTTGGGGAGTTAGAGAAATAGGAGTCTAGTGTCCTTATAAACCTAGATTCCACCAATGATTCCCCTATCAATTTCACTTTTTATGGTATTTTTTCCTTTCCCGCCTTTGAAGATTTATCCATAACACCATTTTTAATGGGATTTTGAAGTAGACCTAAAACAATGGGAGCCTTTATTTTGCTACCTTCTTTTTCTTCTAACTCTTTAAATAGTTCTACAACTTCAATGACTACATTAGACTCTATAGGAGTTTCTAAATCTAGAATAAAAACTATAGTTTCAACATGAACTTGAGGGGCATCCCCTCTCACTAGGTGGATTCTATAGATTTTCCTTAAGGCTCTAAGAGGAGATAAATCCAAGGTTTGTGGGACAAACATCTTGATCAACCATATTAAATTGTTGCTCACCATTAACAGTTTCTTTAAAACTTTCTAGAACACAAAATTTCTTACCACAATATACTTTGAGATTACCTTTAGATTGGTGATTAGAAAATTTGTCCTTGGTCCAAGATTTAACATGAATGAAGCCGTCAAGGTCTCAAAAACTTGAGTTCATTGGAGCTTTATCTTTAGCTTTCAAATTGGCCTTTTGAGCTTCAGGTGTTGGAGGAGACTAAATAGGGTTTGATTTGGATCAATTAATTTGAAAATACCCATATTCATGACATATACGACAATGGAACAAAAAATCTTCATAATCAACCTGTTGGATCTAGTTCTTGATATCTAGAGAATTAGGAAGAGGATTATTTAGATTGATTTCAACACAAATACGAGTGAAGGTGGATATATTTTTGTCAAGGGTTTGGTGATAAGGGCCAACTAGTTTCCCAATGATAGCAACAATATATTGAAGAATGTGAGCACACAAGAACTCCATAGGGAGTCTTGGGAGACAAATCCACACAAGAATTTTAAAAGGAAGATCTTCTACTGGATCAAACCCCATATGTCACAATTTGATGAAAATCCCTACTTGATGGTGGAAATAAGGTCCACTCTCAAAAATATTGGTTTAGTATACCATTCGTGAGAAAACCACAAAAATAACCATTTTCTACCACAATAATTTCCAGATTGTCCTGTGGAGACCAATTATTCATAAACCACAATTTCAAGAAAGGAAAAGTAAATTTTAAGCCCATAAAATTGCAAATGAGAGCATGCTTTGATAAAATTAGATTGTCTTCAACAATGGATTTTGGAGTTATTACTAGAATAGGACAATCTTGAAATTTTTCCAAGCAACCATTTGGTTTAGGACGAATTCCCAATGAATTACTTGATCTCATTTCTTGAGTCACATGCAAGAGAAATTTCACCGCATCTACATGAGTTGATGAGGAAGGCTCATCACAACTCAAAGATTATTTGAAAGATAGAATGGGGAGTCCCATGGACCCCCAATCACTACGATGCTAATAAAGACTATGATAAACTGAATAAAAAACACTACGAAAGGTAGAGGTTTTCACCCACACTAAGGAAAAGAACTTAAAAAACAAATATAGTCATGGGAATTAGTTGCATGTTAGTTACCACACACAGTAAGGACAATACAAGCCCGTGAAAGGGAATGAAAAATAGTCATAGTAAAGGTAAAGTAGATTGGCCTCAAAAAAATACACAACAGGCTAGGCCGCCCGTGCCCATATAGTCACTCGCCATTCTTTCAATTTGACTCAATTCTAAAATCTATTTCATAAGAAAATAACCATTTTCACAAAGTGCACAGTTTAGACCCTTAACATTCCATCTACTAGACTTATCTTGGGTTTATCCTCACTTGATACTTCTCTATCCTATCAAATAATTTGTGCTATAACATCTAAATGTCCTTTCCTTGTGACTGATTTTTCTAAGGGATTGTCTACATAGTCTTCCATTATGTTATAGAACATGTCATGAAAGATTACTATCATAACTTGTTTATATGTTGAACCTACGTTCTTAAGACCAAATGACATGATATTATAACAATATGTACCCCAAGGGCATGTGAAAGCTATCTTATGTTGGTCCTCTTGTGTTATAAATATTTAGTTATATCTTGAAAAACCATCCATGAGGGAAAGAATCTCGTGACCCATTGTCAAATCCACTATGATGTCTTTGTTAGGCAATATAAATTCATCCTTAGGAAAAGCATTTTTGAGATCTCTGAAATTCATACATATGTGTATGCCCCTATTGGGATTGGAAACAATAGATTGGACACCCATTCTAGATAATCAATTGGTCTTATGAAGCCATATAAAAGTTTTTGTAGCTTAAATTTGACTAGTAGTGCATTTTATGGATGCATATTGCATAGCTTTTGTTTAAGAGGTTTTTCCTTTGGATATATTGTCAAATGATAGACCACTAATGTTGTGTATAATTCAAGCATGTTGGCATAGGACCAAGTAAAGTTAATTGTTCATGCCTCTAGGAATAATGTAAAATCCTATTTCTCTCCAGGAGTAAAAAATGCTACATAGAATGTGATCTTAAGAGTGACAATTGTTCTAACATTAATTTTCTCTGAGTCTTCTACTAGTACTGTCAATTTCTTCCAATTTTAGTGATGCTAAGGAGGTCGAATCCTTCATCCTTAGGCACTTGAAGGAGGTTTTCACCTTTTTATATGTCCTTTGCTTTTTATTTTTTCACGATATGAAAGCACCACATTATGATTTTCATTAGGGGTCTATTTTTTATTTTTATATTTTCTATTCTGCAACTAAAGGATTCAAATTTTCCCCCAAAGTGTGCTTTCACTTCAAGGTCTATGTCAAATCCATCTTTGTGATCTCCAGGAGGTATGCCATCTCTAAGTCCCATAAACTCATCAATATCACCATCATTTTTGAATGTCTAAAATTGATGCTTGTTGTTGGTCCCAATCGATAAGTTGGGGGTAAACGAGTTGAAGGATATTATCTTGTGAAGACAATGCAAGGGATAAGGTTGTAATGGTATTTATGTATGTGTTCTCAAATAGCTTCATGATACATATGGGAGAGCCATCGATGGTATCATCATTAGAAGTATTAATTGTGGGAGAAACTCCAACTACCTCACTAGGGGTACTCTCGATGTTAGGAGTAACATTATCTAACAAATCATACCCAAGCCCTTGATATTTCTATCATTTCTCTAGAATAATGGGTTCTCTTATTCCTTGTTGATGTAGACCAAGGCCACCATGGCATGCGAATCCATGTTCTTAATGATTTGGAAACCCTTGCTATTTTGATTAATTGGTAGAGTTGCTTGTTATTTCTCATCTTGGTATAACCATTTGGGGATGTCTTCCTCTATAATCTCTTTATTTAGCTCTGCCCACTTGGAGAAAATGGTGGGCTCAAATTTGATAGTAAAAGAGGTTTTTTCTATGCGTTGTGGTTTTCTATACACCTTAGGAGAAGATGAAAGTTTTCCTACATAAAATGACCCTTTAAGATCATAATCTTCACAACCCTTGTCTTGTACTTGGACCTTGATAGCTAAAGGTGTTTATGCGAGATGGATGATGAGGCTAAAGTGGATGGATCAATATAGGATGTTGAATGTGAGGTGATGTCATTGCTAGGCACTTGGAGTAGTTTTTGATATTTTTCTTCCAAGTTTTGACAATAATGGAAAGGTTAAGGGTCCCCATAAATGGTAACTTTGGCTTCATTATAAGGGAATTTGATGCATTGGTGATAGGTTGAAGGGGCAACTTGCATGGAATGTATCCATGTGAATCCTAGGAGGATTTTGTATGGTAAAACAAGGTCCAATACTTGACATGTCATCTCTGCAATAAAGAGACCAACCTAGATAGGAAGTTTTGTTATCCCTTTTGATTCACACTCATTGTTATTATATGCTCTAATGGTGATGCTCTTTTGTTTCTTAACAGATCTATTGGAGTATCCCAATTAATTTTACAAGTTTCAAGGTACAAATGTTCAAGCCTGCTCCACCTCTATAAAGACTCTTTTGATTTTATGTTTATGGATGAAGACCTCTAGATACAAGGATTGGTTATGGTATGTTATGGAAAAAATATATTTTCCAGTGAATATGAGGTGATGTGTAGATGCGATACGTCCTACCATGGCTTGTAATTTCTCAGTATCTATATTATTAGGAACAAATGATTTTAGGAGTGTCTTTTCTAATACTTTTTTATGCACTGGAGATATCCTAAGAAGTTCTTGAATGGATATTTGGGCTGGAGTTTTCATAAGATGATCTATAAGATTGAACTCAACTAGTAATAATGTAGTTATAATCTTAGGTTGTGGGAGGAATCCTTGTAAAGTGACTTTCCCTCATTGTGTAGTGAGTCCACACTAAGGATTTCTACCAAGTATAGTGACAATGACAATACAATTATTAGATTCTTGCACATGCCCTACTATGCTATCATATGAGTGGTTGAATTTGTTATAGTCCCTTGTTTTATCTGAGTCATTTCCTATACCATGATTTGGGATTGGATCCTTGTAAATTCCTAGATCATTGTTTCTAGAAGTTCCAGGACATTGTTCAATGTTGAGTTCTCCTTGATCAATGAGGTATTGTATGAGATTCTTGAGTTTCATGCAATTTTGTGTTTATGATCCTTTGTCTTATGTAATTCATAGTAATCATTATCATTATACCATGAGGGTTTAAATTAGGGTTCATCTTATTGTCTGAGCTGTAGATGATTGATAAGGTTGGTTTGAATTAACTTGTCCAAGATTGTCTCAATTGGATCCCCTAAGGGAGTGTACTTACATCCAGTGGTGTTGTTGGGTCTTAGTGGTCCCTTTGGAGGATTCACATTTTGATTGTTTTTCTGATTGTTAGGTGGGGGTTGTATTTTTGTATGAGCTTTGTGTCCACACCACTATCATTGGTAACATTTTTGTTCTTTTCCCATAGGCAAGGTTTGTCATTAGAGTTTTACATATGATATTTATTGTCCTTATAGATTTTGACATGTCCCTTACCAATAAGAGCCTTCTCAATGATGATCCATTTTTCTATGATTTCATTAAAGGTGTTGGCACATTGTACAGTTAAGTGAAATCTAATTTTGGTGTTGAGATTTTGGACAAAGATGTTCACGAGTTTCTTTTCAAGAATAGGCTATTTGCATTTGCTAGCCATGTTTCTCCAACATTGTAAGAATAAAGTGAATGTATCTACCTTTTTTTTGTGTGCTATAAAAATTGGTCATGGTAACCTCATGTTCTATGTTGTAGGAGAAATCACTACTAAGATTTTCAACTAGTTTATGGAATGTTTTAATACCATGTGTAAATGGGAGAACCATTCTATTGCTTGTCCTCCAAAAATCCTAGGAAAGAGGTGTATTATATGTCGTTGTATGCAACCTCCAAACATGCTATATATAATTCCAAGTCATTATTTGGTCATGGTAAGCTTTGGATTTGCAATTCCAAGTCATTATTTGGTTTGTTTGGTGATTGGTTAGATGGAGTGTATGTTTGATGTTGAGGAATGGATGAAGAATTATATGACAAATTTTTGTTCTGGGGGATGTTTTGAGGGATGTTATATGAGTTTTATGATATTTTTTGGTGTTAGAGATTGATTTTTTGTTGAGGTGTGTTTTTTGTTTGAGGAATGTTATATGAATTATGTGAGGGGTTTGAACTTTGTGGTATGGAATGTTGTTGTTGAATGAATTATGTTTGGGAGTGTTTTGAGGTATGTTATATGAATAGTTTTGAGTTTGAGGGACATGTGTTTATGTAGGAATAATGAATGGAATAGATTGAGCTTGTTGTTGTGGAATGGATTGTTGTTGCTAGGCGTTGCTTGTGTTTGTGAATATGTTAGATATGAAAGTTTGTGAAGAATGTGGGATGTTATAAGTTTTGGGTACATTGGATGTGGAATATTTTTTTGTAATGGTAAGTGATGGAATTTGTGAAATGGGGGTTGGTATGAAGGATTGGGATTATATGTGCTCATTGTCATGTTGGGTGCTTGTGTAGCATATGTAATATTAGGAGGTACATAAGATGTGGTGGCTTGGGCCATGAAAGGATTGTTTGTGTAATTGGATATTTTTTGTAGAGATGCATGCAAAATATTTGTGTTTGGTGCATTTGTGATGTGTGTGGTTTTTTGGTTGGTTATGTGAGGTGATGTATAAGGAATGTTTGTGTTTGGTAGATTTGGGATGTGTGTGATTGTTTGATTGGTTATGTTTGGGTTTTGATACAATGGATTTATGTATTGTCTAGAAAATGGTATTGAATATGTGTCATATGATGGTATATATGGTTGACTAGATATGTTTGGAATTGGAGGTTGTGGCATAGCTTCATTAATAGCTTGAACTATAGGTATGTTATCATGTGATGGAATATTAGATGATATGACATGTGTGAGGGCTTGTTCCTTAAGTGTAGCAATGTTGTAATAAGTGATGAGTCCTACTATTAGTTAGTTTTTTATTATTTCGATGCATGCTTTAGACATCTCCAGACACTTATTTCCTATACATCCCTGAAGTTTACTATCTTTTATAATAATTATGCAAACTTGGACCTGGTTTAAAGTCTATGGAAATATGATTATGATATGATAGTTATTGCATGGTTAATATGTGGATATGTATGAAATGCAATGAATATCTGTGTTTAAATTATGGAAATTAGTATTGTGTAGATGTTGTGTGAACTAACTTTTTACAGTTAAGGAGATAGAGCTAGTAGATTGTAGCCCGAAGCAACTGGAAGGCGCAGCCTGTAGCCAAAGGGAGTTTCAACAATGATGTAGGGAAGTTAGAAGAATGCAACAACTACATAAATGGAGGTGTCTACTCATTAGGATTGTTGTGAATCAACACATCATTTAATAAAACCACTGAAGGAGAAGAATTTTGCTACAATTGGGAATATAATGTGACTGTTTCTACAGTCCACGTTTTAGTTAAAACCGTTATAGCAACAGTTACAGTCCTATTTTAATTCTTCTTCCTTTTCAATTGTGCTTTGATTACTCAGAATTTATCTTGCTCTATTTTGTAGGGAGTGTTGATTTATGGATGGATTTTTGTTTTGAGTCCTTGTTGTAATAAGACTCCCTAATACCTATATGAATGGTTCGATGGTTGAGTTAGTTAGTTAAGTTGGAATAAAGAATATAGCAGATAGATCTGTTCAGTTAGTTTCTATTTTTATATAGATAATGTTTTGTTTCTCAATCATGATCTTATGAATAAGATATTCTAGAAGAATATCTTTGGATTGCGATATCTTGAATAATGCAATGAGATATTTTTAGTTAGTGTTATGTTAATTTAGTTTGAGGAGACAACCACTTGAGCAAGGGAAACTCAAGGTAATTGTTCCCCACTTTATTTTCTGTAAATTTATTTTTATTACAATAGTTAGTTTCATAATTATATTTGTCTTAATTAGGTTCTTCATGTGATGAATGTGAATAAGATCTTGCCTAGTGTTCATGCTTTAATTGCTCCATGCATTATTCTTCGGATTTAGTCAATATAGTTGATTTAGCAAGTGTTGGTTAAATATATAATTCATTTATTGATAGTGAACTAGTCATAGTCTTTAGCTGTAAGCGCCTGTAGCAATAGCTTCAACATTACCTCTTTTCACTGTTATGCAATTTAGGATTTCCAGTATGTGTAAACACCTATGCTAGGATGGTATAGGTAGTGAAGAATCTTTGAGAGCACATACAATTCAAACATCATCAAAAGTTTACATTATCCTTTGTTGATAAATTAAATGAAGGTCTTTCAAGGGTTTAGTGAACTGTTCAGTAGTACCTCCTCTGAATTGTGTCTTTGACACCAAGTTTCCTGAACATTAGTAGGCCTCTACAATAAGAAGGTAGCTTAACACCACTTTATACAAGTCTAAGAAAGTATGTGTTGGGATCCGAAGAAAAAAGGGCATCAAGTGTTCTAGATAAGGAGGGATCTTGTTTCATTTCCAATTTTTTTTCTTTAGTCAATTCCTTAGATTGCATAGATCTACTTGTGATGTCTTCTATGATAATTGGTAGATATTGAGGTAGTTGTTGTGGTCGTGGAATTTGGTATTGACTAGGATCAAATAAATGACAAGTCATTCCAAACTCTGGTTTGGTAACCCCCATGGGTATTGTGATGTTTGAACTACTAGGATTGACTCCATGAGTTTCTTGTGTTGTGACCTTGTAATAGGTATACAAATTTGATGACCTTATGGAATATGGATGTAAATGAAGGTTCACGATGTAATAAAAATATGTCTTGTTTTCAAGATGGACTATGAGAGATACATTGGGTATATTCAGACCAAAATTGATGTTGATGTTGTTTGATTGATGGAAGATACGAAAACCTCTAAAATTCAAAGTTAACCTAGATCTTTGTTTTGATAAGTGTTAATGATTTTTTCACTTGTGCTAGACTAATGAGTCCAATAAAAAAGGATGATGGTGAGTTCAAAAAATTAGAATTAGGAAAGACCACTAAGATAATTTTATCATAGATGTTGATGCTAATCTAAATATCTACTTGAAAAGGTTGAATTCCAAGTAAAAATATAAACTAGAAGATAAGACACAAAAATGATTGATATTGGTTGCTGGTGGATTGATTTTTACTATTAATGATGATGATGTTGTTTGTCTAAAGCTATGGTAGGTAACCCTAAGAGTCTAAGATGAAATGGTATGAAATAGATGTGAAAATTGGTTTTTTGATTGACTAATGAATGCTAGTTGTAGGTCTATTGTGCTATAGGTCTCAGATCCTAGGTTTGTGTGCTTAGAAATTCTGGAGAATAGAATTTGGAGTATTTTAGAAAAAAATTACACAATCAAATGTATTGATCTAAGTTTCAAAGGCGTTACTATGGGTTTCGAAGGTGTCTAGATAGATATAAGATGTGTCACACTAAGATCAAATACATCAATGTAGATTTCAAAGGTGTCACTGGGGGTTTCAAAGGCGTTACTGTGGGTTTCGAAGGTGTCTAGATAGATATAAGATGTGTCACACTAAGATCAAATACATCAATGTAGATTTCAAAGGTGTCACTGGGGGTTTCAAAGGCATCACCATGTTTTCAAAAGCGTCACTATTTTTTTCAAAGGCGTCATTTTAGAGAAACTTTTAGAAATGCAACTAGATCCCTCCTTAGCTAGAGCACTTAATGCCCTTATTGCTTTGGATCCCAATACATACTTTCTTAGACTTGCACAAAGTGGTGCTAATCTACCTTTCAATTACAATATTGCTACACTTAGAGAACAAGCTCTCACACAAGTCATATCATCTAATGTTCCATCACATGAGAACATACCTATAGTTAAAGCTATTAATGAAGCTATGCCATAACCTTCAATGCCAAAAATATCCAGTCAATCATCTATACCATCATATGACATGTATTTGATACCAATTTTTATAAAATACATAAATTTGTTGTAGCAAAACCAAAATATAACCAATCAAACAATCACACACATCTCAAATCAGCCAAACACAAAAATTCCTTATACATCACCTCACATAACCAATGAAACAACCACATACATCATAAATCTACCAAACACAAACATTCCTCATAAGAAAGTATGTTTTGGGATCCGAAGCAATAAGGGCATCAAGTGCTCTAGCTAAGGAGGGATCTTGTTGCAATTCCAAAAGTTTCTCTTTAGGCATTTCCTTAGATTCCACAAATCCATTTGTGATGTATTCTATGATAATTGGTGTATATTGAGGTTGTTGTTATGGTTGTGGCTTTTGGTATTAACTAGGATTGAATAAATGATGGGGCATTATGAACTCATCTTTGATAACCCCCATGGGTGCTATGAAGTTTGAACTACTAAGATTAGACTCAATGAATTTCTTTTTTTTGTGACCTTGTAATAGGTATACAATTTTGATGACCTTATGGAATATGGATGTAAGCAAAGGTTGGTGATGTAATAAAAATGGGTTTTTTTAATATGGAGTATGAGAGATACGTTGGGAAGATTTGGACCAAAAGTGACAATGTTGTTTGATTGATGGAAGATATGAAAACCTTTAAAAGTCAAAGTTAACCTAGATCTTCGTTTTGATAAGTACTAATGATTATTTTCACTTACAAAAGGATGATTGTGAGTTAAAAAACTTAGAAGTAGGCAAGATCACTAACCTAATATGCTCATAGATACTAATGCTAATCCAACTATCTACTTGAAAAGGTTGATTTCCAAGTAAAAAAGATAAACTAGAAGATAAGATGGGAGATCTAAACAAGAATATGATTGATATTGGTTACTGGTGGACTGATGTTTTTATTGATGATGATGATGTTGTTTGTCCAAAGCTAAGGTAGGTAACCCTAAGAGTGCAAGATGAAATGGTATGAAATGAATGTGAAATTTGGTTTGTTGTTTCACTAATGAATGCTAGTTGTAGGTCTATTGTACTATAGGTCTCAGATCCAAGGTCTGTGTGCTCAAATATTTTGGAGACTAATATTTGTAGTGTTCTAGAAAATTGTTACATAATCAAACACATCAATCTAAGTTTCAATTTTGTCACTGTGGGTTTTAAAGGATTTAAGATAGATATCAGATGTGTTGCACTAGGATCAAATGTATCAATGAAGATTTCAAAGGAGTCATTAAGGGTTTCAAAGGCATCACTATTCTATCAAATGTGTCTGTAGAAACCTAAAATTGTCTAAAGTATCACACATTCCTCTAATTTTCCATTTTCATCATTTTCACTCATGATCCCTATTTCATCACTTTTAATTAAATAATTTATAATTATTTATTAAATTGACCTATTTTCCTCTATTAATTAAATAATTTTAATTATTTGATTAATTCACCATTCTTTCCTCTATAACCTTAATTAAATAATTTTGATTATTTAATTAATTTCTAAATTTTCTTCACATTCACCTTAATTAAATAATTTTTAATTATCTAATTAAAGATCGACATTCTTCTTGTCCCACATAATCAAATAATTCCCTAATTATTTAATTAGCTAATTTTATTCCACAATTAAATGAATTATTTAATTAATTTAGTTGCACATTCCCTCCAAATAGAATATTCCTAAATTCAAATTCAAATTTGAAAATATCTCCCTCCAAAAATATCTCAAAATATCTTCCTAAAATGTAGGCAAGAGCTTTAGTTAACTGAACCTTTTCTCTTCATGCGTGGCCTCTCCACACTTCAATCACTCTCCAGTATTGATTTCATCTTTCAATCTTGATCATCGATCAAATATCTTGAGATATATAAAACAAGCCTTTAGCCTTCATTAATCCTCCTCAAAGTTTTGATCTTATTGGTAATTCTCTCCAATTGAGCTTTGAAACCATCAATCCTCCATAACCATCAATATTTCAAGCCTTTGCATAATTGAGTTATGCTTAGCATGAGCAATCAAACATATCAAGGCATAATTCTCTCAATTTCAACAATGGATTTGTTGGAGATTAGTGGTCATTGATGTCAACAGGGAGATTGTTAGAGATTAGTGTTGTCATTGATGTCAACAGGGAGATTGTTAGAGATTAGTGTTGTCATTGATGTCAACCTCTAGTGTGGTTGTGATGAGGTGGTAATGAGCAGGTATTGCAGATGGGGAGATTGTTGAAGATGATTGTGGTGCTGAGTAGGTGTTTATGATGCAACTGGTTCACTTAGTTTCCAAGTGCTTTTGAGAAAAAATGAATAGTGTGTACAAAGTGACAAAGTTGTGTTTTGTATTTTGCTCCAAATTTCTTCATGGTTGAATATGTGCTTGTGCAGTTTGGATGAGATGATTAGAGGTGTTATATATAGACTTTCAAGTTTTGGATCGTGCGGTAGTGGAAGATGTGTCTGACAGTGTGTTGTCTATGAAGAAGGTTGTCTAGGAGAAATGGAATTGCTCCACATTTCTCCGTGTTGAGGATTCTTGTCTCGTAGATTTGGGAATGTGCTAATATTGTCTATATCTACCTTTCCCTGGAGTGTTTGGTGTTCTTTAGTTCCGCAAGGTTGGTTCGTGAGTTGTATGTCTGTGGTAGTGTGGCTGGTTGCACAGGATGATAATATTCTCAGTTTCAAGTGGTTGTGGCAGTGTTGCCAAATATTCTGATGGTGCTGGAATATTTTGGGATGTTTTTTGATGTTTCTTTGTGGTTTGCAAGATGCTTCCGGACTTCATGAAGAGTGAATTGATTGTTTAGTAGTGTTAATACAAGTTTTTCCAACTTGGCCTGTTAGCATTACTTGCGGATGTGCTTCGTGCATTATGGAAGCATGGTGTAGCATGCAAGTGTAGATTTGGGTCCTGGTTAACCCTTAGTGTGGTCCACCTTCACTTTTTTCCATGCGAAAGTGTTTGGTATGGACCTATTTGTTGGTTGCACATAGCCATTGTTAGGTCTTTAAGTCCAATTTCTAAGACAGTAATTAAATGATCTTTTACACTCAATGTACCTCTACATGAAAATGTGGCATCTTTTAATTGTTCGTACATAGAAAATATGATCACTTTGAGTTAAGGCTCCAAGTGCCACCTATTATATTTAGGTTCAATATGCAAACCATTTTATTACACTTTAAGTAGCATAGGTTTCATGTTATAAATCTTCATTACTTCTTGTCAAAGAAATAATGGGAAAAGTCCTTTGTAGTTGATGCAATGACAAGGACCTCAATATAGGTGTGGTGGATACCATATAGCTTAGAATTGAGTTTCCCAAAGTATTTTTAGTGTTGAGCTATGTTGCATCATATGTTTAAACTTGATACTGATTTAATTTTGTGATGGTAGAAATGGACATTTCTTTTGTAATAAGATGAAATGTTCATTGTTTTTATTGTGATGAAATATCATTCATTGGTGTCTTGATAAATACTTATTGGAATGATTACTATCTATCAAGATATACACAATCAACATGTATTCAGAATTACTTATATCAAAAAGAATCTTAGGCAAGCAATGACCATGAAAGTAGATCCAAATTTTTCTTTTGAAGAGAAGGTGCCTCTTTAATGTAATTTTCACACTTTAAATTTTTATTTGGTTTTTCATGAAAAAAATCCATGCAACGTAAAGAGGGAAGTATAGAAAGAGAGATAGAGCATGAGTGATATAGAGAAAATGTGTATAGAGGGAAAGAGAGAAAGAGAAAGTGGGAGAGAGAGAGGGGGTGAGAGAAAAAGGGAGATAAAGGAGACAAAAAATTATATAGAGAAAATGAAAGAGATAGAGAAAGGAGAGACAAAATTTTGTTCAACTTTTTTGTGCCATCAATCCAAAGATAGTAGATGTCCTTATGGATTTATCTCTCAACCTCTCTAGATCTCTTTTATCTCCCTCTTCACCTCTCGATTTCTTTGTCTCCCCATATCTATCTCTTTATCTATCTATTCATTTTGGATCAAATGCAATTGACAGTTATGAAGCCAAATTCCACAACCATTACTAGCAACTTCCCCATTTTTTTCCAAAACGGGAGCTTTAGAAAAGGGTATGAACATCCATCAAAACATAAAGGATAAATAAATTTTGTGACATGTCGTAGTTAAAATTTCCCTTGTAGACATGTAAGTGAACTATCGAAGTAGAGATAAGGTATGCAAGTTGTTTGATAGAATGCCCCAATTACATGATCTCATAGCCTACTATGACTAAAAATGCACACAAGGGATTGGTTAAGAAGTTCTTAGAAACCTTCAAGAAAATACAATTGCATGTATAAGTTAGTCTCAACAACTTTGACTTGCTTTCTCCTTGCTTGTTCCAAAACAAGAGCTTTAGATTATATAATTATATATTATATTATTGTATTAAATATTATATAAGCATATTATTATCTCATTACAAAGCACGTGTAGGCCAGACATGATATAAGTGTGGTGTGTGTAGATATTTGCTCATCACAAATACAATCCTTAGGAGGTAAACCAAAAATAGTGGTGTGTGTGGTGATGGATGTCAATAAAGGTGATGAAGATCACAAAAGTGGATGAAATGGAGAGGTGATGATGGAATAATAAAATATTTGATTAGGAGAGATAATAGATAGGGTTTTTATACTATAGTTTAGAAAAGACAAAATAAAATATCTGTTTATGGCTTCTAATGAGGGAAATGGAGGATTAGAATGGGAGAATGAAAACAGAGGAATGAGACACTAAAATTCCTTATAACATATCAAACTTGTCAATTTTTGTTTGTACCATGCCCGTATACCATATATTTCATAATAAGATAGTGATATATTTATTTAATATATAATGTAGTATAAACTAGCACTTGCACCAGAAGGGGGTGCAAGGGTTACACCGATAGAAAAGTATATGTAAGTTAACATATTAAAGAGGCATATTCTATATAAATAAGTATGCACATTTACATGTAACTTCATTATTCTTGGCATTACATATTTCGAAATACAAAATAAAAAGACAATCTAAATGTCTTGAGATGCAAATACTAAGCCTAAAATATTACATCTATGTTTGGAGTTTGGACTTTTTGTTGTGGTCTCTTCTCCAATAAGGCAAGGGAGTTTTCAAAACCCATGAAAATAAATTTGCATCAATGCCCCAATCTGCTACCGTAAAATGCATGGCCTAGACAACTTTACATACTTCTCTTTTTCTCCCTATGGCAATTGGACTCATTCTTACTTGTGAAGGTGCAACATAACGACAAGATTCATATTATGATAAAAATAATATGTTAACTATGATTAAATATTATTATTCATATTTATATTTTTCACTCAACTTGACTAAGCTAGGCTTTAAAAAACATCTACAACCCTCTTTCTATGCCAAGTGTTTGTTCTACTATTGAGACAAATTATATTGTCCACATAAGGGTTGTGAATGGATAGCACAGTCTATTAATTTGATGTTGACAACAAATGACAAATACCAGAGAGCAACCTCACTTTAGCTCTTGCTTTTTTATATGTTCCTACCTATGGTGGCTATGGTTGTTTCTCTAAACCAAATGAAAAGCATAAAGAGGACAATAGATGACCCCAAGTGATCCTAAGTTGAGTTGTACCTACAATAGAATAGAGAAAATTACCAAAAATTGAGTGTAAGACCAATATAAACAACCAAGCAAGCTACTTGCTTAATGAATTTGAGATAAGACTGAACCTTAGAGTCGAGTAGGTATGGATAATGGGGCAGTCTAATTGTGCAAAATATTTATCATATTACACACAAACAATACATCCATACATCCATACATACATTCTTCATTATGAATGTAAACATACTTAAGGACCAAGAATTATTGAAAACCTTTGCTGAAAGAAATTTACAACTGTCATGAAATGTTTATAAACTAAATAGATATATCAACAAGATACAAAAAATAACCCCAAAACAAAATTTAAAATATTATGTAAGAGAAATGATATCACATAGGAAAATTCTATTATGTCGTAATTAAACAAAACTTGACTCTGAAATAGTACTATTCATGTAGAAAATCAAAGAAGAGGGGAAATTGCTCGTGTGAGCCCTTAAATAATTGTACTATGATCATTGACATGAACATCCTCCAATGTTTTCCTTGTGCTTACATAACTCTCACCATGAAAATATAGACATAAGTCTTTTAGAATGAAATAAAACACATAATAAAAATGATCTGGCCGGATATAGATTCAAGTGACTTACCCCAAGGTTCTCCACAAATTGAAATTGGCCAATTTTTTGCTATGCAAGCATAATAAAATATGTCGAATAAACATAAAACCCATGAACAAACATACAAGAAACTGAATTTTATGAAAATAACTAATTTTAATGACCCAAACTCAAATTGACAAATTCCTTCACTTTAATAGGATAACCTGTAAATCTGGATACATGAAGACAATATTTACAAAACTGGAATTGAATTGTAAGCTGGTCAGAAAAGCAACAAATGAGAAAATTGAGGATAAGACACTTTATGGGAAAAAGAGGATTACATACTTACAATTTTTGCATCTAGATGTTGATCAATTATTACCTGTATTATCTAAAATCAAAGACAAAGACCTTTCACATATTTTTATTCCCAAATTGATTTGCTTCATATTGACCTTAAAGGCCACTTCATCATTGCCAAAAACACTTACTTCATACAACTATTTAAATATATGTTTGTCCTTTAATGTAACCTTCACTAATTTTTAATTTTAAATGACATGTTTAAAAGTTTAAAGATCAAACATTCATTGCAAACAGATTTTGTTGGGAAAGTTTTGACAGAATGTCTTACAGACTAAAATTATTCATTAAATACTGTCGGTATATAAATTGTTCACTACAAACACTGTTTTGAGAATACTTTTGATTAGTTTATGAATAGAGCCAAAAGAAGCATTGTCACCAACTCTATATTCCATGAAATCAACATTTTGATTAGTTTGCATTTTGAGATAGGTTTCAGCCTAAATCTCACACTATATATAGCCTATCGGCTAATAATAAATATATAAATATACAAATGTAGTGAGTTATTCATTATCAACTCAAATTCCACATCCACAAGGCAATTACACAAACATTTATGGATGATAAACACATGCTCTCCTTGTTCACAATTTGAACGTGATGCCTTTGTAGATTGACATCCATAAAAGTCCACCATTTTTAACTTATCATTAATGCTTGCAATCATGTTTATGATAGTTGTTGGTGCAACAAACATTCGCAGAGGTGACACAATTTACCACTTTCTAAGACGCAAACATGAGCTTGTGGCTATTGAAGATGCATATTCAACCTTTTAAAAAAATATTATTATTTTTAAATACACTAAATTTATAATATTATTTAGATTATGTACATATAATTATAATATTCTTTGAACAACATGAAGACTTAAAAAAAAGATGAAACTCCTCGACCAATCAAATTGTTAATCATTTATTTTTTGAAAAATTTTAAATTAAAAATTTAGCTAAATATTTACTTCATTGATAGACAGTACAAGAAAATATAACCAGTTTGTAAACCATGGATTCATTAGTATCTGCTTGACACCAGATACTAAAAATAAATGGAAGAAATCGTTAGTTGTACTATAGGCTCCACTTCCAACGTCAGCTAGGCTTAACAACACATTGGTTGTTTAAGCCTTTGCCTTTGTCCTTGGTATTATTGTTTATCAATGTTCAAGAGAACAAGGAAGAAACGTAGGTATTGACGATCGAGCTTTTGCATTGCATAAAGTTTCCTTGGTGGACGGATCCTAAAAGTTATTGTAGATGGAAGAGATTTAGATGTTTTTAAAGTTATAGCTCCCCATATTACCTAGTAGAACAGAGGCATTTGAGCTGGCAACAAACTATGTTATGGCATCAATTTTGAGACTACCACATCAAGTGAGGCCACTCTTCATTGTGTTCCTAAGAATCTACGAATGATTGAGGACTAGCACATGAAGATCTAATGGCTCGTACACAAGCATTTCTAAATGAAGTCATTTCTCAAAGTCTTGAAAAATATGTGGAAGTTTTAGGCCCGGCTTAACCATCACACACTAAGCGTTGGTCAGGTTAGGTGGCTGATGTGGGGCCCTCTAAACTTTTTTTTGACTCTTCACAGTTATAGTCACTTCTACGGTTAAGTTTGAATTCACTTTTGAATCTCTCCCGCACAATCCGTTAAAAGCAGCGACAAGCAACTAGGGGAGAGGGCCCAATAGTCGTGCGGGGTCCAATAGTTGCGCACCCAATCGTAAATATAATACCCAATAGTCGTTTATATAATGTCCAATAGTTGTGATTTGACTACCCATAATTAAACAAAATGTATGCTTTTGATCTAAAAAGCAACCAATCATGTGATACCACATCAACGCTCAACTACTCATGATGTAATGCACGAGAATTGGTCTCACTATTTTTTGGGGCCTTTTTGGACACCTTGACAAAAACGCATGCTGATGTGGCCCTGAAACCTTAGTTATAAGCAGAGAACTTGCCAAGTAAGCTGCTGTAAAAAATTGGGAGTGATTTGAAATTTTGACGTAGGATAATTAGAAGCGCGAAGTTAGGGTGCATGACTACTGGGTCCTCTCCCCTAAGTACTTCTGCCCGCCCAAGAAATTGAATGACGGTAATGTGAAGCTGGTTGCATGCAAGCCACGCATTGGTGAAGACCACATTATACTGGAAGAGTTACATTCAATATGTTTCTGATGTTTTTGTCGTTGCAGTGTTCATCTACCCATGATATAAACACAACGCAGTGCAGGTGGGGTGTGAGGATTATAAAAACTGTGTGATGTCAAAAGGAGCAAAGAAGTATAACTATGGACGAGATAACATTGAATTGAAGCAGGGTTGGAACTATTTCATTTGCAGCTGTGAGGTGCATTGCTCAAATGGAATGAAGCTTAAAATTGAAGCATTTTAGGTTAGGCAAATGTTCCTTTGACAAGATCAAACGAATGGAATCTGTAGTGAATGTGTGATACGACACTTTCTATTTCACTTGTTTTTTCCATACTCGCGGATGATATTATGTTATAAACTTATGCTTCTCGACTTTGTTTTTAAGAGTAAGGCGTCTCCCAACCTTGTAGCACCTCCTGAGCATGTTTTCGATTCGTTACTAATGAAAGGTCTTGATTTACCCTTGTGGCTTCATTTTTAGGTTTTAACTTAGTTTTGGTGGATGTTAGTGGTTCTTGGATTGTTGTTCAAAATAGAAAGAAATATATTTTAAATCTTGTTTGGATATCAATTTTTTCAAGGGGAAGAAAAGATTGTTGAGAGAGGTTTATAAATTATGTAGACTCTTGAATGTCTCTTGTAGATTAGTTTCAACGTTATTTTAATCTTATATGAATAAAACCCTTTCCAAATTTTTTTTTACTCCTCATCACAAAATAAATAAATAAATATGATATATATATATATATATATATATATATATATATATATATATATATATATATATATATATATATATATATATATATAATTTTAACCTAAAATAACATAAAATAAAAATACTAATTATAATGCCCTAATTACACATAATTCCACCATACTTCTTTAATAATTTTTTTGTTGTAATAAAACCCTTACTAAAAAAATCATTGCCTTGTTTTATCTTAAGAATTCAAACATAATTTATACTTTTCAACAATGTCAATGACGAAGCCTGTATAAGACATTATTTGTGAGAGTGAGATTTCATTAAAATAAGTTCACTATTAGAACCCAATTTTTAAGATAATGTATAAAAAATATATAAATAATAAGATTATTGTAATTAAATTATTAAGAAAAATATCATAATTATTTTATCTTTAAGTTTTAATAAGTATATTATATTACTTTTAGATAATGTATAAAAGTATAAATAATAAAATTATTGTAATTAGATTATTAATTAGGTAGAAAAATTATAATATATAACATAAAATAAGTCTTAATAAAAAATTAAAATAATTTATAGGTTTATATATATAATAAATAAAACAAATTTAAAAGAAAAGAAAATAATGCATTAAACATTTATGTTAATTTTTTATATTTAAAATTATAAATAATATTATTTAATTGTTATATATTTTATATCTTATTTTATAATTAAATTTTAAAAAATATCATTTAATAAATTTTAACAACCTTTAATAATTAAAAATTTAAATTATCATAATATAAAATATCATGTTGCAACTATTATTCTCTACCTAACTATGTAACTCGTTCCCTTTAAATATACAACCCCAATAAAATAAGTAGTTACGTTTCCTTATTGAATAATTCAAAGTCCTCTTTTAAGTGAGATGAGTTTGAATTGTAAACTATTGGAAATTTCATAGTTGAGATGTGTATTCAAATTTACATCACATGGAGAACTTTGCTAGGGTTTCTTGGCTTTGTAGTGTGTATGTCATACCACAAGTTTCTGCAAGATCCTTCTAGCAATTGTTTGCATTTACTCTGGTCATTTTGCATTTGCTAGGCCTAAGGGCTTTTTTTGCCCCTTTAAATGGCCTCAACTCTTCATTGCTCCATAATTGTTGTTGATGGAGTAACTAAAATATTAATAATATCCCATGGATCCCCCACTCAAACACCTGAGGAAACTCCTCTTGAAGGTGTTTCATGAGGTAAGTCCCCTGAACCGCCTCTCTATATTGTCCTTCCAATTCCAAAGTTTGAAGAAGTCTATTTAAATTGCTTGAGAATTTTACTCTTGTTAGATATTTCGTGGGGAGGGTCCCCTTTAGAAGTGTGCTTTGTGAGTGGGTTAACAAATCCTAGACCCCATAATGGATTCGACTTACCACCATACAAAACCTCACATTCTTTTTCCTTTTTCATTTTTTAAAGCCAATCATGTCCAGGTTGTTCTCACTCGAGGCCCATGGCTTGTTTATTCTTCTCTCCTCATGTTTAAACCTTAGACCCATGACTTCTCTATCACATACAAAATTATTTTTGTGTCTTGACTTGGGTTGAATTCCTAAGTTTCTACATTTTTGGAACTTTCTCACCCATATCGCCTCCTTAGTGGGTTCTATCATTTGTGTAGAACCTAAAAAGTTTTATTTGGCTCACCCTAAATGTCATTTTTGTGTTGAGGTTGACCTTTCAAAGGATATCAAATAGGTAGTGGATATTTAAATTGGCCAAACCTGTTACTCCCATATAATTTAGTATATTAATCTCTTGAATAGTTGCCATCAGTGCCAAGATTTTATCATAAGATCAATGATTTTCCACTAATATTATAACATCCTAAACCTACATCTCAACTCTCTATTGAGTCACCACCTCTTGCAAAGGAGGAGGAAATCTGTCTACATTGGTTAACTACAAGACCTAGAGTGCTAGCACTTCCAAATTTGCTCCCAAACCCTTAAGGAAAGGAGTTCTAGTTTCAAAAGTTCAAATTTGGTTAACAAAAATGTGTCAGACACAATGATAAATTTTGACGCCCAACCTATTTCGGCGGCTTCACAACCCTTGGCTAGGCAGGCTTGACATACTTACCCACATGTTATGGGCCAAAGGAGGTCTTGTAGCCCATCTAGGCATTTAGAAGAAGGCAAGTTTGTGCTAAAAATTAGAAAAACATGCCAACTCAATAATCAAATTGGTAGCTATTTTGCTCCTAACATTATGGTTCAAAACAATTATATTTTCCTTGATAGGTCAAATAACAAGGAAATGCCTCTTGATTGTCAAATGAATTATATTTCCTAGAATGTGAGGGGTTTCACAAACCTCCCTCAAAAATACTATGTTAGAGATGTTCATGCTAAATTCCTAAAATTATATATTCTATGACTTTAAGAGGTTAAAGTGTTTGGTTTTTTGCTTTTATTGCATGTTGTTTCATTTTCCTTCTAGTTTCTCTCTTTGTTCTAACCATGAGGTTGGATGGTGCAGATTTATCACTTTTCTCTCACCAATGTGACATAATCTTTTGGTTGATCATGAATATGACCCCACTAACTGAGTTGTTTGGGCTCTTTTCCATGTGAATAATCATTCATTTGGGGTGATTAATGTTTATGATTTAAATGATGTTGTTGAAATATCTCTCTAGTGTTAGATAGCTAATTCAATGTTGTCCACTACTTGGGTTTTGTACAAGGATCTCAACATGATCAAAATGTCCCACAATAAATGCAACACCTTCCCCATGCATTAGATAGTTAGCAAAAGAGAGGCTTGGTTTTATATGCACAATAAATTGGATCTTTTTAACCCATTCCTAACCATTCACCTTGGTACATGTGGACCAACTTACAGTCCTCTACTGACAAATTTTTAAAGCATCTTGATCATGCCATGATTTTGATGCAAGCATTCTTTATGTTTTCTAGTTTCTATTCCTTACCTACCAAATTGCAAGTAGAAGTTACTTGTTTAACCCCTTTCCAATATAGTTTCACATTGAACAAAAAGTTATAGCTCCCAAATCGATGAAGAGTCAATTCTTCCTTAACACATATTAGCTCAATCATAAGGCCATGTATGCTCATATCGAAAGTGTCAAGGATCTTGAGACACGTCTGATTCAAGGCATTAGATGGATTAAGTGATGGAATAAGGCCATAACCCATACGTCTTGGTTTATTTGCATCTATGGGTGCTAGCTAGCTTATTTTTTCCTCTGCTCATATGAGGCCACTACTTGGGAGATTTACCTTACCATCACCACTCTAGAAGCTCAACCGTTTGATTCCATTTCCCAATTTTGATTGTCCCAACTGTGATAAAACTTGAATTGTGAATTCTTATGCTACCTATAATGGTTAGATCAAAGCTAGGTTGGATTGGCTTAAAATTAGCGATATAGTTTTGAAGGAATTTTTTCAAGCTCTATGAGATTGCATCTTGCTACTTTTCAAATGCTCAACACATTCTTTGTGACCATCCTCACCTCTAGCGATCTCAAGGAGATCATTTTTCTATAGCCAAAGACAAGGCTCCTGGCCTTGATGGATTCCATTTATAATTGTACAAAGCCTATTGGGATAAGGTTTGTAGCGACCTACAAAATGTTTATCTTGAAGACATACAATCTAGGTCAATAAGAAATTTAATAAAAAAATGCAACATCATATTCATACCTAAGACTAGTGACTTGAGGGATAGATCAATAATTAATTCACTATCACTTTGTCGAATGTCTCATACAAGATCATTGCCTAAGTGCTGACCCTTAAGCTGCACTCAATGTTATCGCTTATTGTTAGACTTGAGCATATTGGTTCTATTAAATCTATATTTATTCTAGATAATATTATAACAATTTGGGAAGGAATGGAATGGGCATGAAATTCTCAATAATTATAGATTTTCATTAAAATTGACTTTACAAAGGCTTATGATTGCACTAAATGGCCTTTTATATTGGGTCATGCTCTAGGCACTTGTTTTTGGCATGCAATTCATCCATTGGATTCAAATGATATTTTCTAATGCTTCCACTTACATCACAAATTTTTGGTCAGCAATCTCCTTCTTTTGGACATTTTAGGTCCATTATACAAGGTTTCCCTCTCGACCCAACTCTTTATGTTTTGGATGTGAAAGGTTTCAAGGATACCTCCTTACTCAAGTTGTTTCCCAATCCCATGCAAAGGAGATTTTCCTTCTCAATTTTGTGCAACAACTTGTTAATGGTTTTTTTCTTGATGATTCATTTCTCACTCTTTGTGCGAAACAAGATACTATCCAACATGCTCTCAAGTGCCTTGAAATTTCTTCAAGCTTCCTGATCCAACATACCATGGCATAATTCCTTGTGTTATAAGTAATCCTTTTTTCCCAAGCCTACTTGGCTGGGATCTTTCAATTAGAAATGGATTTGATCATATGGGGAAATATTTTGATTTCTGGACATCTCTTTTTCTTTTCATGTGAGGCCTTTTAATCTTTGAAAAGTTGCGCTGGTAAGAATCAAGAAGAAACTTCACTATTGGATCACCAAACCTCTCTCTTTGGTTGGTAAGTTTCAAATTTGTTCCAAGATATTAGCAACCACTTATGTTTATTATTCCTCATGTTGGGTCCCCTCCAAGGATTCATACCTAGATATTGAAAATCTTCTTAGAGACTAAATCTCTGGGATTCCAACAATGGACATCATGGCTTTCATCAAGTGGCATGGAAATTGCAACAACTATAGTTTATAAAAATTGTAAATTATAAAGATGATCGATATTTCACAAATTACAAATGAAACTCAAACTCAAGTTACACTTTACAAAAATAAAAAATGCAAACTAAACTCTAGGAAGGCCAAAACATTATTTTTAAAAAAATTTGGCTCTAATTTTCATTGTTAAGGATTTTTTAAAGTCTTCAAATGATTTTAGGTTAGAAAATTAATATTTTGAACAAGTTTAAAAATCCCTAAATTGAAAAACTGAACATTTATATTATAATTTGAAATTAAACAAAGTTTGATAAAAAAATTTAAACAAAAAGGTGTAAAATTAGGGAAAAACTTAAAAAATATAGAGAAATGTCACAAAGTACTTAAAATTTATAGGATAATTGGAACACCAAAAATTCAAGACTTTACAAATTTGCTCCTTCAAGTTTTGAGAAATTGTAGCAACTTGCAAGAAATGATTTGGGAACTCAAAGGTCTTTACAATTTACAATATAAAACTTAATTAAAATTTTAAAATGGTACTTAAGACCTTTTAGACACTTGTAACTTTGAAAAATGAATTATCACAAAGTAGAACACAAAAGAAAAAAATTTCTCGACTTTGAAAAAATAAAAATCTCAAAAAACTTTCTCGACTTTGTAAAAATACAATATCAGATTTTGGCGAACAAGATATAGTCCAAACGCTGGTTCCACCAACTTTCCAATGGTGTGGATCTTATCAACTATTTTTGTTGATGGTGCATTCTACAACTTGTTGAAGTTAGAGGTATTGTTTTCAATCCCGAGCTCATAACTTTTGACCTATTTCTCTATTTTTTGTGATTCCAACAATGTTGGGATGTTCTTTCAGATATTTTCACAGGCATCCATGCCTTTTTTCTAGATTTCTCTCAAGGTACATTTTATTCAGTTTTTTGTGTCTTCACACTCTAGTGAATTACTTGGGCATCTTAGCTCCTGGAACCTTTTTGCTTACGTGGGATGACTCATTTTTTGATGTTCACTATGCATTTCTAGTATTTTGTCATGTTTGGGCATTGTAGACATCTTTTTCATGCACATTCTCTTTTGTAGACACATTGAGATAAAGTGTCATTCTCGTGTATATTTTTTGGGGCTTTCACACATCCTGTTGTGCCTTTTATATTCACACTATGATATAAATTTTTGTGGGGGGTTGATGTTTTCCTTTGGTTTGTCATCACACCTTTTTCAAGTGAGTGTCCCTTCCACAACAGTAGTGAATCTCAATGATTCATACCTCATGTGTGTGTGCCTTAGTTTGCACACCCTTTTATTTGCAGCTTGTTTACTCCTACATGCACTTCTTGGTTTCACATAGTTTCAATGTTCTTGTCATGGCTCTCCCTTTTCAACATTATGGTGGGATTTCTACTGTTGGTGTTAATTCTTCCTTGGTTTCGCATTTTGGAGTTATCAACATATCTAGTTCTTGTTCCTATGTACTTTCATATGCAACTTGTACATCAGTGGCTAGTTACCTTGCATTTTGGTGATATGGAGGACTTTCCATATCATGGACACTCTTTCATTCCTATTTTTGGAGGTGATCTTCCATTTTCATTTGATAAAAAACTACTGGTACCTATATTTTCAACATCTTGCATGTTGAGTAGTGTCATTGGGGTCACTCATACAAATTCATGTGTCATTTGTATCTTCAAGTTCTAGATGTTTTCCTTTATTTTCCATTTGATTTGAGTAGTTTCATTAGAGACACTCATGCAAATTATTGTCTCTCTCTTCATCAGTGTTCTTAAGACTTGGTACCAGTATTTTTGACTTGCATCTTGCATGTTGAGTAGTGTTGTTGGGGTCACTCATGCAAATTCATGTACCAGATCAGTATCATTGACTTTTAGATGTTTTCCTTTGTTTTCCATCTTATTTGATTAGTGTCATTGGGGGAACTCATGTATATTCTTGTTATCTTGATCCTACTAATCATTTGTTTCAGAGGAGGTTCTTCATTTTAGCATCATATCACTCATCATTCAACAACATTCTACAACTTCTTCATGCTTTGGTGATGTTCTACATGTTCCTTCTTTTTCAGGACATTGTTTTGGTTGGTGGCTTTTTAGTCCTTCACTTTATTTGGAGGCTTTTCCATCCTCCATTTTCCTTTCTCTATTTTCTGGAGATGTTTTTTTCCCATGTGGTTTTCTTCTTTTCTCCGATTATGAGAGATCTTTTGTTTGTACATGGGTACCTCACCAGGCCTTGTTTGTCGGGACCCATCATGCATTCTCTTTTTAGGGTTTTTATCTACTCCCTAAGTTCATATTAAGGGGGGTGTTAGAGTAATGATGCATTAACTAATAATCAATTACTTATTAGTCTAATTTATTCTCATACACTTAAGATAAACTTAGGAGTGATTTACTATGTTAACTAGAGAGCTATATTAGATCATTCAATCTCATTGCATGAGATGTTGGCACTTGTCATGATCTAATCCCTTTCTCATTTAGGGTTGCTCCCATATAGCACTCAACCCTCATTGTATTATCTCTCGAGATTTCATATCATTTTGATATACTCTTGCATTTTGTAGCTTTTTCTTATTGAGGAATATTGCATATATTATTTATACATAAGGATTCTTTATGAAAATGACCTCTAAGAGGTCTTATTTATAGATTTTTAGGACTTTGAATCAAAGGTGGAGATTGACTCTCAAGATAAAAGATTTCAAGTGGCATCTCTAGATGGGTGGATTTATGTGGGCTAAGGATCTACTATAAAAATAGGTCTTGCAGTATGGAGGTGATTTCCCAACAACTATTGAAAGTTTCAAAAATTTCAGAGTGATTTCTAGAAAAATTATCGTTATTTCATATTAGATAGAATAATTCAGTAAGGGGGAGTATATTTTTTCACATATTAATGTTGATATCGACAAGATGTCAATATGAAAACCCCCCAAAATTGTCCCCCTCTCTAAAGTAAGAATTTGGTTCAAATGGAAAATGTGAATTAAATATTCTTCTTATTGGTTCAATTGAGTTTCCTAGGTAAAATTTACAATTTGTTTTTAAAATGTTTGTTTTGGAAAAAATATATATATTAGTTTAAGGGAGACTTTCCTTGTCTTTCATAAGAAGCTTACTAAAACTTCTAGTAAGATCTTAAGACATAGACATTGTTCAAATCCTTCCCTTTTGATAATAAAAAATGTTTTGTTAGATTACCAAATTATAATTATATTCTTTATGATCAACAGTTTCTTTATTTAAAATTTAATTTATATTTATATTTATTTGTTTATATTATTAAATTTAAAATAAATAAATAAAATAAATTATTAATCATTATATTAAATATATATATATACCTTTTAACATTATATTACATTACTAAATATTCATAATATATAATATATTGTCTCTTTTTAAATAACATATACCAAAAGACAACTAAAATCACATGGCAATGATCATATTTTGACTTTTCACTTCTTCAAATTAAGAATTTATAAATTGGCAACTATCATATTAAACTTTGCACATTTTCAAAGAAAAAAAAATGGAGCCATCACAAGACTAGGCTGTTAAAATCTAAAAATCAAAATCAGGGCCTCAAAGAATTCAAATTTTTAACATAAAAGTGGTCCTCCCTGGTTTTTGGTCTGGACAAGGGGTGCCTCCGTGGCTTTACGAAATTTGTATATGCTTTCATACACTTTTTTCATTCAAAATGTGGGGAGAACATCAAGGCTGAATCCCAACAAATAAATGCTAGCCATGACCAAGAACACCGACCTATAACAATGGGCCCCCACACAAGTCTTCCCATTCATCAAATATTGTGGACTCCAGAGGCCATACACGTTTGCATACGACCATCCCCTGGCACTGAATTTATTAGCTTTGACCTCAATGTTGTATAAAATACCAGCCAAAAGCTTGGAGAAGAGGAAGGAGCCTATAGGCAGATTCAAGATCAGAATGTTATACATCAACCCATAGTACTTCAATCCAAAAAGTTCTGATGCTGTCAGAATTGAAACAAAGAGACGAACACCATAGCAGATTCCCACCACCACAAAGCCAAGGTAAAGAGATCCCCACCGCCATTGTTATGTACCCTACTATCATCACCACCTGCGACACCGCCATCCACATCGGCCTCAGAATGCCTGCCTTCCTAAAATGCAAAATAGGGCATTAACAACCTATCTAGAATGTCAAATGAACATAATTTTGAAGCTAAATTTTTGAAGGAGACCTTATAAAATATTCAGAGATGGAACCCAAAGGAAATTGTTCCAAAGAATCCCCAAATGCTAATGAGCGACACAAACACAAAAACTTCTGCATAGCCAATGGCCAACCCCATTTTCCCCAAGCTGTTAATGGTGGCCATTCCTATGCCCACACCACATAGAAATGTAAGAAAGAGCAACCAGAAGTTGAATTTCTGCATTACCTCCAGTATAGTGTGGTCTTCACCAATGCGTGGCTTGCGTGCAACCAACTCCACATTACCGTTGTTCGATTTCCTGGATGGGCATAAGTACTTAGTTGCTTGTCGCTGCTTCTAATTGATTGGGTGGGAGAGATTCAAAAGTGAATTCAAACTTAACCACAATAGTGACTGTAATTGTGAAGAGTCAAAAGGAACACAACAAAAAGAATTACAGAAACAAAAAGTTTAGAGGGCCCCACATCAACCACCTAAGCTAGTCAACGCTTAGTGTGCGATGCTTAAGTCAGGTTGAAGTTTTACGTAATTGTGAAAATATGATTCCTCCTACAAAGGAAGTAAAATTTTAGAGTAGGTGTGTGGATGGAATTGCTACCGAAGCCTATATAGAACAAATGGCGTCAAGCTTGTCTTGATTAGACTACAGTAATTTTGATCGGCTTTAGACATTATATTAGCTTAGAGATTTGCTGTTGGCAATGACCTCACTAATTGAAATCATTGTTCCACATGGAAAGAATTTTATAGCTATGGTGACATTCATGGCTAGTATTATGAACTCTTTAACATCTTTGAGCTTAATAAGCTTCTTTTTAGGGAAATCCACATCTTTTTAATGGTGATCAGGTGGTTGTAAGATTACTTGGACTCAAGGTCTGCTGTTTTGGAGCACCATGGCGAATTAGGATACCATCCATTTGAAAATGTGCCACAATGAAGTCCTCCAATGCATAATTCCCGACATTATCAATCCTTGTTTCCAAATTGGCAATTGTAAAAAAAAAAAAATTGCATGAGTGAATTTCCCTTCAAGGAAAGAGGAAATTCAATGAAATAATATTTACATGTCAATAGATAGGAAAGGAGGCAAATACTTGCTATATTGAAAGAAGTGAATTTTGGAGAAGGAAGAAGACTGATGGCAAGGACAAGAATTTTCTAAACAACGAGCAACATAGAAAATGAGCAAGGCGATATGTGTAAAAACCAACCATGGAGCAATTTTATTTTATTTTATTTTTTGAAATTGAAAAAGCAAAAGTAAATACAAAATCATTTTTGATCAGCAGCATAAATTCAAATATGACAATGTGACCTTATTCAAATTATACCACAATGTATAAGCATAAATCAAAGTATAATGTTCATAACTTACGAGTACCTGAAGAAGAATAAGATTTTGACCTAGATTACTAGTTACCCAACTCAAGAGTGCAACAAAATCAACCATGTGGACCACTATCTAGTCCACCCCAACCGAGTCGATCTATCAAGATATACCGGAGAACAATCCCACTGTAACGGTGTCAAGCTCAAGAGCTTAGCTAAGAGGTGAAATCTAGATTTTGCAAGAGAATGAGGAGGGTGAGGATTTTGATGCATCTCATACTACACCAAGGATCCATCCTCATCCCGATGGGGTCAATCATGCCACCGAATAATTAGGAAGAGGACTACGTCGCATCCCATATTACACTAAGGGTCCATCCTCAATCCCAAAAGGTCATGTAGACAAAAGGGAGATTCGCACAAACAATGAACATTTTCAAGTTGATGAATTCCAACTTCAATTATGCCCAGGCCATACGCAATAAGTTTTTCCATCCAGGAAGGAGTAGTACTGGACATATACCAACACATGGACTTGGTGATATTGCCGACTAGCCCCTTCACAATAAGGGTAGCACTTGACATCAACCACCTTTGTGCTATTGGTGACAACTTGTTAATCCTCTTGATACAATGGTCAGATTTGGGTTTATGTTACCTACACGATATGGGTAACAACCAACTTAACCGCTTTAGTATCACATCTAGGACTGACCCTACATTGTTTCACCTTTGTGATACAATTGAAGGTCAACTAGTCCATAAGATAAGACAGTATCTCCATGCATCAATCATTGGAATGGTCTAATGACATCTTGCTAACTACACATGTATCCTAGAGGTTCACACTTGAGGTCATCTATAGCATTGGAATTCACTAGAATTCTAGCCACCTTTAACTCAGCATGGAAGGCATTCTAAAGTGAACAGTGAGTTGATTTGGGACAAATAGAAATAGAGTACCAATGAACCATCCCATATATCCACAAATGATTAAGAAATAATCCAGACCCTTATATTTTCAAGTTGAACTTGTTGCACCCTATTTCTTAGTCATTTAGAATATAAGCATAGATGATAAAAGGGTAAGGTAGTGATCTATTATCAATGATTAAGGGTATGGCAACCCATCTCTCCATCATGCAATAGGATTAAAAGTAGGCTTAGGTGACATGAGCATTAGACTATGAACAAATTATTGATTTAAGATAACTCTAACATTAATATACCATCCACCCAAGCTTATCTCATTTTTTAGGATATTTTGCTTACAAATTATATTACTGCATTTAAACTCTTCTCATAAGCATAATAAGTTGGGGAGGTGTAAGGAGGAACAAGTTAACCCATTCATAAGCTTTATTGAGTAGATTTATAGCCACTAGAAATGACCATATATGTAATTAGAACAAAAAAAATGAGCGAGTTTAATAATAATAAACCCTTGATGCTATGACAACCCACATGGCCCTCAACTACTATCCTAACCATGTAAATAGAATTTGATTTGTATTATAGTTTATTTCCTCTAGGGGAGATGTCCCAGTTATTGCCCCCCATCCAATTACCGCTCACTCCATGCTCACTTAACCTCCCAAGAAAAAAATCACTTTGACCCATTAAAAAACTTTATTTTATCAAATAAAAAATTGCAAAAACACCAATGGCTGCTCATAGCACAGTGTGTAATTGATCAGTGTAGGTAGTCAGCTATAGATGCATTTATATTTATAATTCAAGTCAACTTCTATAGAAAAGGGCTCATTTACAATTATTTAAAACTTTTATTGTTACAAATACCCCCACTTGCAAAAGGTGCCATCCTCAATACATATTATATTAATAAATACTCATGCACACTTAATGGTGCTTTATATGACATAATCACAATCTCCTATCAACTCTATGGGATTTGAAATGCAGATTCTTCCACACTCTCCCTGGAAGTTACATGCATTAACTTAATTCCCTATAGGTACTTTCACAATTAAATACTGGTGTAAGGCTCCCCAAATAAACATCAAATCCAAATATAATGCAAAATTCAATCAATTCACCTTTTAAAACCTACGTAACTGGAAGCTACAAATTCAAATAATCAAACAAATTCAAATTTGAAACACAACAACCAAATTGAATGCATTCAATTGTCAAATTTGAATTCCTAAATAAGAGGGGGAAAGCAACCAACGACATTCACAATTGTTGGAGTGAAGAATTATTCTCTGAAAACTACAGAGCATCGACATACATCCTTTGCACATTCCTCCAATATCCCTAGTTTTTCAGGCTGGTGCATTCTACATTCTACTTAAAGTTATTTTCATGAACTGTGCATTTAACATTTATATTTATGTAGTGTCTTTTTATACGCTTTAAGTAAATGAGGGTCTTTCTTGGTAACAAGTTTTTCCTTATAAACCCCATTTACAAATTCAATAATATGTGTGTTCATTTACTATTTTTGGTCATTTCTCAAGGTTTATATTTGTCACTTATTTCATAAAAGTCTCCTTTATATTTTGTGTCTCATGTTCTTTCTATAAATTGATAAAATCATGTTGAATCATCTGTTAAACTCATTTATATTCAAAATAAGTGTGCACATTAGCTTGCATTTTCATTATATATATATATATTGTTTGTTAATTTAATATTTTCATTTATTTCTCAGGGTTTATATTTGTCATTTATTTCATGAACTCCTTTATATTATTTGTCTCTTGTTCATTCAACAAATCAATATAAGCATGTTGAATCATCTATTAGACTCCTTTATATTCAAAATAAGTGTACACATCAGCTGACATTTTCTTTATATATGTATATACATGTATATATATATTTGTGTTTGTATATACATGTATATATATATATGTCTGTTTGTATATATTTATATTATTATATATGTGTATTATGTACTTAAAAACATATACATAGATATATATATACATACACACATATATAACTATATAAATATATTCATACATGTTGATGGTGTTTTCTGCACAGCAACAACTCAGACAGAATGCAATATTCTATCTCTCTTGAAAGGTTATTCCCAATAATAAATCACTGAAAATCACCCCAAGGTCTCTCGGGTGTTAGGTCATAACAGTGCATAGAACAACTCAGATAATTATGTGAAAATGCTGGTAATCACAAAGGGACCTTACTACAAGCAAACTGGATCTTTCAATTTATCAGATGATCTTAAATCCTAAATCTAACCAAATAATAAAGAAACAACAAAAGATAGGGATGCAAGGAAGTGATAAGATCTAAACTACTGAGAGGATAAACAATGTAAATAACATATATCTGGAATGGACCTATCTCAAATAACCAGTTCTTATTCGACCCACAATGCAATCTTACAAGAACAGTGCAATCTTTTAAGGAATTCAGATTTTCAAATCATAGATATGCATCTACAATCGAACTTAAGCACATTGAATATACGGTCCAGGTTGACTTTGCCAGCCTACTACAATCAGATAGTTACTGGGAGTATAGACCAGAGATAGCTACAAACATTCCAAATATGAAATCATAAACATCATTTATCCAACTGAAACTAATCTATTTCTGAATACTAAACCCTAAATCTTCAAGCAATTTAAAAGATGGAACAACAAGAACCATGCAAGATGAAATAACACAAAGGATTCCACCAGGAAAACCACAATGTCTCCAATTGTATTAATCACCAAAATCTGCAACAATTCAACTGTTCTGATACAGTATTTGCTTCAAGAAAAGACTAAGAAATTCTAACTATTGCTCTTGCTTATCTCTATTACTGCTTAGCTAACCAATGTCTAACCCTTACAATGAGGCAAGAATGTCTATTTATAGCAAATTCCCCCCCAAGACATGTCGGCCCAGCCAAACATTTTACAAAATAATAAAACCGCCAAAACAGGTCGGCCAAGGAAACAAACTAAGGCACACATTTAATGCCATCATCCAAGTCGGCCAAGGCACAGTCCCCAAGGAAGTCCGGTCCAATGCATGCCCTAATTGAATAATCAAATTACCGCCATTAAAACCAGAGTGAGCTTTAGGGCTTTAAAATATTAGCTAAGGACTTACCTAAAGCACTCGAATCCTCACAGGACAGGGAAGCCGACATGATATAGGGACAAAATCGCTCAAGACACAATTAAAACCTCCGTTCTGGGCCGAACACCAAGGGAAACCCTAATTTCGCATAATAACACATTTCGCGCCCAAAACAAGCAAGCAATCCGACCCAGAATCCCGTCTAAAGGATACATACGCAATCTTATGGATAAATAAAGCTCATAGGACACAGGAATAGGGTTCTTCAACAGAAAAACGGATCAAACCCGACTCTATAAATATGAAATCGTAATCAATCAAGGGCCGACCCCAAATCTAACAATACCCAATGCGAAAACCCTCAATTACCCCCCAAGCAAGCAGAAGGGCAATGATTACATACCATGGATCAAAACGAACGGAATTCGAGCCCAGAAAGTTGACCACGTAGCAAACACGTCCAAGCGATGAAAACACTGACACCAGCGCTCAAGCAATTCTCACACAAACAAACCAAGATCGATTCTCAAAGCCACAAATAAAAGTCTCAATCGCCAGAGCAATCAACAAGGCAGCAATGAAGTTAGAACGAAACTGAAAATGCCCTAAACCCAACCTTATACCCGCCTGAGCAAAGGTACCTCAACCAATAATGCGCGATAAGACATTTTTGACAAGTCCAGAAACCTGAGCCCCAAGCGGAATTTCGGAAAATCCCAGAATGCGCGGAAACACAGATTTTGCGGAAATGCAGAAACCGGGGAAATGAGGAAGATCGGGATTTTGGCAGAATCCGGGAAAATCCGCCAGGACCGGAAAATCCCGAAGTAAGGCAGAAACCCGGAACTGGAGAATCCTGCCAGAAACGGACAAGGAACCAGGGTCCGGAAAAATCCGCCAGAGCCGAAAAATCCTGGATCCAGGCGAAAACCCGGACATGGCCAAAAACTCATTTCCAATCAATTCCAACCTCAAGGAAGGGTCAAAGCCAGCAATACCAACATGTCAAGACCCTAAGATAATAAATCCAATAGAACCAAAGGTCAAAGACACAAAGAAAAGGGTCCCTACTCTAAGTGGGGCGTGTGTGCAAAAACTGCACAACAAATGGCGACTCCACTGGGGAAATGCTCCTGAGCATTTCGATGACAAATTGGAATCAAGAACCCAGAACTCATGGTTTCAACTCAAATACCCAGCCACCACCCTAATTTAAAACAAAGAAACTCCTAGCCATTCAGACATTCCTATACCGGGGTCTAAGTGTGTGCACATGCATTTATTACCTACCCTCAGTTGCAAGAAGAACCAGACATGGTATGAACAGGTTACGTAAAGATTCTTACTCTAAAAGTAACCTGGATAGAGCCTCGCTGCTAGTCAGGCGTCCATAGCCCCGACGAGGTTATCGCTGTGGTCCTCCTGAACATAGCTCTACTGCCAGTCAGGCGTCCATAGCCCCGGTAGAGATATTCAGATCCTCCTGATAGGTTGAATTCAAACCTCATGATTTTCAATATATATATATTTTTTTTCTTCTTTTGATATTTCTTCTCTTTTTACTCACTTCATTCAACCTGTGAACAGTGAAGTCCATACTCAGGGCTGAGAACCACAGTGGCACTAGAGCAGGAAAGGATTTTTCACCTGATCAGACCCTATAAGGAGCCTTCACAACTTCGGGTATATTAAGGATTAAAGGTATAAGACCCCCAATATATTCCTGTTCAGACTAACTAGAAACCCTTTGTTTCAACCTAAGGACAAATGACATAGGTTAAAGAATTCATACCATGGTATTCTGGAAAAATGAGCAAAGTTTGTAAGGGAAATACCAAGAACATTAGACCTGCTTTGCCACCATTACCATACAGACGCACCCACAATCCCCAAAAGAGAAAGGACCAACGACAAGAGCAACGCAAACCAAAACAAACAAACCAAAGCAAACCTACCCTAACCAAACAAAACCAGCAAAGCAAAAAGGGAAAACCTACTCTAACCAAAGCAAGCAAACAAACGAACAAAGCAACCTAAACTAACTATTTACAAAGCAAAGAGCTGGAAACAGCTCAAGACTGGAAATAATGTTTCAGATACTGCCAATTGACAGGCAGTGGTATGTCTTCTCCCGTGAGAGTCCTCAAACGGAAGGCATTATCTCCTAGTATTTGGCAATCTGATATGGGCCCAGCCACAATTTATCAAATTTTCTATGACTCCTTTTTTGATCATGAGGTTTATCCCAGCACAAGACAAGGTCAGAAATCCTAAAAGCCTTAACTTTTTCTCTCCTGTCAAACCACCTCTTGACTACCCCCTGGTGTTTGGCAAACTTTTCAAGGGCATTGTCTCATTTTTCCTCAAGGTTCAACAATTCTGTGAGCCTGGCCTCCCTTCTATCCCCTTCATCGTAAAACTGATTTATAAACTGTAGAGTTGGGATCTTGAGTTGGATAGGGAAAACTGGTTCCAGACCATATACTAAATGATAAGGAGATGTACCAATGGAGGACTTAACTCTGGTACGATCTGCCCAAAGAGCAAACCTAAGCTGGGTGTGCCAGTCTTTTGGGTTCCTTTCTAACAGCTTGCGGATGACAGTCAACAGGTTCTTGTTAGAGGATTCAGCTAGACCATTCCCCTGGGGATAATAATTAGACGCAAACTTGACAACAATGCCATGATCAAAGGCCCAGTTTGAGAATCTCAAAGAGGCAAAGGCAGGACCATTATCAGAAACAACAGCAATAGGGCATCCAAACCGATTGAGAATGGCAGATTCTAAGAAATCAATTACTACCTCTAATGTGCACTGCCTACAAGCAAAAGCTTCAGTCCATCTCGTAAAGTAATCAGTTATGGTGAGAATGTACCTGTGTCCTACAGAGGATGGTGGATTGATGGGGCCTATGAAGTCCATACCCCATTGAGCAAAAGGTTTTACCTCAATGACTGACTGGAGCGGAAGTGCTGCACACCTTTCTCTTGTTGCTGCAGTCTGGCAAGTGTGACAGGTCCGTACATGTTGATGAACATCCTTGAACAGTGTGGGCCAGTAGTACCCTGCCCTCAAAATCTGATTTGCAGTAGCAATCGCAGAACCATGACCAGTACCATATCTCTCATGAAATTCATTCATTACCCTTTCAGCTTCCTGTCTCCCAAGGCACCTCAAATAAATACCTTCATGATTCTTCTTGTATAGGACAGCTCCTTTCAACATGAAACCGTCGCTTTTCAGCCTTAAGGATCGCCTCTGTACTGCATTAAGGTGTGCTGGAGGTCGTTGATTCAACAGATAATAGACTATATCATCATACCAGCCCTCTGGGGAAACTTCTTCAACATTATAGTTATGAACAGACAACTCAGGGCCTATCTCTGCCATGGTTTGGGTGAGTCCTTGTCCTCTTACCAGCTTCATTGGCTGGATCTCAATGTCATACTCCTGAAGCATGGTCACCCATTTAGCTCTGCGCTCCCCTAACTCGTTCTGCATCAGCAGCAACTTAACGACAGAATCGGGAACAATTGCAAACACCTTGTTTCTGAGGATATAATGCCTGAATTTCTTTACTACTCGAACAAGGGCATATGCTTGCTTCTCCACACTTGGGTATTTCAACTCAGCATCCTTTAATGGTGCACTCATGAAAGCAATGGGATGCTCACTCCCCTTATCAGACTTTTGTGTTAGCATTCCAGCACACGAATGGTCGGAAGCAAAGGAATAGATATAAAAAGGTTTGTTATAATTTGGGCTCACCAATATGGGAGCGTCAGCAATGGCTCTCTTAATCTCTGCAAAGGCCTCCTTTGCTTCTGTAGTCCATTCGACCTTGGCATCTTGTTTCAACATGGCATTTAATGGCTTCACAATTTCAGCAAATCCAGTGATGAACTTCCTGACAAAGTTAATCTTACCAAAGAAGGACTTCATCTCTTTTTTGCTGGCAGGAGGCTGAATTTTCAGGATGGCTTCCACTCTTTCATGGTCTATAGCAATTCCCTTTTCTGATATGACATGTCCTAACAGCTTTCCTTCTGTTACCCCGAAGATACACTTCTTGGGATTCAAGGAGATGCCAAATTCTCTGCATTTTTGAAACACTTTGTACAAATCTGAGATATGATCCCCTCTGTTCTTGGAGAAAACAGTCAGGTCATCCATATAAATGATGATGCATTTCCCTATAATATCCTTAAAGGCGATGTCCATGGCTCGTTGGAACGTAGCTCCTGCATTAATAAGCCCAAATGGCATCCTCCTGTAGGCGAAGGTTCCCCACTTAGTTGTGAAAGCAGTCTTGTGTCTGTCCTCGTACTGGACCATCACTTGATTGTATCCCGAATAACCGTCCAGGAAGGACATCATCTGAGAACCATTGACCACCTGAAGCACTTCATCCAGAGAGGGAACTAGATAATTATCTTTTTCTGATGATCTGTTTAGATTTTGAAAGTCAACACAAAGCCTAATTTCACCATTCTTTTTTCTTACTGGAACCAGATTAGCTACCCACGTTGAATGCCTGACAGGAAATATGATTCTAGCAGACAACAATTTCTGAACTTCCTTCTGTATGAGGGGTTCCAACAGTGCATTAATGGGTCTCTGTCTCTGTCTGAAAGGTTTAGCGCCTGGCTTCAGAGGTATAGTATGAGTTATGATGGATGTGTCATAAGTATTCAAGTCTTCATAACCCCACGCCACTATATCTGGAAAATCGTGTAGGGCTCTGATTATACCCTGTCTTTCTTTAGGAGTACAGACTTTGCCAATGAAAATATTCTTAATATTGTCTTTAGTTCCCACATTGTGGGAGTCACACTGTCCACTGATGGATTCCTTCTTGGAGTCTCGTTCTTGATCTTTGATCTTGTCCATATCGAAAATCTGCTCCAACTGTACCATTCCCCTCGGAATAGTGTTAGATTTTAGATTCAATACACCTTCCAGATCCAATTCTGCTTCTTGAGGTTCTGTTTCATCAATGATCTGTGCAGCGAAAACATCTGTGTTTGTGATAAAATCAAGAATGTGTTTATCATCCTCAAACACCTGGAAATTAGTCACATTGTCTGGAACCGATGGCACATGAGTCAATTCAACAGTAAACTTCTTCAATCCTGACAGAGATAGAGGCTGCAGAGTGCTAGCTGCTTGAGCCAGAGAATCAGCGGTTTGATTTTTCTTCCGCGATATCAGTTGAATATTAAAGGCATCAAATCCCTCAATGAGGTCCCACACTCTATGCCTGTAATTGGTCATTCTCCTATCGTGACACGCATACTGCTTTCTTACTTGTTTGACTACTAATTCTGAATCACCAAAAACTTGCAGAACCCTGACCTTTTTCTTGAGTACCATAAGGAGACCATGAATTAAAGCTTCGTACTCTGCTACATTATTGGTGCAATGAAATTGGAGCCTATGAGCCGCAAAGAAGTTCTTACCTTTTGGACTAATCAGTTCAAACCCAGCCCCAGCCCCCTGCTTGGACTTAGATCCATCAAACTTAAGAGTCCAGTATTCTGCAGTGGTATTTCCTTTCATTCTGTCTTTTGATTTATCAATGTTAGAGGCTTGCTCAGTCGCCACAGGTTCCTGGCTTTCGCATTCTTCTTGAAGATTCTACTCATCTGCCTTAACCGCCTGAGCTGGATTCATACATTTCTGCACTTGTTTTACTGCTGTCTGACACAGACAACACTCCAACTCTGAGTGAGAAGCATTGTGGACTCTACACCAATTGGGTAAGAGTAACTCCCTAAAGCTTGTCTTCTTTCCTAGGTGAGTCTGGTTCTCCATACACCGCCTGATGAACTCCTGGAAACTGTCCAATAAGCTGATCTGACTGTCCTCCAGTTCTTCTTCTTCAACTAATTCTGTCAGAACCTCAATGTGGCTAGACCCTGTCCCAACATCAGCCGGCATCGTATGCAACATCAGCACCTCTTCCACATCTGATTCTTCATATTGAGCCGATAGCAGGTAGTTTCCCATCCCGACCTCTGATATGAGAACTTCTGCTGAAGTCTTTTGGTATTCCGTTATCATGTACTTCATTCTAGGCTCCCTCTCAATTCTGATCTGATTAGGTACTCCCTTCCATGGAAGCCACATGTGAGAGTGATCAGTGGACACATAACCATTTAGAGCCTTCGTAAACTCTCTTCCTAGAATCAAACCATACACATCAGGAATATCAGCTACCTGAATATTGATAACCTGCTGAATCCTTGGATCAGAGGCTATTTGCATTTGGATCATGTTTAACTCTCTCACCACATTCACTTCAATTCTATCTAACTGAGTCACCTTCTTCTGGGAATCAGCAGGTGTAATTCCTAGAGCCCTACAAACTCCAAGAGGCATCACGTTGGTGGAAGCACCAGAATCTAACAAGCAGTTATGCAAATTCTTACCGAATATACGAACAAAGATTAGGAATGGTGGGGTTTCTATTTTCCCTTGGAACAAGGTAGGCTGAATATCTACTTGAGCCACTTGAGTCTTATCCTTTTCTTTTCCTTTATCTCCAGGGGGTATGTTAGTCCTATTTTGGGTCTGATTTTGTGCGCTCACAGGCTGGGAGCTGGAAGTTTGGCCGACATGCTCACCAGAAGACTTATCCAATAACTTTGAATTTGCATCATAGGTACCTAAGACAACCTTCCTAATTGCAGGGAACCTTAACAACTCAAACGCAGAAAGATTTACCTTTAGTTTCTTGAATTCCTCTGCAACATATGACACCATCTGCTCTTCACTCATATCAGTAGAGATTTCCTTAGATGATTCCTCCACCTTATCCTTGCCAGCTTGGACAACCTTTTCCTTCTGTGGGTCGGTTTGAGCCTGTCTCTCCTTTGAAAGATACTGCTTGGGAACGTGTGGATAAGACAGATTGTTACTAGCATTAGGGTCTGGAGGAGTACTAAAGTTATTGGGAGGAATGGAAGTGGTGAAAGGTCCTCCAGGCTGTGGACGTCTATGAGGCATATCTCTCAATCCTTGTCTCTGAAACATCTGAACTTCCTCAACATAAGGTTCCTCCTGATCAAGAGGGCCATTGTCATTCATTGTATCTTCATTAAACAACCGAGCTACTTCGTCTCCATTACAAATCTGATCTGTTTCATCTTCCTGGGAATCAAGCTCCTCTGGTACATTTTCCTTGCTGGCTGGAAAAGGAGCATGATTTAATACCAACACAGGAGAATCATAAGAGCTAGAAGGTACCATCTCCTGTCCATTCACATTGTTCTCTACCTCATATTGAAAAATAGAGGCAGCAGTTTGGAACTCTGGGCATTCCAATTCTGAATGCTGACTTGTCTTATGAAGCCTGCACCATCCTGATAGGGTTGCTTCAGCCAGATATACACCATTAGGTGGTTTTTCTTGACTGACTGGCTGATTTGCAGGTTGATTAACAATCTGATTGGCAGGTTGATCCAATGGGGTGGGAACTCCCCCATTGTTGGGCCCTGTATTCCAAGTTTTGTTCTGCCCTTGCGATGGCCTCTTATCAAATCCAGATCCACTACCTTGACTTCTATCAAAATTCTGCCTCCTTTCATTATTGAACCCTCTATCATTGTTGTAACCCCTATCCTAATTGTATCCTCTATCATTGTAGAATCCCCTGTCATTACGTTGTCCCCTGTCAAAGTTTTGGCCTTGTGAGAACTCTCTGTTATGATTGGACTGCATGCCTTTCTGAGCAGCTTGTAACTGACTATTTTGATTCCTGAGGTAAGTTACCTCTAGGTTTAGCTTCTTTATCTGCTCAGCCATTTCATCAATCCTTTCTTTATTCGAGTCTACCAAAGGGGGCCGGCTTGGGTCGCTCTGAGGAGGGACAGACATTGTGGAAGATCCCATGGACTGATGTAATACTTTAGAATTTTGTAGATAAGCAGGGAAGCTATTCGGCTGTGTTTGATACATTGGCTGATTAACTTGTTGTTGAGGGAAGTTAGCCACAGGGGAGATCTGGCTCATGGGGTGACCAGGGTGTGGTACCATGGGTAGTTGAGGAACTAGATTCATGATTGGAGTATGATGGGTGAGAGCATGATTTATGGCCTGAATCTGGTTGGGATGTGCAGCTGGTCCCAAAGAAGGCAGTGGCCCAGTCAAGTGCTGTCTCAAATATGTACTAAGCTTGACAGCTTCCGTATAAGCATCAGTCAGGGTACCCGGAGGGTTGGGTCTCCACTTCAAAAAGGTTGCTATCAGGCTATCCAGAGCTTCATAATAGACCCCCAGGGCTGTATCATCATCTAAAACATATGGGTCTTGAAGTCTGGTAAAGGCACGATGGAACCTGTTATTGAAACTGGCTATGGGTTCATTAATCTCTCTTTTGACTTTGATGAACTGCAGGTATAACTCATTGGCACTGATAGGTATTCTGAATTTCTGTAAAAAGGCCTTTTCAAGATCGTTCCAGTTAAGGATTGAGCCAGCGGGAAGATGGTTATACCAGTAAAAGGCTTCCTCTCCTAGTGAATAAGGAAATAACCTACAGGCAACATCCTCATGGACAATCCCTCGATCTTTGAGACAAGTTTGAAAAATCCTTATGTGTTCTTCCGCGGTCCTATTTGGGTCATTGGCATGGAATTTTGAACAAAAATGCTCAGGGTTTTTGGGCATTACATTGTAAGCCTGGAAGAACAATGGTGATGGATTATTAGCGAGGAAAGCCATGGGTAAGAGTGGGGGTGGCGGTGGTGGTTGATTATTAGCAGGCTGAGGTTGTTGAACAGGAACGGCCTCAGGAATGGGTATAGCCTCACCCTTAGGATGTGAAGATATGGACGATGTTGGTGAGGGGATGGGTGATGATGATTCTCCCCTTTCTCGGGTCCTTCTTGACCTAGAGGGGAATTGTAGCTCCTCTAAATCTTCCTCTCCTGTGGTAGATCTGGTATTCCTCCTATATCTCTCTGGGGAGATGGCATTCAAGAAACGATCAAGTGAGCTCATTCAGGCCCTCCTTCTAGCGCCAATCTGTTGATGGTGTTTTCTGCACAGCAACAACTCAGACAGAATGCAATATTCTATCTCTCTTGAAAGGTTATTCCCAATAATAAATCACTGAAAATCACCCCAAGGTCTCTCGGGTGTTAGGTCATAATAGTGCATAGAACAACTCAGATAATTATGTGAAAATGCTGGTAATCACAAAGGGACCTTACTACAAGCAAACTGGATCTTTCAATTTATCAGATGATCTTAAATCCTAAATCTAACCAAATAATAAAGAAACAGCAAAAGATAGGGATGCAAGGAAGTGATAAGATCTAAACTACTGAGAGGATAAACAATGTAAATAACATATATCTGGAATGGACCTATCTCAAATAACCAGTTCTTATTCGACCCACAATGCAATCTTACAAGAACGGTGCAATCTTCTAAGGAATTCAGATTTTCAAATCATAGACATGCATCTACAATCGAACTTAAGCACATTGAATATACGGTCCAGGTTGACTTTGCCAGCCTACTACAATCAGATAGTTACTGGGAGTATAGACCAGAGATAGCTACAAACATTCCAAATATGAAATCATAAACATCATTTATCCAACTGAAACTAATCTATTTCTGAATACTAAACCCTAAATCTTCAAGCAATTTAAAAGATGGAACAACAAGAACCATGCAAGATGAAATAACACAAAGGATTCCACCAGGAAAACCACAATGTCTCCAATTGTATTAATCACCAAAATCTGCAACAATTCAACTGTTCTGATACAGTATTTGCTTCAAGAAAAGACTAAGAAATTCTAACTATTGCTCTTGCTTATCTCTATTACTGCTTAGCTAACCAATGTCTAACCCTTACAATGAGGCAAGAATGTCTATTTATAGCAAATTCCCCCCCAAGACATGTCGGCCCAGCCAAACATTTTACAAAATAATAAAACCGCCAAAATAGGTCGGCCAAGGAAACAAACTAAGGCACACATTTAATGCCATCATCCAAGTCGGCCAAGGCACAGTCCCCAAGGAAGTCCGGTCCAATGCATGCCCTAATCGAATAATCAAATTACCGCCATTAAAACCAGAGTGAGCTTTAGGGCTTTAAAATATTAGCTAAGGACTTACCTAAAGCACTCGAATCCTCACAGGACAGGGAAGCCGACATGATATAGGGACAAAATCGCTCAAGACACAATTAAAACCTCCGTTCTGGGCCGAACACCAAGGGAAACCCTAATTTCGCATAATAACACATTTCGCGCCCAAAACAAGCAAGCAATCCGACCCAGAATCCCGTCTAAAGGATACATACGCAATCTTATGGATAAATAAAGCTCATAGGACACGGGAATAGGGTTCTTCAACAGAAAAATGGATCAAACCCGACTCTATAAATATGAAATCGTAATCAATCAAGGGCCGACCCCAAATCTAACAATACCCAATGCGAAAACCCTCAATTACCCCACAAGCAAGCAGAAGGGCAATGATTACATACCATGGATCAAAACGAACGGAATTCGAGCCCAGAAAGTTGACCATGCAACAAACACGTCCAAGCGATGAAAACACTGACACCAGCGCTCAAGCAATTCTCACACAAACGAACCAAGATCGATTCTCAAAGCCACAAATAAAAGTCTCAATCGCCAGAGCAATCAACAAGGCAGCAATGAAGTTAGAACGAAACTGAAAATGCCCTAAACCCGACCTTGTACCCGCCTGAGCAAAGGTACCTCAACCATTAATATGCGATAAGACATTTCTGACAAGTCCAGAAACCTGAGCCCTAAGCGGAATTTCGGAAAATCCCAGAATGCGCGGAAACACAAATTTCGCGGAAATGCAGAAACCGGGGAAATGAGGAAGATCGAGATTTTGGAAGAATCCGGGAAAATCCGCCAGAACCGGAAAATCCCGAAGTAAGGCAGAAACCCGGAACCGGAGAATCCTGCCAGAAACGGACAAGGAACCAGGGTCCGGAAAAATCCGCCAGAGCCGGAAAATCCCGGATCCAGGCGAAAACCCGGACATGGCCAAAAACTCATTTCCAATCAATTCCAACCTCATGGAAGGGTCAAAGCCAGCAAGACCAACATGTCAAGACCCTAAGATAATAAATCCAATAGAACCAAAGTTCAAAGACACAAAGAAGAGGGTCCCTACTCTAAGTGGGGCATGTGTGCAAAAACTGCACAACAATACATACATTTGAAGGAAAAATCTAACTCATAGACAAAACACACCTATGTATGTAACGTTATATTGTACCCCCCATCCCCCATCCCACGTGCTGGAAAAAGGGCATCGATGGAAAGACTTGACAAATGGTTAGCCATGTGTCGTCATGTGTTCATCATCAGAAAAGGATGCATGGTTGGAAAGAAAGTAAAAAAGGTAGACAAAACGCCCTAAATGTGTCCATTTTCCACATTTCATTTTGTAGTTTGCTGGGGAGTCCCGCATGGGCGAAAAAATGGAGTTGCAAGTGGTCGAACGAACTAGAGTAAAAAAAATTGGTTTTTTTGTGTACATATGTGTGTTTTGTCTACATTTTTGCCACGTCTGGAGAGCTAAACGTCGCCATTTTCCACATTACATTTTGTAGTTTGTTGGGGAGTGCGGGCGACAAAATGGAGGCCAAATGAGAGAAACACATTCAATAGGTGCAGTGCCAACATGTATGTATATCTGCCATTGTATATGCCATTTTTCCACTCTTTAGGAACTATGAAGCAAGGTTGTTAAATGGGTTTCTGTGAAGCATTGAACTATGAAGTACGACTGTTAAATGGGTTTTCTGTGAAATGAAAATAAAATGTTTTGTTTGCGTGTAGGGTTTTCATTTCAAATGCATAGCTGTTTATGATTTTTTGTTTTGAGGGTTTTCAAATTTCACTGTGAAGAATTGGATGACTATTGGTTGGGAAGATGGGTTTTCATTGACGGGAAACAATAAAGGGGTTTTCATTTGAAATGCAGAGGTGTTTTATGTGTTTTTGTGGGTTTTTGTGTTGGTGTTTAAATTTTTCCTTTTGACTATTCATTGTGAAATGGGTTTTCATTGACAGGAAAATAAATGTTGTTCCCTTTGAAAATGGTATTTCATTTGAAACTTAATGTGGGTTATGAGCTGGCGGGTTTTCAAAATTAGAATTTGGAATGGACAGAAAGCCCAAAACCGTACACACAAACAAAATCTTTTATTTTCCCATTGACATTGTCATTTTGAACAACTCTTTGCTACAGTCAGAATGGCATTTAACTTTTTTCATCTAATTGGAACAAATAAAATGCTCACATTATTCATAGTGTTGGAAAACACACTGTCTCCTCTCAATTTAAATGTAAAGGGTTGTCTCACAGTGGGTTGCTTGCTTCTTAACACATACGGTTTTGCAACATGAAATATTACAAAATAGTATGAATGTCTTCAAAATCACACCTTCCATTGTTGTGTTTAAATTTCAGATGATTGAGAAAAAAGTGCACAAAATAGTTGTATTTTGGAAAACATAATGTGGATTTTCAGTTATTTGAATCTCTTTGTTTAAATGTAAGGGGTTGTCTCACAGTGGGTTGTTTGCTTCTTAACACATATGGTTTTGCAAGATGGAATGTTACAAAATAGTATGAATGTCTTCAAAATCACACCTTCCATTGTTGTGTTTAAATAAAATGTTTGTATTATTTGCAGTGTTAGAAAACACATTGTCTCCTCTCAGTTGTTCCCTCAAATACTGGTATATTATATGAATCGGCCTTTAATACTAGTATAGTATACCGTTAGAGGAGAAGCTAAAGTGTAGAAAAAATGAACTTATGTATGTAACGTTATATCATAACCCCCATTCCCCATCCCATGCAGTGCAAAAAATGCATCGACGAAAAGAATTGACAGACGGTTAGCCACGTGCCATCATGTGTCCATTATTGGAAAAGAATGCGCAGCTAGTGGTAAATTCAAAAAGGAATAGAAAAAACACTGTAAATGTCTCCATTTTCCACATTTCATTTTGCAATTTGCTAGGGACAGACACGCGGCCGATGGAATGGAGTTGTAGGAATTCGTGTAAAGCAATAGACAAAATGCACCTAAACGTCCCTCAAATACTGGTGTCTACATGGTTTTGAAACATTAGGTGGGTTGCAGGTTTTGTAAAACACAGTGTTTTACATCCTACGATTTTACAAAACAGTATGTATGTATTGAAAAGCTTTGTGTTATTTAGATCGTAGGAGTGTGGTGATATGCACCATTTTGTAAACACTCAGTAAGGTATTTGGATTCAGTGTGTAGAGGGTTTTACAACATTTTGTGGGTTGGAGGTTTCATAAATCATGTTTTCACCTCACTTCCCACTGTGTTTTCCAACTTGCAATCATATTGTGCATGTATATTTGGATCATATTAAGAAATTGAAACATAATTTTTACTCTGTGTAAGACTTTTTATAAGGTGCCTTTCATTACATTTGTATTTTCTAGATTACATTCATACCATTTTGTAAAATTCTAGGTTTCAAAAGGTTGTTTTTCTCCTCCAACTCCTACAAGTGCACTCCAACCTTCAACTTTCAATGTGCAGACATGAAACACAGAGTGTTTTCCCCCTTCTTTCTCCAAACTAAAAATGCACATGTCAGTCGGCCTCTGATTCCCATGCTAGAAAAAAATCTCTAAAATGACAACTCATACTCACATTGTTGGTACTGTCTAAATTGCATTCATACTGTTTGTAAAATTCCAGGTTGCAAAACACTAGATTTTTGAAATCTGCAACCCACATAATGTTTTAAAACCCTTTACAAGTAACAACCAAATTGGTTACTCACCCTTCACCTTAATTTGGTATGTTTTTTGATTTCCTTGAGATCCTTTTGTGAATTAGATAGTAAGAATGTAACGAGATTGGAAAACACAGAGTCGTAAGAAATCTACAACCCACACAATGTTGTAAAACCCTCTAGACGTAACAACCCAATTGGTAATTTAGAAAAACCGAGTTGACACAACTATGTACATATAGTCGGTTAGAAACCACTGACCTCAACTCAGTTGGTCGTCTCCCCCACCTGCAATGCCCCCTTGCTCTCCAACGTTTTGCTTTCAACCCACATAATGAGAAAACCCAGAACACAGAGTGTTTTCCAAGAACAATACTTGTTACAATGTAAAATGCATGTTTTAATCACATCAATGCCCTTCCCTCTCGTAGTGAACAAATAGCTTCTCACACAAGGAAAAAAAATGTCGGCGTAATTCAATGCCACAAGACACCTCCTCACCTTCCTTGTGACAATTTCCTCCTGTCTGCCGGTTTCATCACTTTTATCATCCGTCTTGGCAGGCCCTGCACTATGTCGTCTCATCATGTTATGTATGTTTCTATGTATGTTTTTATGTATGTCTTTATGCATTTTTGTATGTACATAGGTGCATTTTTTTGGGAGATTAGTTGCGTCAGTAGAGGGTTTTACAACATTGTGTGGGTTGGAGGTTTCATAAATCATGCACTCACCTCCCACATTGTTTTCCAACCTGCAATCATTCAGAGTTTTAATGGTTGTTGGAAAATAGTGGGTGTTTATAAAACGATGCCTTTCATTGCATTCTTACTGCCTAATTAACAAAATATTTTCAAGACATTCCTGCCCATGCTCTCCACCACATAACTTTGAATGTACAAAATGAAATAAATGGAAAAACACATTGTTTTTTCCAACCTGCAAATTATATTCTACATTTATTTTTAAATCATATGAGGAAATTGAATTGTAATTTTTTGTGTGTAAGAGTTGCTATAAATTGTGAAGGTGAATGAACTTTAGTAAATTCTTACTACCTAAAAACTTTAAGGTTTTTATTAAAAGCACATTGTCTATATATAATTGCATGTTGGAAAACAATATGTGTTATGAATCTTGCAACCCAAATACTGTTGTTAGCTTTGAGAGTGTCTTCCTGATTAGTGAATGCAGATGCTTTTTTTTCATAAGTTGTTTACAAAACTTGTATACCTTTTCACATAGGACTCTCATGTCTCCATCCAATGGATTCTCTTTTCTGCACTGACATCCTATTTTTCCTTCTTTTCATGTTATGTATGTTTTTATGTGTTTTTGTATGTACATAGGTGTGTTTTTTTGGTAGATTAGTTGCTATTTTTTGGTCAATCAAGGTGATCACCAAGGATTTTGTTGAATTATTAACCTTTATTCTTGCAATAATTTTGATTTTTCCAGTCATCTGTACAAGTAATGGTTCAACTTACAATATCATTGAATAATGGTTACGATACTGATGTGTCATTTAGATGTTCATTGAGAGACACGAGGTATAAATAAAAGTCTAATAGTGGTACGTGGTATCCTTCTTATCTATCTTCTATGCCCTTATTGATTATTACAAGTTATGGCCTCTTTCATATTCTAGGAGAGATGAGTTTTTTATATATCTGAATGAACATTTAGTGCTTCATAGTTCTTGCAGAATGGCAGAATGACAAATATAATTGCTGATATATATTACTAGTGTTAGTGATAGGTTAAATTGGAAATTAAATTCCCATTATACAAATTTAATATGTTTTTTTATTGTCTGTACAAGCTGGCATTTTGGACTCACCACAACATATAATCCTATATTGTTGAAATTCAGAATAAAAAGAATTCATTGTAGCACCAAATGTCTTTAATTTTCCAATTTAATCTATCACTAACACTTGTCTTCCTTTCAGGTGGTTGATATATTTGAGGATTTTTTTTTGAATAAAACAAGGGCGGGTGGATTGAGAAGGATGCTTTAGGAGATGTGAAACTTCTACACTAAATACAGGTGATTCTAGCTATCATAGCTTGAATTGCAAGTGTACTGGTTTTCAAAATTTATTTTGCATTAAGAATTTATGTTTTATTTATAGATAAGATGCTTACTATGGTGAATGCAAAATTTTTCCAGTTTAATAATGTTACATTATTGTGTGCCTATTATATCCCAAATTTTTACATGAAGGATGTTTCCTCATTGAAGTGTGCCTGTTACATGGGAAATGCTTAAAATAGCAGTGAATGATGATACTGCATCCTTTTAATCATTCCTTTACATAAAAAACATAAAGAGCTTTGCATTTCAAATGAAAACCTTTTACACAAGGAGAACCCTTTATTTTCTCGTCAATGAAAACCCATTTTCTTAATGAACATGGCAGATATAGAAATGATAGATTTATTTACTTGCTAGCTAGCCACCACACCTGTCGAATGCGTTTAGGTAGTGTAGACCCTTGGCTCTCGTTTGACCTCAATGAAAAACCATCTTCCCAACCAATAGCCATTAAATTCTTCACAGTGAAATTTGAAAACCCTCAAAACAAAAAAAAACATAAGCAACTATGCATTTGAAATGAAAACCCTACACACAAACAAAACATTTTATTTTGCCACCAATGAAAACCCATTTTCTGTAACCAATAGTTGTTCAATGGTTCACAAAAAACCCATTTAACCACCGCTCAATGCTTCACAAAAATCCATTTAATAGCCGTGCTTCATAGTTCCTACAGAATGGAAAAATGGCATATACAATGGCAGATATACATACCTATTGGCTAGCCGCCACACTTATCGAATACGTTGCTCTCATTTGACCTCCATTCTGTCACCCCTACTCCCCAACAAAATGCAAAATGAAATGTCACAAATGGTGACATTTAGCTTTCCAAATGCGACAAAAATGTAGACAAAACACACCTATGTACATAGAAAAATGAAATTTTTTTACTCTAGTTCGACTGCTTGCAACTTTATTCTGTCACCTGCATGCCCCTCAACAAAATATAAAATGAAAATGTGGAAAATGGTGACGTTTAGGTGCGTTTTGTCTAGCTTTTTGACTTTCCCATTGGGCCATGCATCTTTTTCCGGCGACGAACATGTGACGACACACATCTAACCGTTTGTCAAGTCTTTCTGTTAGTGCCTTTTGTCCAACATGTGGGATGAGGGATGGGGTTATGATATAACATTACATGCATAGGTGTGTTTTGTCTACGTGTTAGCTTTCTCCCCTAACACTTCTATCAAGTCATTTTTCCCATCACTTTGAATGATGCCAGTGTTTTTTTCCTTGTGCGAGAAGCTATCCTTTCAGTGTGAGCGGGAAGGGGAGTTGACGTGATTAAGACGTGTTTTAATATGTAATAAGTATTGTTATTGGAAAACACTCTGTGTTGTGGGTTTTCTAATACTGTAGGTTGAAAGCGAAAGGTTGGAGAGTAGGTGGGGGAGATGAAAAACCAATGGAATTGAGGTGAGGGGTTTGTAACTGATTGGGTTGTCACTTGTAAAGGGTTTTAAAACATTGTGTGGGTTACAAATTTAAAAAAATTAGTGTTTTGCAACCTGAAATTTTACACAATAGTATGAATGTCTTTAAAATATTTTTTTATTTAGACCATATGAATGCAATGAAAGGAACCATTTTTTAAACACCCAGTGTTTTCCAACCATTAACACTCTGTATGATTGCAGGTTGGAAAACACAGTGGGATGTGAGTGCATGATTTATGAAACCTTCAACCCACACAATATTGTAAAACCCTATATGGATGCAGCTAATATCCTGACAAAACACACCTATGTACATACAAAAATGCATTAAAACATACATAGAAATATACATAACATGATGAGACGACATAGTGCAAGGCCCGCCAAGACGGATGATAAAAGTGATGAAACCAGTAGACGGGAGGAAACATCACGACGAGGAAAACGAGGAGGTGTCCCATCGCATCGAATTACACCAAAATTTTTCTTCCTTGTGCAAAAATATTTCCATTCACTATGGGAGGGAAGGGCGTTGATGTGATTAATACATGTGTTTTAAATTGTAACAAGTACTATTCTTGGAAAACACTTTGTGTTCTGGGTTTTCTCATTCTGCAGGGAGTTGCAAGTCAGGGATATATAAGACTATCCAAATTCACCTGAGGGGTGAGTAACCAATTGGGTTGTCACTTGTAAAGGGTTTGAAAATAGTATTTGGGTTGCAGGTTTCATAACGCCCAATGTTTTCAAACCTACAATTACACATAGACAGTATGAATGTAATGAAAATGTTTTGGTTACTTACACAGTGAGAACCCAATTGGTTGGTGACACCTCAATTGATTTTGGATACTTTTATGTATCCCCCACTGACAATTATATTTATAGTATGAATGTATTCAACAACACTTTCAACAAACATTTCATTTCAATATCATCATATGTTTGGAACAAAAAATGCACATAATAGTTACAGGATGGAAAACACACAGGGTTGTGAATCACTTCTCAATTCTTGTTCAATGAGCACTTTTTGTTATGTAGACTAAAACAAAACAATATTTTGAAGTTTACCTTAATATTTTATAACAACCCCTACTTTCAAAAAACATTCCATTTCAATATCGTCATACATTTGGAACAAAAAATACAGAAAAAAGTTGCAGGAAATGGAAAACACATAGGGTTGTGACTCACTTCTCGATTCTTGTTCAATGAGCACTTTTTGTTATGCACACTGTAACAAAACAATGTACTGAAGTTCACCTTCATATTTTTTAACAACCCTTACTTTCAACAAAAAATCCATTTCAATATCATCATATACGTTTCAAACAGAAAATGTACAAAAAAGTTGCATGATGGAAAACACACAGGGTTGTGACTCACTTCTCAATTCTTGTTCAATGAGCACTTTCTATTATGCAAATTGTAACAAAATAATGTATTGAAGTTCAGCTTCATATTTTTTAACAACCCATACTTTCAACAAACATTCCATTTGTAATATCATCATATATATTGAACAAAAAATGCACATAATAGTATGGAAAACACACAGGGTTGTGACTCACTTCTCAATTTGTGTTCAATGAGCACTTTCTATTATGTAGAATGTAACAAAACAATGTATTGAAGTTCACCTTCATATATTTTAACAACCCTTACTTTCAACAAATATTTCATTTCAATATCGTCATACATTTTTGTGGAAACAAAAAAATAACCCTTCTACTTTTTCTCATGTTTAGGCTTTCCTAGTGATTTTCGCTTGATTTTGCCTTGATTTAATGTTGTAATATGGCCAACACATTCACATTAGGTCTTGGGTTCTTGTGAATCAATACAAATTCTATGATATCTTGTAAAAGTGTTGTAACCCACTTTCACACTTTTCTAGGACCTTTTCATTATAATTCATCTAAATAACCCCTTTTTATCACTTACCAAGTCTTATTTTAAAGTGTTGCAAAGACTTGTAACAAACTTTCACGCTTTTCTAAGCTTGTCATCAATAATTTGACCCTTTCTTATGTCTAAATGACCCCTTAATGCACTTTTCGACCCTACTTAAGTGTGTTTCAGAGAATAATCCTGTTAAACATCATTAAATTCCTGACACAGTAAATTTTCCCTGGTGGGACCAAGTTGCTACTTGGGGCAACTTAGTCCCACTAGGCACAAAAATCAAAATTATTTTAAAATTCTAGCAGGATATGATTCTCTTAACCTTAAGGTTGGCTTGTGATGTGTTATTTTTGAGAAATTTTGTAAAATCAAGTATAAATAAAGGGTTTTCCTCTCATTTTCACCCCCATTCATCAAATATATTCATTCATACATTGGCATACATTCATTTATCTTTCTCAAGCATTCTAGGCATTATCAAGTCTTCATTGGAGCATCTATTTGCATATCTTCAGATTTCTATATCAAGGGTTTGGTGAGTTGTAGCATTGCATGTTGTTCATTCATCATTCTCTTTCTATTTCATTTCATTTTCAATGGTTTGATTACCAAATTGGGGTTTGACCAAGGAAAATCCCTATTCACTAACCCTTAACCATTTTCACCCTCTTTGCATGTGTGTTTTGCAGGTCTTGTATGCATATTTTTCAAAGAGAAAGGTGTTGTCAATCCATCAAATTCATTCAAGTCAACAAAAGCCCTAAGAGAAGCTTGGAGATCCTTTTCAACCCAATTTATGTAGATTCAAAACTGGACACCTTTCAAAAAGAGAAGTGCAAACCAAGAGCTATAGATTCCTATCCCAAAATTCCTGAAGGCTGAAGGTGGACTAAGTCACCATCAATGGTGAATTAATCCCACTACCAGGCCTGAAAAGTGATTTCTGCATTTCTGGATACCCATTTGGCTAAAACTTGTTCCGACAGAATCTCCCCGAAACATGACTAAGTCGCCCAACTTGGCGTAAGTTTCCAAGTTGGCTTCAACAACAAATTTTGTAGGATTACAGAGCCTCTCTACATCATATTCTAGTTTCCAGGCACACCTCTCCAGTTTCATTCATTTTTATTATTGTTTACTTGCATTCTTAGATTATTTTGCATATCACAACGTGTTTTCAAACAACTTGCATTTCTTAGGTTTTACATTAATAATTAATATATTTTATTAGTTTATTGCATTTAGACATTGCATTTAGGAAAATTTCATTCATATTTGCATTAGTTTTGCATGGGGACATTGCACATTTTGGCCCATCTCTCCTTTTAGGTGAAAAACCCTAGAAGTGCAAGAGAACCTTGGGTGCCAAAATATTTGTCCATAGTTTCAAATAGAAAATGCACAAAAAGTTGCAAGAAATGGAAAACACACAGGGTTGTGACTCACTTCTCAATTCTTGTTTAATGAGCACTTTCTGTTATGTAGACTGTAACAAAACAATGTATTGAAGTTCACCTTCATATTTTTTAACAACCCTTACTTTCAACAAACATTCCATTTCAATATTGTCATATGTTTCAAACAAAAAATGCACAAAAAAGTTACAGGAAATGGAAAAAACACAAGGTTGTGACTCACTTCTCAATTCTTGTTCAATGAACACTTTCTGTTATGCAAACTGTAACAAAACAATGCATTGAACTTCACCTTCATATTTTTTAACCCTTACTTTCAACAAACATTCCATTTCAACATCATCATACGTTTCGAGGAGAAAATGTATAAAAAAGTTGAAGGAAATGGAAAACACATAGGGTTGTGACTCACTTCTCAATTCTTGTTCAATGAGCACTTTCTCTTATGCACACTATAACAAAACAATGTATTGAAGTTCACCTTCATATTTTTTAACAACCCTTACTTTTAGCAAACATTTCATTTCAATATCGTCATATACGTTTTGAACAAAAACTGCACATAATAGTTGCATGATGGAAAACACATAGGGTTGTGACTCACTTCTCAATTCTTGTTCAATGAGCACTTTCTTTTATGCACATTGTAACAAAAAAATGTATTGAAGTTCACCTTCATATTTTTTAACAACCCTTACTTTCAACAAACATTTCATTTCAATATCGTCATACGTTTGGAACAAAAAATGTACAAAAAAGTTGCACAATGGAAAACACGCAGGGTTTACTCACATCTCAATTCTTTTTCAATGACCACTTTCTATTATCCAGACTGTAACAAAATAATGTATTGAACTTCACCTTCATATTTTATAACAACCCTTGGTTTGAATAAACATTGCATTTGAATATCTCCATACGTTTGGAACCGAAAAATGCACATAATAGTTGTAGGATGGAAAACACACAGGGTTGTGACTCACTTCTCAAATCTTGTTCAATGACCACTTTCTATTATGCAGACTATAACAAACCAATGTATTGAAGTTCACCTCCATATTTTATAACAACCTTTATAGATAATGCAGAAAATAGTTGCAGGAAATGTTCAACTTACCTATAATGGTCCTGCAAAGCATTTTGATAGGTCAAAAGTCAAAGGTGATGATGCACAACTTATAAAAGTTTAAGATTCCACAACAATAGCAACATTAGAGGTTGGTGGAGGAGGGAATTTGTGTAATGCGGTAGTGGATACAAAAAAAAAAGGAAATCTCCCACTTCAAATAGGACATGTACATACAAGAGTAACGATTATCCCTTTAAACAAAATCCAAGCCCATACAATTCACCTCCTCGCGTGTGACTTTTGGCAATAAGAAGACCACTTGGTTGAAAAACGTCCCCTTTGCAACATCTCAATTGCTACAAAATCATGCACTACAAAATACAAATTATATAGCTGGTTCAATTTCATCTCCATATGCAACAAGAGATAGTGGCATCCTTGCATTTCCATTGCTCACCAATTTGGCTGGTGATTGTTGAGTTGTTGAGGAAATGGTATGGGCTTGGATTTTTTTTAAAGGGATAATCATTACTCCTATATGTAGATGCCCTATTTGAAGTGGGAGCTTTCCTATCTATTATGTATCCACTACTTCTCTACACAAATTCCCTCCTCCACCAACCTCTAATGTAGCTATTATTGTGGCATCTTAAACTTTTATTAGTTGTGCAACAAAAACTTTGACTTTTGACCTATCAATTTTGCAACAAAACTTTTGAATTTTGACCTTATCAGTTGTACAACAACACCATTGAATTTTGACCTATCAGTTGTGCAACAACACCTTCCATTGTTGTCTTTGTTTTATCAAATTCCTGACTTTTAGATTGCAGCTCTCTCAGAACAACATTAAGCTCCTCTTCTTTTGACCATGATGACTTCTTATGTTTTAATTCCTTTTCTAATTGGTTAATTTTAGTCTTTAGTTGTTTTGCTCCACTTTGAGCATTTCCAACTATTGTTTTTGCAATGTCTTTATCATTAGAGTATGCGGACATTTCTTTTCACAAGCTCGTTAGGGAACTTGTCTACCTTTTCAGATAAGACTTTCATGCCTCCACCCAACTGATTCTCTTTTTCTGCACTTAGATCTGGTTTTTCCTTTTCCTTATCATCCATTTCTAGTTGTATTTGTTCCATGGAATTGCTAACTTCAAGAATGCTTGGCTTCATTTGTTCAGCTCCACTTATAGCATCGTCTCTCTCTTTCTTTGCTTGCACAAATTCATACACAATAGAAAACCTTTTGAGTTAATCAACTTCTGCAATGCCATTTTCCCCTTTCACATACTGCACATTCTCCTTCCTCCACTTCTCATGAGCAGGAACAACCTCTTCAGTCAATACATTATCTATCTCGTTCACTTTGGTCTGTTTCTTCCCAAGTGTTTTTAGAGTATATTCCTTTTTCATTACATACTTTCTAGTACATCCTCATATTTTTTTATTACTAGCATGTCATACAATTCTCATAACAAATATTTTTGGGATTCTATCGGATTTGTTGCAGGTAAAGGGATAGAGTTTTGAATGTATTGAATAATTTCATCTACCTTTGCATATTCTTTTTTTCCAACTTTGAGAGTGTATTTATGATTATATAATCCATATGTTTGTTTTAACAAGATAATACTTTCATTTCTCCACCCAACTGATTCTCTTTTTCTGCACTTAGTTCTGGTTTTACAATAGTGAGTGGGTTGCAATTTTTATAACACCCTATTTTTTCCAATCTGTAGTTTTACAATTTAGTATTCATGTAACTAAGACCTTTTCCTTTCATAAATGTATTGTGATATTTATTTATTGAATAATTTCATGTACCTTTGCAGCTGCGTTTTTCCCACATGCTACATCAACCTCACTTAGAATCTCATGAAAGTATCTAGTACATTCAAAAGTCTATCATATCAAAAAAAGGAAAACACAATGACAAGGACACTGGTCATATGCTAAACCAAAGGGAAAAGCAAAATAATTAATCATTCATTAAGAATATTATGGTAGACCTCTTTACAATGCACAGTCAAGTCAAATGATAAAGGGACAAACCTATGGTAATGAAGTTTTTATGTTTATGGATGAGTTTCAAAAGTAACTAACAGTCCACAAAGGAATACATTTCAATATGGACATTTAAAGGTGAAGTAAATCAGATATATACAATGCAATATCATAGGTACAATTAAGAAGGTATGAATGAGCAAGAAGTTTTCAGTAGATTGTGTCATGAACCTTGAAGCAATAGTAGGACAGTCACCTCAAGATTTAAGTAAACCTATGGTCAACACTCTCTCTTCCATTATAAATTTTATTCCCAATTTCATCCATGAAGAACTTCCTCAACCTGTAGATCTCGTTGTTAGCCATAACTTTGATCCATGAATTCCATATCTTTGATCCATGAAGAACTTCCTCAACCTATAGATCCATGAATTCCATATCTTTGATCAACCATTTTGAGCTTCATGACCTTCATCAAGAACGAGCAGACCTAGGTTCTCTAAAAGTAGTTTTCCAATATGCTTAGCCTCTTCAAGAAGGATCACATTTGTCTCACAAGTTATGTATACAAAAAGGTTGTAGCCAATAACAAGCATAGTTTTCCTTCTATGCCACTCACGAAGCATCACCAAACACATCAATTTTTTCAATTTTTTCCCATGATCTGATTTTTCTTAGCCAAATTTATAATTTCTTCATATTCACAGTTGAATTAATTTCATTCCAAAAGGTCGTTGATCTGTTTAGCATGTAAACTAGAATTCCAATACTCCACTTCTTGAACTCTCTTTCCCAAGGTAAAAACATTTTTTTGGAGCAATAATCAAATGCCTGCTTCTAGGAAATTATTCTAGGTAGGTCTTTAGAAAACTTATTTCTCATTATAAGGTTTTTTTTTTCCTATGTCGGAAGCATGAGAAATAATGAGAAATGTTTTCCTTGCACCCAAAGCATGATAAATAAGTTTTCTAAAGACCTACCTAGAATTGTTTCCTAGAAGCAGTCTTTGATTATTGCTCCAAAAAACATGCTTTTCCCTTGGGAAAGAGAGTTCAAGAAGTGGAGTATTGACATTCCAATTTACATGCTAAACAGATCAACGACCTTTTGGAATGAAATTCGTTCAAACTGTGAATATGAAGAGATTATAAAATTGGCTAAGAGTACTAGATCATGGGAAAAAATTGAAAAAATTGACGCATTTGGTGATGCTTTGTGAGTGGCATAGAAGAAAAAGTGTGCTTGTTATTGGCTACAACCTTTTTGTATACCTAACTTGTGAGACAAATGTGAGCCTTCCTGAAGAGGCTAAGCATATTGGAAAACTGCTTTGAGAGAGCCCAAGTCTGCTCGTTCTTGATGAAGGTGATCAAGCTCGAAATAGTTGACCATAGGTTTACTTAAATCTTGAGGTGATTGTCCTACTATTGCTTCAAGGTTGATGACACAATCTACTGAAAACTTCTTGCTCATTCTTACCTTGTTAATTGTACCAATGATATTGCATTGTATATGTCTGATGTACTTCAACTTTAAATGTCTACATTGAATTATATTAATAAACAGTAATAAAGTAATAACAATAATACAAAATATAGTAATAAACAGTAATAAAGAGTAATACAAAATATGTTTCATTCAATAGTAGTGTTTCAAAACAGTAGATCTAGTTTTACAACAATGAGTGGGTTGTAATTTTTACAACACCTTGTGTTTTCCAATCTGTAGTTTTACAAAAAAATATTCATGTAATAAACAGTAATAAAAAGTAATAAACAGTAATACAAAATATGTTTCATTCAACAGTAGTGTTTCAAAATAGTAGATCTGGTTTTACAACAGTGAGTGGGTTGCAGTTTTTACAACACCTTGTGTTTTCCAATTTGTAGTTTTACAAAACAATATTCATGTAATTAACAGTAATAAAGAGTAATAAATAGTAATAAAGAGTAATAAGAGTGATATGAAATACAATAATAAACAATAATAAAGAGTAATACAAAATATCTTTCATTCAACAGTAGTGTTTCAAAACAGTTATACAAAATAAAATTCCAAGTTTCCATTTTTCATTTAACAAGTCTTTGCGGATCCTAATCAGATTCAGTCTTTACATTTTAAGTCTTTATATTTATGCCTTGATTCAAACAACAAGGGAATCCTATGCCAAGCCATTGAATAATGTTTTCATCATTTGTCAGAATTGGTATCGGGTGGTCTAGTAGTGTGTGGAGGGTACCAGACATCTCTCGTATATCCTTTTCAATGTGGGGCTCCACTACATGACCATGCAATTACATTGCTTGGTTGAAAAAATGAGGACCCTCATGCTATAGGCTACTATTAAATGTTGCTTGTACAGACCTCATATTCGAGGATGATTCAAGCAACGAATGTGAAAAGATCCCACGAATGGGGTATACACCGTGATCAACATCATATCTTTGGAATTCTTCCTCAAGCTGTGTGTGATTTACCATTGAATTCCAAACATACTTAGCACATAGAATGTGAACCATAATACAGTTTGTGAGAAGGTCCATGGAGTTTAAGGGGAACCCGCATGCTACATCAGCCTCAGAATAGGGGAGTGCAGGTTCCATGGGATTTGGAAATCTACCGATCTTATGTATCACATCCTCCACCGTATGACAATTGAATTTAAAAGATTTATGCAACCTCTCCATAGTGAGCGGATTGCCATTTCTTTTCTGATCTTCGCTGGTAAGTTGGTCGATGTTTATCCTTGAGTTCAACATTGTCAGTTGTACTGTCAAGAAAAGGGAAAAAGAATTAGTAACATATAGCGTTATGGGAATGTAGAAAAAAATTGTTATTTCCTTGCAAGTACTGATTCATCCACTACTTGAGAAAATAAATAAATATCGCAATACATTTATGAAAGCAAAAGGTCTTAGTTACATGAATACTGTTTTGTAAAACTACATACTAGAAAACACAAGGTGTTACACAAACTACAACCCACTCGTTGTTGTAAAACCATATCTATGTACAAAAAAAGAGAATCAATTGGGTGGAGACATGAAAGTATTATCTGAAACAAATGAATTATGTAATCATAAATACACTTGTTGCAAATAACTTGTTAAAAGAAACATATGAATTATTTAATCATAAAAGCATTTGTTGCAAATAACTTGTTAAAAGAAACATGTAGATTATGTAATCATGAATACACTCTCAAAGTTGGGAAAAAAATAGCTGCAAAGGTACATGAAAGTATTCAATACATTCAAACCTCTATCCCTTTGCTTGAAAAAAAATCGATAGAATCCCAAAATTATTTGTTGTCAGAATTGTATGACATGCTTGTAATAAAAAAATATGAGGACATACTAGAAAGTGTGTAATGAAAAAGGAATCTGCTCTAAAAACACTTGGGAAGAAGCAAAACAAAGTGAAAGAGATAGATAATATATTGAGTGAATAGGTTGTTCCTGATCATGAGAAGTGGAGGAAGGAGCATGTGCAATATGTGCAAGGGGAAAATGGCAATGCAGAAGTGGATTAACTCGAAAGGATTTCTATTGCATATGAATTTATGCAAGAAAATAAAGAGAGATGATGCTATAAGTGGAGTTGAACAAATGAAGCCAAGAATTATTGAAGTTAGCAATTCCTTGGAACAAACACAATTGGAAATGGATGATAAGGAAAGGGAAAAACAAGATCTAAGTGCAGAAAAAGAGAATCAGTTGGGTGGAGGCATGCAATTCTTATATGAAAAGGCAGAAAAGTTACCTAATGAGCTTGTGAAAAGAAATGTCTGTGTACTCTAATGATAAAGACATTGCAAAAACAATAGTTTGAAATGCTCAAAGTGGAGCAAAACAACTAAAGACTAAAATTAACCAATTAGAAAAGGAATTAAAACACAAGAAGTTGTCATGGTCAAAAGAAGAGGAGCTTAATGTTGTTCCGAGAGAGCTGCAATCTAAAAGATAGAAATTTGATAAAACAAAGACAACAATGGAAGGTGTTGTTGCACAACTGATAGGTCAAAAATCAAAGGTGTTGTTGCATAATTGATAAAGGCTAAAAGTCAAAGGTGTTGTTACACAAGTGATAGGTCAAAAGTCAAAGGTGTTGTTGCACAACTGATAAAAAGTTTAAGATTCCACAACAATAGTTGCATTAGAGATTGGTGGAGGAGGGAATTTGTGTAATGTGGTAGTGCACGATTTTGCAGCAATTCAAATGCTGGAAAGGGGACATTTTTCAGCCAAGTGGTCTTCTTACTGGAAGAAGTCACAAGTGAGGAGGAAAAAAGGCTACAAATCTATAGGCTCGAAGAGTTAACAAAAGATAAACATCACAATACATGTGTTCCTCAACTTGCTTCCCATCAAAAGGAAATGCAAGATTCATAAAAGCATCTACTAAAATCCCACACTGTGTTTTCCAACCTACAATTATTTAGTGCATTTTCATTTACCTTCATATCATGATTTTAAAACCCAAATTTTAGTCCACCCAAGAGTTATAAATTTTGTAGGTGACTTTCATTAAATTCTTAATGTCTAAAAAACATAAGAGTTTCATTACAACCATACTGTCTACGTATAATTACAAGCTAGAAAACACTGTGTGTTGTACAACTTACATCTCACATACTCTTCCATAACCCTCTACATGCAACAAACCAATTAGTTAGTCAGCCCTCACCTCCATCTGGTTACTTTTATTTATCCACCACATTGTAACTCCACCCTGAACTCTACACCCTTGAGCATTCAACAAGAATTGAGAAGTGAGTGAAGACCCTATCTATTTTCCAACTTGCAACTATTATGTGTGTTTTCTATTCCAAATGTATGGAGATATTCAAATGCAATGTTTACTCAAACCAAGGGTTGTTATAAAATATGAAGGTAAACTTCAATACATTGTTTTGTTACAGTCTATAGAATAGGAATTGAGAAGTGAGTCACAACCCACTATGTTTTCCAACTTGCAATATGAAGGTGGAATTAAATACACTATTATAGTGCAGAGAACAGAAAGTGCTCATAGCAGTAATTCGTTTCATTGTCATACAAATTATTTGTGTTTGCGCATTTATCAAACATCCAACGATACATTTGAAGACCATAGTTGATTAGAATGTATATATGCTTGGAGGTGTACACGATCTTCCATAGTGGGATGGGGTATTCAAGATCTAAATCTTAATCAAGTAAGAAAAACCATAAACCTAGCTAAAACCATGGATCAAGATGAGCCTAACATATCCTCCATCTTCCATCTCATACCTCAACATCTTTTGAAATTTATCCATTACTCATACCATTGAAACTTATACCCAACTCATGTCACCCTCCATGTCATCCTTTTCCTCCATTGAAAAGGGAAACCAAAATTTCTTCCATGTTTAACCAACACCTATCCATCCTATTTCACCAAAGGAACACCAAAAGTCACCCTAAAAGGAATGCAATACCCAATGCAAAATCCTATTTCATAAAATGGTAGTCCTAGTCTTCTAGTTCCACCCACTTTCACCTCATCCATCCCATGTTTATCCAATTCATCCATTTCATGTTTTTCCACCTTCATAGCACCTATAGAAAGTCAACCATGTCATACACTTGACCTCATTGATCGAAATCATGAAATCATAGATCCCCCTTTATGTGAAGATCAAAGTACTCCCTCTCATGATCCTAGTCCATCTCATCATTCCATTCCATGTCATGACGCCATAACATCTCATGATCTAAGTCTATCAACTCCATACCATAATCGTAGTGTATAAATTCATTCAATAAAGCTTTCCATCCATTCAATAAAGTCAGGACCCCCAAGGTATAAGCATTTCCCTCACATCGCATGATAATCCTAAACTTTCACAAGATCCCATTCATGAACCACAAACATATAAGTTTGGTTCATCCACCTTTATAAAAGTTGGTTTTCTCCTACAATACCACACGCCTTCATGAGTTCCATTTACCTAAAAACCATAATATTAAAACACATCTAAATTCTTATGGTCTCGGATACATACCTCCTTCTCAAGATGTTGGTAGCTCTTTCAAACACAAAAGGCCCCCCTTTAGATCAATATGTCCACCTCCTCCATCATCTTTGCCATCTATTGTTGGACTCTATCCATCAACCCTTCCATCCATCATGGGCCCATATGTTCCTAATGAATATCCTTATGTGCCCTTTCAAGAACAACAAAGGCATATACCCTTGAATTCCTTCCAATACCTTCCACTTCAAAATCCTCTTTTTTCATAAAATCCCTCTATGGCCTATCCAAGCAATTGGGATACCAAACAAGACATGCATAAATTGAATAATCCACAAAAACCTAAATATCATCATGTCTCACTAAAAAGACATGCCAAAATAAAGAATTATATGCTCCAAAATCAAAATCAAAACACTTCCAATAAAATGGAAGGTGCCAATTAAGAAAAAATGAAAAGGCTATAAAGAAAATTGAAAAGTGAAAACAATGTGGGTTCCAAAAAAAGAAAAAAAATCCATGCATTCAAATAAAAAATAAAAATTGGTATCCCAACTTGCTAATCTAAAAGACCCCATTATTCCAGCATCATCCATTCCTCCATTATTCATCCTACAAATCCATTTTCGGTCCCTATATGCCCAAGTTTATTATCCTAACCCAATCTCAATCCTTCAACTTTCACCACCCTTCAAGGTGTGTGCCAATGTTGTTCTTGCCCACATTCCCTCATAACGAATCCATTTCATACTTCCATCCAACCTTCATCCCTCATTCCATATCTTTAATCCAATCCTTTGCATGAATCCTTAATCCCCTCCTGCCTACCCCTATCCATTCCATTATCTTTACCAATTTTCCTACCAACGTCTTAAAGTGGGAACATCTTAGCCATGGTATATAAGAAACATTTAGTCAATGGGGTACTATCTTCTACAAAGAGACACTTGAGTCCTCCATTCATAGCCATACACCTTCATCAGCTTCCATTTCCATGGGCATTCATATCCATTCATATCCACTAGCTTTCACATCCATCCACGTACCCTTGCTTGTACACTTGGGGAAAGACTTTTCCATTTGTATGATACATTGTTGATTATCCTATTTTCACTTAGCCATCATATTCAATAATTTGTATTCCATTCTATCCACTTTATCCATCCACCTTCCTTTGATCTTGCATAAAGTATTGGGGAAAAATAGCAAGAACAAGAATCTAATGCATGATTATACCATGTGTGTCTTCCATCATCCATATCACTTGTCTTCCATCTCATGTTTCCTTTCATGTCTATTTATCTTCCATATACATGACATGTCATTATAATTTATCATACCTCTTACCATGGGGGCATGTTATTTGACATGCCATCTTTGGAGTCCTCCATAGGTCCTCTATTTCTCCTTTGTATAAGAGAAATTTTTTTGGGTTCCCTTGTCATTGGTTCCCTCCACCCATAGCATTCCATATCTTGATCCATCTATCTTCATTCTCCATATAGGGTGTATCCTTACATGTCCTATCATTAACCTATATCATTGATCCTTATCCATCCATATATCCTTTGGTTTTTAGCTTGACTAAGGAATAAGATCTTGTTTATCATTATCATTTAAATTCTTATTTATCATTGCATAATCATTGTTATGAGCAACACATTTAAACAAACCATAAACTCTTTAACATTCTAAAACATTGGGCTTTATTGAGTCACAAACCACTGCGTTTTCCATCCTGCAACTATTTTGTGCACTGGTCCTTATCATATGCATTAGCATTTTTATTTTTCATTATCATGATCTTGCATATTTATCATTTTCATATTGCATGCATGAAAACTTGTGCTTTATCTTAACTCTTGTCTCTTGTATTCATCAATAACATTATCTTTTTATATCTTTTCTTTTCTTGTCACATTCCAAGGAAGCTCGAGGATCTCTACACCTTATGTATGAAGGAGAGTGAGGAATGGGGCATGAGTATTTCTTGTGTGTGTGTATCAAGTCAGTCAGTCCTATGATGATTACAAAAAGCATAACCAATAACAAAGGGGGATTCGTTCCACTCTATGATGAAACAAATGATCACTTCATAGCCTTTCCATTCCATTCATTTCCATATCCAAGCTTTCATATCCTTTCCTCCCATATCAAATACATTTCATAAGACATTTATATGCTTTCCTTGCATCACATCAATGCGTTGCATTCATTTTTTCTTTGGATCCACCTAGGTCATTCATATTTCTAAATCTTGCATATCATTCTCTATCTACAACTCAAAAATGATCACTTCATAGCCTTTCCATTCCATTCATTTCCATATCCAGCCTTTCATATCCTTTCCTCCCATATCGAATACTTTTCATAAGCCATTTATATGCTTTTCTTGCATCTAATCAATGTGTCACATTCCTTTCTTCTTTGCATCCACCTAGGTCATTCATATTTCTAAATATTTCATATCATTATCTATCTACAGCTCAAACATACCTTCATCTATCATAACAAGATTGACACCATACCATATGAAGATCAATATCAAGGAAATATCAAGTTTATGCAATCAAAGACTGAGGGCAACAACCATATCAAGAGTCCATGTTCAATGTGTGTTTGTTTCATTTCATGCATGCATTATCTTCTAACTCTTAGACACAATTGGTGTTTATAGATCTCAAGTGTTAACATGTTCATATAGAAGTCTGAAGTATGTCTCTTTTTGCTTGAAAATTGTTAGAAAAGTGTTCTTAGTTGTTGTGATTGAAAAACATATGAGTTGCAATGTTGTGTTATACTTGTATACTTTAAACAGACCACATGCCTTATGTATACTTCAACAATTTTCAGACATGTCTATGTTGATGTTGTTTGTCATTGATGTCAAAGGTAAATGGAGTTGGTAATGCAAAAGGTATTTGATTCCAACTACATGTAGAGTGATTTTCTTCATTGTGTTGTCATGGATTGGTTTCAAAGAGAATATTCATTCATTTGGTGATCTACAACCAAAGTGGTTGTTGATATTCATGTCAAAGTCCTTGTTGTTTATTCATTACTTGTTCCCATGGTGTTGCTGCAAAAGGTATTGATAGTTGTTGCAAAAGTTTGACAGAGTTGTTTCATGAAAAAATCAGAGGTTTTGAACAAGTACTCATTGCACATTCATAATTCACATTTTATTCTTGGTGGCTAATACATTTTGATGTTATGACTCAAAGGTATTCAACGGATAGGTTTTTGGCATAAAGACATGATTGGTGTTTGTTGATGAGATATTCATGCTTCTACAAGGATCTAAACCAATGTCAAAAGCATAATATTCTGAATCAAAGGTATATGGTTAGAATCAAAGGTTACAAATCAGTTACATGTTTTCAAGCCCATCGAGTTTGTTTGAAGTTGTTTTGGGTTCTTTCATTGCTTGCAAGTTTGTTCTTAAACCCTATATGAGGTTCATTATGCAAAGTTTATAACAGGTTTAATTTTTGTTATATTTGGTTGGTGACTTACTATAACCAGTGGAAAGGCACTCCCTTTAGTTGTGTCTTGAGGGTTTTAAACTCATCAAAAACGGGCCCTATTCCTTGGCTTAACCAACTTAGCAAGTCAATAACTTAAGTAATACTACCCCTACTACTTACTCCAGCAGTCTACCAAGGCAATTGTAAATGCAACCTTTGATAAAATTTGATTTTATATAATGCTTTGATGGATGTTCATGCCCCTTTTATTGTCATATGTCTCTGTCTTATGACTTCTCATCGTCATTTCATTTTCCCTAAGGCTTCCTATCATATAATAAACATCTCTATATGCTTCATGACACTGTCCTTCTCAAAACCATTATTTTATGTCTATGTTGCAGTATTCCTCTATTTCCTTCCTTCTTTATACTCTATCATTTCACTCTTGAACATTGGCATACCTATCCATTCATACCATTGTATCATATCAGGCCTTTGCAATGCTTCCTATTTGGATTTCAACACTGCCCATGACATGTTATCTTTGATAGTTGAATGATTATCCTTGATCATGGTGGTAATCCTTTTGGAATAACTATCCCATGCTTGCATCTAATTTTCTCCTTTTTTGTCCTTGATAATGGTGAATGTCATATTGATTTTGAGAGCCAACCATTATGATTTTATTTTTGATTAAGGAACAAACAGGTTTTGAAGGGAACCCGAAACCCTTAACAGTAAAAGAGCGACAAATACATCATTAAAAGAGTCCAAGCAAAAAATAAAATGTTGCCCACAAAGAAGAAAACAATGGAACCCAAGGAAGCACAACAAAAAGCCAACAAAAAACCACCAAAAGTCCAGCCACTAGGCCAAATTCCTGGGGATCTTCGCTGCCTTCTGCTCAAGTTTGTTCATATTAAGAGCAGATTTTTTGATTTCCTGGGTGTTCACAAGAGCCTGGTTTTCCTTCCTCTCTAGGTTCACTCTGGTTCTGTTGCTCGACCCTCCACCTTCCAGCTAGATTTCCTCTTTCTCAACATCCACGTACACAACCGTCCTGACTTGATATGCATTTTCCAAATTTTCCACCATCGTATTCATGGTCTTTGCTGTAGATTTTTAAATTTTATGGCTCATTACTAGCACCTTGTGGAGGGATTCTTTTATATTCCTCATCTTTTCCTCCATCTCAGACAACTTACCATCATGGTTACTTTTGAAATGTTGTAAATCCTCAACAATTTTCTTAAGGCACTCCACCATATATTTCTTTTCTTCCTCAGTCCATAAATTAGTGGCCTTAACTTTGTCTCTGTTATTAGTGTCATCATCCTTCTCCATTTTACTGTTCATAGCCCTCTGATTCAACTTAATTTCCTTAATCTCAAAAACTCATCTGATTAACCTAAAAAAATCCACAGACCCATTACGGGCAATAGCAAGAATATCATCAGGGAATTCACATTCAGCCTTACAATAATGGTCCTCCGCCTTAAGATCCCTGGGAAAATGAGGCCTCTCCTCTCTGTCAGTAGCAGGGTAACTGGAATATTTAGACAAAGGGGTCGACTGCAAATCCTCCTCATTAACATCATAAGATGGGTCCACCAAGACCTTTCTCTTTCCCTTCTTCTGGGGAGAGACACTAGATTTCCCCTTCCCCTTAACTGCAACCCTATCCTTAGAAGAGGGGGTCTAGTGGGACAGAGACGACATGGCTTTAAAATGATCATAAATTAAAACAAGCAGGCCTTCATGGAGGATGGAATGCCTAATTAGATTATGTCTATAGTTCTACAAACTAACATTCAGAGAAGAAGCAAGATAGAAATGGAAAGAAACCCTAACCTGATGCCTGAAATGGTTGAGGAGCACGAAATGATACCCGAAAACCCTAGTGTAACAACCATCCAATGTAATGTACTCCATTAGCACATTCAACACCTTCCTCTAGTGCAAAACAATCCATTATGATTTTGTTGTCTCTTAACTATTCTTTGAAAACCTCACCTAATGCCTTCTCAAAATCTACCTTAGCTTCCTTTGTAGGGACTGAAAACATCATTATTTGACTGCTACTGCTATTATTCTAGAAAAAACTACCTTTTCAACAATCATAAAACAACATTATCATAGGTCCGACTTTCCATTTTCATACTTTGATATTTCATAGTCATTTACTCTTTTCATCTCATTGACCATACACCTTTGATGATGAAGAGTGCTTCTCATGACTGTCCTTAAGGTTGTTATTCCATCAAGCATTTATTTTTTTTATGTTCACCTTCACGATAATATTGTCCTTGAATTTATTGTCTAATAATATTTTTTGCTTTTGATTGCCATAATGAATTTCCTTGATAGGACTACCCTAGGAAGCAATGCATGTCCTCTTTTCATGGTTGTCATCATAAGGGACTGTCATAGATTATCAAAGGTTTCCTTTAATAACTTTTTCCTTTTTGTCCTTATGATGACTATTCATTACATACCACTGTCATAGGTCTACTCTAACTTCTAATTCACCACAACTGTTGGTTGCTTCATGGATTTATCACTATCCATTATTGATTCATGCCCCTTCTCATACACTATATTGTTGTTATAACCATCTCTCTGTAGCCTATTGAAAAAATCACTAGTTTTTAGTTTGTGTACATCTTCATATGCTTGTCCAAAAGTATCAATCTCAGTAATATAGGCTTCTCCTTATTCACTTTTAACCTTCAAAGCTTTGACAGCTACCCATTATCATGATGACTACTCTATGCTTGAGTGTAATTAAGTTTCCTTTTAAGGGGTACTTGATTGAGTTCCTGTGATTGGATTTTTGGATTGTCATTAATAGGTTTACTATGTTCAATATTTTACTATTATGCTTTGATATTTTTTTTCAAGCATGTGTAGCTTGTTCAAAAGCGCCTATTTTAGGCTTTTATCCATAACAAGGCACTCAACTGTTTGATTAAATTCTTTGGCAGAAATGTATGAAAAATGTGGTAGCATAGACAAGGCAGTGAACTGTTTCATAAAATGCCTCAAAAGAAATGTGGTCTCATGCTAATGGAATGCCATGAAAATCCATATAGTAGCAAGGTAGCAATATGGATTGTCATGGCATTCCATCACCATGTGACCACATTTCTTTCAGGAATTTTATCAAACAGTTCACTATCTTGTCTAAGTTGTTTCTTACTATTATGCTTCAATATATTTTTTGCAAGCATGCGTAGCTTGTTCCAAAGAACCTATTTTAGGCTTTTAGCCATAGCAGCAAGGTAGTGAACTGTTTGAAAGAATGCTTTGGTAGATATGTATGAAGAATGTGGTAGCATAGTGAACTATTTGATAAAATGCCTGAAAGAAATGTGGTCTCGTCGTGATGGAATGCCATGACAATCCATATTGCAGCTGCTGCAATATGGATTGTCATGGAATTCCATCACCACAAGACCACATTTCTTTCAGGAATTTTATCAAACAATTCACTATGCTACCACATTCTTCATACATGTCTACCAAAGCATTCTATCAAACAATTCACTGCCTTGTTGCTATGGCTAAAATCCTAAAACAGATTCTTTTAAACAAGCTACACATTCTTGCAAAAAATCTATCAAAGCATAATAGTAAATATGGATTGTCATGGCTTCCAACACCATGGCTAAATAGTAAATATGGATTGTTGAAAAAATCTATCAAAGCATAATTCTAAATATGGATTTTCATTGCATTCCAACACCATGGTCTTGGAATGCCATGACAAGCCATAGACAAGCAATAGAAATAGTTCATTACCTAGTTTATGGCTTGTCATGGTATTCCAATCACAATGGTGTTGCAATGCCATGACAATCCATATTTTCTATTATGCTTTGATAGTAAACACACAATGTTTTCCAAAAAACCATATTAATGGATAGTGTGATTGCAAGTTGGAAAACACAATGTGAGGTGAGTATATGTCTGCCAAAACACAATGGAAACCCATAGATAAGAAATCATACATAGAAATAGTTCATTGCCTTGTCTATGGCTTGTCATGGCATTCCAATCACCATGGTGTTGGAATGCCATGACAATCCATATTTACTATTATTCTTTGATAGTAAACACCCAATGTTTTCCAAAAATCATATACATGCATAGTATGATTGCAAGTTGGAAAACACACTATGAGGTGAGTATATGTTTTCCAAAACATAATGGTAACCCATATATAATCAATCATACATAGAAATAGTTCATTTCATTTTCTATGGCTTGTCATGGAATTCCAACCCACATTGTGTTGGAATGCCATGACAATCCAGATTTACTATTATGCTTTGATAGTAAACACACAATGTTTTCCAAAAACCATATTAATGGATAGTGTGATTGCAAGTTGGAAAACACAGTGTGAGGTGAGTATATGTCTGCCAAAACACAATGGCATGCCATAGATAAGCAATCATACATAGAAACAATTAATTTCCTTGTCTATGGCTTGCCATGTCATTCCAATCACCATAGTCTTGGAATGCCATGACAATCCAAATCTACTATTATGCTTTGATAGTAAACACATAATGTTTTCCAACAACCATATACATGCATTCTATGATTGCAAGTTGGAAAACACAATGCGAGGTGAGTATATGTCTTCCAAAACACAATGGAAATCCATAGATAAGCAATCATACTTACAAATAGTTCATTGCCTTGACTATGGCTTATCATGGCATTCCAATCACCATGAAACCACATTTCTTTGAGGCATTTTTCAAACTGTTCACTACCTTGTCTATGCTATTGCTTACTATTATGCTTACTAATATGCTTTCATAGAAAAGGCAGTGAACTGTTTGAAAAAATGTCTCAAACAAATTTGGTCTCTTGGAATGCCATGACAAACAAATACAATTGGCAGCTACAATTATCACTCTAGTATGAATGAATTAATATATTTGAGAATACTATTTCATTCCATAGGTGGAGTTCCCTATAGTTGTGGGTATAGTTTCATAATATATTGTTGATACATCTACTAAAGATGACAATATATATCTATGACCCAAATTGCATCGCTTGTTAAATAAGGTGTTTCCAATTTTCTAAAAAAAATTGGTTAGGGGGTGTCCATTTGCAAATATCACTCTAATTATCATCATATATCTGCAATTGTCACTCTAACTATTTGCAATTATTTTGGAAAAAATAGTGGGAGATGCGTATGTCTGCAAAAACATAGTGGCAATCCATAGATAAGCAATCATACATAGAAACAATTCATTTCCTTGTCCATGGCTTGGCATGGCATTCCATTGACCATGAGACCACATTTCTTTCAACCATTTTAAAAAAAAGTTCACTGCCTTGTCTCTGTTGTTTCTTACTACTATGCTTTCATAGACAAGGCAATGAACTGTTTCAAAAAATACCTCAAACAAATGTGGTCTCATGGAATGCCATGACAAAAAAAATACAATTGGTAGCTGCAATTATCACTCTAAAATAAAGAAATTAATGTATGTGAGAATAGTACTTGGTTGCATAGGTGGAGTTCCCTATAGTTGTGGGTATAGTTATTACCTATGTAATGTGAAGTAACTACATAACTGGTTTTAGGTTGACTATGTAAAAAAACTATATTGTAATTTAAATTTTGTTATCTATCTGTCAACATCTACTTATTAGTTATGCAATGTGAAGTGATGCTTTCATTTTGAAATATGTGCAATGCAATGAAATGGAAAATACTGGGTGTTTATAAAACTACATCCCGCATCACAACATACCCAAACTCTCATGGTTTTTAAGCCTGTATATGTACGTTTGCATTACAAATAGCAAGAACACCAATTTCTTGTCATTATCGCCAATAATGAGTAAACTTGTTGAAAGTGGTGAAACACACAGTGTTAATGGTTCTTGGAAAACAATGGGTGTTTATAAAACGGTGCCTTTCATTACATTCCTAAGGTCTAAATAATAAAATATTTTAAAGACATTCATATTCTTTTGTAAAATTCTAAGATGTAAAACACTAGGTTTTACAAAACCTACAACCCACTTAAAGTTTGAAAACAATCTACAAACAAAAACCCTCATAATGTTTTAAAAACCTTTACAACTAACAATCCAAATGATTAGAAACCCCTCAACTCACATCAGATTTTTTTTTAGTCTCCCCCTGCTCTCCAACCTTTCACTTGCAACTCCACTCTCCAACCTTTCAACCTGTAGAATGAAAGACCAGAAAACATAGAGTGTTAAAGGTTGTTGGAAAACAATGGGTGTTTATAAAATAGTCCGCATTTCATTACATCCCTACGGTTTTAATAAAAAAATATTTTGAAGACATTCTTACCGTTTTCTAAGATTGTAGCTTCTCAAAACATTGAGAAACTTGCGACCCGCAACAACAACACACCTATGTACATACAAAAATGCATGAAGCCATACATAAAAATGTACAAAATGTAACCTATCTACATACAGTCAGTTAGAAACCCCTCACCTCAAGTCGGTTGGTCGTCTCCCCCACCTGCAATGCACCCTTTCTCTCCAACGTTTCAATTTCAACTTGGAGAATGAGAGAACCCAGAACATAGCGTGTTTTCCAAGTGTTTTCCAAGAACAATATCATTACAATTTAAAATGCATGTCTTTGTTGGCAAAAAAAGGATAGAAAATTGAGAGGGGGGGTGAATCAATTGTCACAAAATAATTAAACTTTTCAAACTTTGCTTAACTTAATCTCAAATCTGATGAATGAACAATAAACCATGAACAATCAACACATCAGAAGCACATAGAACACTAAGATTTTTGCTTGGAAACCCTGTTAGGGGAAAAACCACGGTGGATGTTAGTCCACAATACTATACCCTGTTAAAAGTATAATGAAAAATAATGGGAATGCGCATGCATTCAGGCACACTGCCTAGAGCTCATTGCTCAAATACAAGAGGGCTCACTACACAAGTAAGAGAAATACAGATTAGATCCGTAGGGTATGAACTGAGAAAATAGCTTCTACACAAACCTTATTATAGTTCCAGTTAAGCACAAAAAACCTTCTTCACACTTCGCTCAAAACTCTTCACACTCTGCTATGCAATCGAATGAATAAATCAATGTTCACACACTTTCTCTTTCTCTAGCTTTTCCTTCACACTACGCACACACTAACTTTACTCAAACAAACACTCTTATATATCCACAACACGAAATTACATTAACAACTTCGCTGGCCAAAAGTATAAAACAAGTTTACAATGTCGGCCCAAATTTACAAATAAATTTTTAAAAGCGAATCATACACCGTTGGGTAATATTATGATGCAACCCAAAAAAATATCCTCGAGCGCACCAATCATTCAAATTTTAATTTTCAAGGATCTGCAACATGTTACAACCATCATGTCATCCAAGAAAATGAAAACCCAAACACTTGCGAGAAAAATCTTTGACCACGAGCGCACTAATCAACGCAGATGTACAACAAAGATAGAGAATGATCTAGAAGCATCCACAAGCAACAAGAACTAACAGAGAAGCATCTGTAGCAATAGAAAATGACCAGAATCACATAAACTTTAATAAGAAACCACTGAAATACTGTCAGAACACAACTGTTGATAGCATGATCAAATCTTCACGCAGACCTCTGAAACTTCCAGTAGATGAACTAGATACTCTCAACAGTAAACCCTTTAGACCACAACAAATGATCTTCAACATATAAAACACAACACCTTCATGACCTTCACTGTTCCACTGGCAACCTGCAACTCTTCCTTTTAACAATTTTCTCAATATCCTCAACATATACAACCTTCAATACAACAATGCTAATAGTGTTGACATCAATGACAACCACCTATCAACAACACAACCACAACATCCAACAATCTCCCCCTTTGGCATTGATGGCAACACATGATGTGAAAAATACCATCAACACAACTACACTTACTCCCCCTTAGGTTCTGACTCTTTTCCTCAATTTCTCTTCTCCCCCTAAAAATATTTTTCACATTGTTCTTCTCCCCCTTTGACATTAATGGAAAATATAAGCATTAACTTCCTACATACAAGCTCTGAACCACATATCTACACATCTAACTACTCCCCTTGAGTAGTAGCCACATAAACATCAATCCAGATTAGGAAATATCTATGAAGCACACAGATTGATGCAAGTAAATGCATCTTTAGTTCATATTAGGAGGGGTAATTACCCCTAGCATCCCTCTGAGATACTCAAAAGTATCCTTTGGAAATGGCTTGGTGAAAAAATCTACAATCTGTTATTTGGTATGCGCATATTCCAATCTAACTTATTTCTCATTCACTTTCTCCCTCAAGAAGTGAAACTTGATTGATATATGCTTAGTATTAGAGTGTAGCACCAAATTCTTTGATATTTTTATTGCACTTGAGTTGTCACAGTATATGGAAATATGTTCATCATATACTACTCTAATATCTTTTAGCATCTGTTTCATCCACATCACTTGAGTGCAGTTATTTGCAGCAATAATATACTCTACCTCAACAATAGATAGAGAAATGGAATTATGCTTTTTACTCAACCATGACACCAGCTTCTTCCCTAGGAAGAAGGCACCACCACTAGCACTCTTCCTGTCATCTACATCTCTTGCCCAAACCACATTAGTATATGCATTCAAAGTAAGATCATCCTTAGGATACCAAAGTCCAAACTCAACTGTCCCTTTCAGATATCTGAAGATTCTCTTTATAGCAGTCACATGAGATTCTTTTGGATCAGCCTGAAATCTAGCAACCATGCATACAACATTCATAATGGCTGGTCTGGTGTGAGTTAAATAGAGCAATCCACCAATCATTGACCTATATCATGTTTGATTTGCCTTAGGAGAATCATCATTCTGTGTTAACTTGCATCTGGTTACCATTGGAGTACCAACAAGCTTTGAGTCATCCATGCCAAACTTCTTCAGCGACTCTCTCACATATTTAGACTGAGATATGAAAATTCCATTGTCTAACTGAGTAACTTGCAATCCCAGAAAGAACTTCATCTCTCCAATCATACTCATCTCAAATTCACTCTTCATTTCATCAAAAAACTTCATACATAGATTATCATCTCCTCCAAAAATAGTGTCATCAACAAAGACTTCAATTATCAATTCTTTATCATGATCCAGCTTGAAATACAAGTTGTTGTCAACAGTACCTTTATTGAATCCAAGCTTTAGTAAATATTTATCTAGTCTAGCATACCAAGCTCTGGGGGCTTGCTTGAGTCCATATAAAGTTTTCTTCAATCGACAAACCATGTCTTCCTTGTTAGTCAGTTGGAATCCATCCGGCTGTTCAACATATACTTCTTCTTCTAGCTCACCATTCAAAAAAGCTGACTTTACATCCATTTGATAGACTTTATAGTTCTTATATGCAACATAAGCAAGAAATAGTCTAACAGCTTCAATTCTGGCAATAAGGGAAAAGGTTTCTTCAAAATCAATACCTTCCATTTGCGAATACCCTTTACATACCAGTCTTGCTTTATTCCGGACCACTTCACCTTGTTCATTCAACTTATTCCGAAAGACCCATTTAGTACCAATCACATTTTTATCTTTAGGTCTGGGAACAAGTATCCATGTATCATTATTTTCAATCTGCATCAACTCTTCCTTCATAGCTTCCATCTAGTGTTCATCATTGCAAGCTTCATTGGCATCTTTAGAATCAATCTTGGAAATCAGACAATACTCTTCTACAATATTTCTTCTAGTCTACACACCTTTATTCTTGTCTCCTATAATTTGATTTCCAGAATGATTTAACTTTGCATACCTCAGAATTTTAGGATTCTCTCAAACTTTTGGTTCTTTTGTTCCTTCTTTTGCACTTGCACTTGTCTCTCCTTCCTGATTTTCTTGATTTACAGGAATAAATTGACATTGTTTTACCAGAACATATGGAACAATTTGAAGTTGATTCTGTGTCTGAGAATTTTTCCCTTTGTTTGTACTATCTTCTTGGTCATCTGGATCATATCCACAGTATTTGGATGATCTAGCAGAGTCCTCATCAAATCTAACATTTGCACTTTCAGCCATTTTTCTCAATCTTCTGTTATAGCACCGATAGACCTTGCTTTTAGTAGAGTAACCTAGAAAGATTCCTTCATCGCTTCTTGCGTCAAACTTTCCTATGTCCTCATCTCTCTTAATATAACACTTGCTTCCAAAGATCTTGAAATATTTAACAGTAGGCTTATAACCAAACCATAGTTCAAAAGGAGTCTTACCAGTATTACCATTGACATTTACTCTGTTTAAAGTGTACACAACAGTGCTTACATCTTCACTCCAATAGATGTGAGGCACATTTCCTTCTATCATCATTGTTCTAGTAGCATCCAGAATTGTTCTATTCTTCCTTTCTGCAACTCCATTTTGTTGAGGGGTTCAGGGAGCAGATAATTGTCTTCTGATTCCATGCTCTTCACATAAAGAATTGAACTCCCTGGAGGTGAACTCACCACCTTTTTCTGACCTTAAGCATTTTATTTTCAGACCTTTCTCATTTTTTTCCATAGCTTTGAAACTTTTGAACTTCTCCAATGCTTCACATTTTTCTCTTAAGAAAGCAACCCATATCATCCTAGAGTAGTCATCAATAAGCAACATAAAGTACCTTTCTCCATGAAGACTTCTGACTCTAGATGGACCACATAGATTAGTATGCACCAACTCCAGTAATCCATTTGAATGATGTTGTTTGCTCCAAAAATAGACTCTAGTCTGTTTTCCCATCTGACATTCCTTGCAAATTGTGTTAGCAGGTTTTACTAGCTTAGGTAGATCTCTTATTGCTTGGGTGGAACTTACTTTGACAATGTTATCAAAATTCACATGACACAACCTCCTATGCCATACCATCTTTCACCTACTTGAGCAATTAAACAACTTTCACTAGCAACATTCAAGTGAAAAATATTACCTTTTGTCTTTTTACCTGAAGCAATTACATTACCAAAACTTCCAAGTATCCTACATCTTCCACCTTTGAACTAAAGATCATAACCCTTATCCACCATCTGTCCAACACTCAGCAGGTTTTGCTTCAAACCTTCAACATAAAGGACATCATCAATGTTATGCTTACCACCAAGACAAATAGATCCTTTGCCACGAATCACACCAACATTGTTATCTCTGAATCTTACAATCCCACTGTCATACTTCTCTAGAGTTACAAATTTTCTTTTTTCACCAGTCATATGATGTGAGCATCTACTGTCAATAACCCACTCATCCTTTTTCTTCAATTCGGGCTGCAAGAGCTTTCTCAACTTTAGCAGATTCAGTAGCCATCAGATGATTTTCCTTGATAGCAAGGAACAACCATTCATCTTCATTTCCTTTTTCTTTATCAGACTCTTCATCAGTCACTCCTTCTTCAACATAGTAACATTTCTTTTGAAATCTAGATTTGTTAGGCTTAGTCCTAGGAACTCTTTTAGGACACCTTGATGCAAAATGACCTATTTATTGCAAGAGAAACACTTAATAGGAAACATTCCTTTATACTTACCTTGTCCTCTTCCTTCTTTCTTCACAATCAGTGCTTCCAAATCTTCCACCTCTCTTTCTTCATCTTCAAGCTATTTCATTTCTTCTTCATACTTGAATGAATTTCTAGAGTACTCTTCTGTATCATATATTTGCTTGTTTCTTCCAGATACAGTGGCCTTAAATGTAGTTTCAGTCTTGGGAACAGATTCACGAAATTCACTCAACTCAAAAGCAACAAGTTTACCAATCAACGTATCTCTTGACATATTTGTTACTGATCTGAATTATTCAATAGAATAAGCCTTTGCTTTCTAGGAGGGAGGCAATGATCTGAGCACTTTAGCCACAATTTCTTCCTCTTCCAGGGTACCACCAACACATCTAATACCCATCACTAGTTCATTTACTCTCTGCATAAAAGAAGAAATATTTTCATCTTCACCCATCTTCAAGTTTTCATACTTGCCTTTCAAACTCTGTAGCTTAGGAATCTTCACATGTACATCTCCTTCATACAAAGTTTCTATCTTTGTCCAAATCTCATGAGTTGTCTTTAGACCTAACACATTTGTCATTTCTGAATCTGTTAGTGCACTCAACAAAGCTTCAATAGCCCTGACATTATTCTCAACCTCTTTAATCTCATCAATAGTGGAAGGACCATTCTAAGGAATAACATATGGATTCTTTGTAATCTTCCAGAAGGGTTCACCAATACACCTCAAATGACACTCCATCCTAGCTTTCCATAGTGAGTAGTTCCATCAAATCTAGGACTGTCCTTCTTGTATGATGCCATCTTGGATCACCTCAAGCTTTTAAACTTCTTCAGAGGAACCTACTCTGATACCAATTTTTGGAAAAACAAGGATAGACAACTGAGAGGGTGGGTGATTTAAACTTTTCAAACTTAACTTAATCTCAAATCTGATGAATGAACAATGAACCATGAACAATCAACACATTAGAAGCACAAAGAACAACAATATTTTTACGTGGAAACCCTGTTAGGGGAAAAACCACGGCGGATGTTAGTCCACAATATTATACCCTATTAAAAGTAGAAAGAAAAATAATGGGAATGCACATGCATTTAGGAACATTGCCTAGAGCTCACTGCTCAAATACAAGAGCGCTCACTTCCCAATGGAGATAAATATAGATTAGATCCGTAGGGTATGAACTGAGAAAATAGCTTCTACACAAGCCTGATTACAGTTCCAGTTAAGCACAAAAAACCTTCTTCACACTTCGCTCAAACTTCTTCACACTCTACTCTACAATCGAATGAATAAATCAATGTTCACACACTTTCTCTTTCTCTGGCTTTTCCTTCACACCACGCACACACTAACTTCTCTCAAACAAACACTCTTATATATCCGCAACATGAAATTACATCAACAACTTCGTCGGCCAAAAGTATAAAACAAGTTTACAATGTTGGCCCAAATTTACAAATAAATTTTTAATGCGAATCATACACCATTGGCTAATATTATGATGCAACCCAAAACAATATCCTCGATTGTGCCAATCATTCAAATTTTAATCTTCAAGGATCCGCAACATGTTACAACCATCATGTCGGCCAAGAACATGAAAACCCAAACACTCGCGAGAAAAATCTTCGACCATGAGTGCACCAATCAACACGAACGTATAACAAAGATAGAGAATGATCTAGAAGCATCCATAAGCAACAAGAACTAATAGAGAAGCATCCAAAGCAACATAAATTACCAGAATCACATAAACTTCAATCAAAAACCACATAAATACTGTTAGAACACAACTGTTCATAGCATGATCAAATCTTCACGTGGACCTCTGAAACTTCCAGTAGATGAACTAGATACTCTCAACAATAAACCCTTTAGACCACAACAACTGATCTTCAATGTACAGAACAAAACACCTTCATGACCTTCACTGTTCCACTGGCAACTTGCAACTCTTCCTTTTAACAATTTTCTCAATATCCTCGACATATACAGCCTTCACTACAACAATGCTAATAGTGTTGACATCAATGACAACCACATATCAGCAACACAACCACAACATCCAATAGTATTAATCACATCACCGCCCTTTCCCGCCCGCGCGTAACTAATAGCTTCTCACACAAGGAAAAAAAATGTCGGTGTAATTCGGCGATGGGACACCTCCTCGCTTTCCTTGTCGTGACATTTCCTTTCGTCTGTCGGTTCTGTCACTTCTATCATCCATTTGGCAGGCCTCACACTATGTCATCTCTTCATGTTATGTATGTTTCCATGTATGTTGTTATGTATGTTGTTATGTATTTTTTCATGCATTTTGGTATGTACATAGGTGTTTTTTTTTCTAGGAGTTAGCCGACTGCACATCTGAATGCCATTGTCTTCTTTGGTGTGATTTTAAGGAATTATTCTCATGAAACCCTTGCTTGGGTTTTTCGGCATATATTTGAAAAACCCATGTCTTTTTTCGTGTGACTAAGGGATTATCATCATTAAACCTTTACTTACTTTTCTGGGCATATATCTGAAAACCCAAGTCTGTATTTGTTTTACCTTTGTTTAAATTTCTATCATTTGGATGTCCAATACAATAGACTAGCATTCATTTACTGTAAAACGTGTTACTATTTTTCTACTTTCCATTGCACATACACCAGGCCACCATACATATATTTGTCATTTATTTCATAAAAGGCTCCTTTATATTTTGTGTCTCTTGTTCATTCAACAAATCGATAAATATGTGTGTGTGTGTATCCTTTGGCTATCCAATGCAACAGAGTAGCATTCATTTAATGTAAAATGCGTTACTAATTATTATTAAATATTTTACCTATGTTGAAATCTCAATACTTTGTATCATATATTCTTTACTTCATAGCTTATGTTTTCATTGTACTCTTATATGTGCACACATACATATATATCTTTACATATATATGTGCATACATATAAATACATATATATATATGTGTGTATATATATATATATATTTATATGTGTACACGTATATATACGTATATGTATAGATATATGTATACATATATCTATGTAATTATATGTTTACATACATATACATACAGATATATATTTATGTGTATGTATACATATATATAAATATTTGTACATACATATATGTACGTATATATAGATATATATATGTATATGTATAGATATATGTATACATGTAACTGTGTAATTATATTTATACACAGATACATGCATACATATATCTATACATATACATATACATACATCTATATGTACATATATGTATAAACCATCAATGGTTTGTTGTTGTCTGCTCTCCATGGTGTGAGGTAACGAAAAACATCATTCTCCTTTCAAAATGCAAACAATGGTACTCCTGAATCTTTTTAATCATCATTTTTGTGGACCCCTAAAAGGTTTGTTGGTTGTTTGAATAATGATTACTACTTTTTATCGATTTCATCATTGTTTATCTGACATTTTTTGGCTTACAATTTACAAGTTCAGTGATAATCATGGTGATTAATGTGTAGGTGTGGATTATAATGGGAACCAAAATAAACCTCCAACGTTAACCCACGAATTAGACCCATTCACTTTTGAGCGTATTTGAATGATAAAATTCTTATAATTGCATGATAATAATGACACAATTAGGTATTTTTTATTTTAGTTTTTGGTGGTTATAGCGGGCGGCAATCGGGACATTAGGTGGTGACGAGCAGATGACAACTCTAAAAGGTGACTTTTTGACCCCTACACGCATATTGAACACTCCCACACTTGACTAAATTTCCCACAAGCCAAAACAATAACTATAAGATATTAACTTGCGAGCGAATAAAACCCATAAATTTTTTTGTCGATTCGACATACGGTTTGAATTCTACAGTTGCATGAAGTTAGCCCTAGCGAATACTGGGATATCTCCCCTACCTTATTTTTTTTTGTAAAACATTATGGTTACTATTCAATCTAAATGACCACCATCTCATGACGGGTACATCTCATTGATTTCTTCCTTATAGACATGCATTCCTAGACTAAGGACAACCAATCAAGCATCCAATTAGTAGAATCTAGGTGCAAGTAGATCCTATAAATATAGGATTTTCCATCGGTATATTAGCCACTGCATTTTTCTTTCATTTTGGTTTTTATCAATGGCACTAAGGCTATTGATCTCAACTCTACCACTTCATTTTCAGTAAGCGATATGATGAGAAATATATTTTATAAGGAATACTCCTCATAAATAGGATTCAACATTACCTTATCAAGGTCCCTACTATCAGTGAACAATGACAAAGAGTCAATTCAAGAGAAGACCTAAATTGGGAAGCAATAGATAGTGACTTCCATTTACCTAAGGTATACTTAAACAAGAGTTGTAGAGCAATGAAGTTCCTGCTAAAATGTGCAAGAACAGTCCTATTTTTTATTTGTTGTGTCTGCTATGTTTTAGCAACAGTGTTGATATTATCTAGATATCAGGACAACATCAATGTGAAAGAACTCCTAAGTGTGCTTGTCTAGATATTAACACAGAATTAGCTAGCTGATGAAGGTTAGCTAGTTTATACAGGTGTCTAGGTATGAATACATCATTAGACAACAGATCAAAGACAACTCGTTTGTGGGCTCATTTGCACAAGGGAGGTTTAAATTTTATCCAACATTTCCATCCCTTGTGCATGCTCAAAATGGGCCCATTCTTGGATAATTCAAATAAGATTATAGCATGTTCAATGTAGCACAAACTACCAAGTAACATGTAGCCATTGCCAAATTAGCGGTTTGTATACGAAATTTTAGATAATTTGCTAGTATTACACAAGTTATTTTAGGGTGTTAGACCTCTGTCATTGACCTTGACTCTAATACAAAGATTGATGTTATTTTGATGCTGGTAGCATATTTAAAATAATTTTCTTGTATCTTTACCATAATATGTAATATTTTAAAATTCAGAGATCTCTCTTTCTCCTTCAAACAAATGCACCCTACAGTGCATTCCCATGAACGTTAGACTCGTGGTTTGAACTCTATTCACACACAAAGTAAGAGCCTAGAGACACATATTCCAAGCTAGCATCTTTGATGCAATATTTTTCATGCATACAATATTTTTTATCTTTCCACACACGAGAAGGTTTTCATTGCATGGTTTATGAATGGTCAAAAAATTCCATTCATTTTTACTACTTCAAGATCCTCATCATAAATCTCTAAATCCAAATATTACACGATAGCCTTACCAATGATGCTCCTGGCTATGAGCAGAGAAGCCTCAGTTAGAGCCATTTTGTACTACTTGTTAACACTCATAATAAAGTCAAACTAGGCACCGATAATTTGTTGAATTGTGTGTTTTGGTTAAATTGCATAAACTGGTTTAGTAGTTTTGTCACAACTTGATCAATGGTATAGTAGATAGTACTAATTAAAGTTGTGAGTACAACTTGCCATACAATGATCTTGTAACCTAAGCAACAAACATTTATATGCATAAGAATGCTTATGTAAAATGTCCCTTATAAAACAGGTTTGGTTAGTAGATACCACAATAATGACCTGGGCATAACTGTTTCTAAGGAAACTTCATTTTCTAATACCTTCTCATACTGGTCACTACATGCATGATTAATGAATACTAGTCTCACTCTTCATCAAAAAGATACTGAAGTGAAACCATGTTGGAATGACCCAAATGTCAAACCTCGGGATAGATATCTAAGCATTCAAATTCTCACTAGAGAAAACAAGCAAGTTGTCTTAAACAAAATAAATAAGCATAAAACCAAAAAAATAAAAAGTGACATCATGGAAAGCTACTAGATTCTATTAAACTCGAAAGGCATATAGACATTGGTTTATTATTCTTCATGATATTTTTAGATACCATAGTGCTATTACTGACCTCAAAAAAAGCATAAGATCCCATCTCAAACCTCTCTGATTTGTATCCACTTAAACAACAATTAAAATAGGTTTCATAAAGTTTAACATACAAAATTTATCTTCCTGTTGTTATATCTAACATTGATATTTGAATGAGCAACTGGTCATAATTATATGATGAAACAAAAATATAACCACAAAAATTAGGCTGAAATCATACTCTCGCAAGCTATAAATGTCATGACTCTAATTAAACCTCAAGAAGAATGATGTCTAGCAGTTTGTTTAGTAATTTTCAAAGTATATCTAGCAAGATTAAAATGAATCCAAAGGCCGATGAATCTAGATGCTAACCAAAAAACTATAAATATTATGATTATAAGAAATCCTAAACAAGAATGATGTTTTACAAATTGTTTAAAAAAATTTAAGATACATCTCACAAGATTAAATTGAGTCCAAAAGCCAAATACCAAAAGTTTTAAAAATTGACTTAACTTCATAATGTACTTATTTCAAATCCAGTTATGGTACCTCAAATATACAACATTCCTGATACATTTAGGTCATACACCATTCAATACATATATTATTTCTTAGCATTCTTATTCCTAGCATCTTTCCCTCCAGCTTATGTCGCTTCCTTTTTTGTAGTTTTTTCTTGAAGCGCTTTTGCATCTCTGTAATACACAGGTAGCGAATTAGTTCTTACAGATAAAAAGTATTAACATTAAGATAGATTACTCTTGTACTACAACAATAGCTAATTAGCAAATAAGTTATAACAAGCACACCTTTCCCTCCGCTGTTCAGGTGTAAGGCCATCATCCTTAGTCTTCCCTGCTTTGACACCCCGGGCAGCAGCTCTCTCTCTGTCATGATCTCTTTGGTTTTCGTGTAAATGAAGTTAAAGGTCACAACCATAATTCATTTATGTGTACAATTAACATACAAATTCTGAAAAATAGGGATAAATACCAAAGCTTCCTCTCAGAGGAGCACTTAGGATATCAAGGCTTTATTCAACAAGGATCGACTCAAATTAAATCCATAAATGAATCCAGCCCAAAAATATAATAACCTGGCTAAAACTTCCTGAAGATGTTAATTTGCAAAACTATTTCTCCACCTCCAACAACATCAAAAACTAAATATTCTACAAGCTAGATGAGAGTTTTGAAAAACGGGGTAATAAATTGAAATTTTCACTCTAGACAATGGAGATTCTTGAAAAATAAGTCGCTTAAGGTATTAGGCCATAAATTCACAAATAGAAACTCCCTCAATAAAATACAGATAAATCAAGCCAAACACAAATTAATAATCTATTTTAAATTCGTATAGAAGAATTAAATCAAAGAATAGTGGTTCATCCACTTACGACAACATATAACAAAAAAGAAATTTCAAATCTTTGGCCATTTGTATGCTCGTTGGTTGAGACAGAACACCTCTCACATTAACTGTTACACCCCTAATGCTATTCAAATCAGTATCTTCAATATGTGTAATTAAGATCTACACATGATGAAGATAATAACAATATGAATAATGGTTGTGAGCACAAATTGTAAAATTTCACCTAGCAGGCTTAAAGCCCCCCCAAAAAAGATATTCATATACTCAATGTTGAATACAAAAAAAAGGAAGATAGTGTACTAGTTCCTTACACAACTTTAGGCCTATTTTATAGGACAACACCTAAGTTACAAGTATAGAAACAGAGTTTGGGATGGTGGTTCACCCTTTTTCGTTGCATACGGGGAATTTGGGATTTAAACTCAAAGTTGAATATACAAAAAGGATGATAGTGTACTAGGACCTTACGTCTTACACAACAACTTTAGGCCTATTTTATAAATAAAACCTAAGCTACCAATATAGAAACAAAGTTCGAGACAGGGTTTCACCCTTTTTTGAACCCTGCATACAATGTGGCTTGAGTATGTCCATGCAAAAAATAAGATTGAAATATTTTGAAACCTTATTGTCCAAAACAAACCACTCACATCATACCATTTTTGTTAAGTTAATCAAACAACACAAATCCTAGATCTTGAAACTTTATTGTCAAAAAAGAACATTATTAAATTTCTTGGCAGATAAATGAGATCTTATTGGACAAATTAATTTTATTTTTTCAACAAATATCATTTCACAAAGCAGTTCTACATTCTAAGAACCAGAGATATACAATAAACTGTTTCAATCTATACCTAAAAGCAAAAAGCAAACAATCTTACATTGCAAAAGGATATGAGTCATAGCGAAGAAAGATTAAAATCTGGCTTTTGTGTCTCCTAAGGTGTTATTGTCCACTAGCCCAAAAGGGATTTCTAGTCTACATCACATCACCCACAAAAGAGCCCAACATCAACAATTAAAAGAAAATATAAATATTAAAATTAAACCACACCCACACAAGAAACTAGAGTGAACTCCATAAAAATTGTTATAGAGAAAAAAATGAAATCTCTTGTTATACAAAAACCTAAAGAACCAATGACAAAATTAGTTAATCTATAGCATTCATGTAACACTCAAACTGCAGTTTTGTAAATATCCAATCCTTTATCTATAGCGAATAGAGACGATTAAGACATTATGTAAAACTAAAACAGTAAAATCTCCTCCTAGGCAGTCCATATAAAAGTATGGATGGTGAATAATGATATAGACAAACTACCATAAGAAATTGCTTATTAAAATCCAAACAATAGTTACCAGCACAACCACTACATCTAAAAATGTGGGATGTGATAAGAGGAAAGTTTCCAGTTCTGCGGCGACAACCTACAAAATGTAAGAAAATATATTGTCAACATGAAGATTTGAACACGAGACCTGCCTTAGACTGGCAAGATAAGATAATATTTGTAGATAATATATTGTCAACATCTTCCAGTAAATGCCTGAACCCATTTAAGAAAGACGTAAATCGGTCTTACAATAATGTTTCAAAACACACAAATTCCTCAATTGCAATCTGTTGATATAGAGATATGGCACAAGAATTGTTTGTTAAAATGCCTCAAGAAATTTGGTGTCTTTGATTTTCACCAACTATTTAATGTATGCATTTGAAAAAACCTTAAATTTGAAACAAAAAATAGCAAAATTTTCCAAGGAGAATGAACCTATAAATTCATTCAATTCAAATAATTTAATAAGTAGTAGTTTGTGTAGCTATCGAGTAAAATAGAAACCCTAAATTTGAAAGGAAAATACAAAAAAAATCATATGGAAAACATAATCAAAATGGGATCCCCGTGAAAGCAAATGTTGAATTCCTTTCCTGAATCTTGTAAAGAATTAAGCCAGTTACCATGCCATGTTTGATATTTATGTTGGCAATAATCTCAAGTCCCCAAAATCAGTGAGTAATTAAAAGTGGCGAAAAAACTGCCCTTCTAAAACTGCGAAAAAATTGTTTTCTGTCAACCATTCCTAAAAATCCACCCATATTGCTTAAGATTTTTAGACCAATAAAATTGATGATAAATAATTTTCAAAAATATTGAAATTAAAAAAAATACATCTTTACCTTACAAAAGATAAATATAAAAAAAATAATGATTTGTAAACAAATTTAGATAAAAAAATTTGCACATTTGATTGGCTGCAAAACAAACTAATAATCACTGTTCTGGCACTATAATTCTCTAACACGGGAACTAAAAAGAGCATGGGAAATATTCATGAAGATTGATTACATTATAAAGTATAGAAAGCATTAGGATTTTAACTTGTTTAAACAAAGTTATTATGTTTGCCAATCATGGTAACCCATAGGATACTAGGTATATTCACTACTTGGGCAGCTCAATCAAAATCAAAAGACATCACAGAATATATGGGTTGGTTCTTATATGATTATAATGTCTGAGTACCAACTTCCTTACATAATATTTTTTAAGCTGTTGGCAATCAAGAGGGCATTTGGACTTCATACTTATTCTCTGATTTTCTTTAAATCAAACATTCTCATGAAAGCAATTTCAGTGGATATATATCATAAGCATATTCCTACAAAGATTAGGGTGCTGTGAAGGAATTTACAGAGCCATAAGTTCACAACACAGCTTAGACCAAATGATTTAAGAAATTTATTAGAGTTCATTAACAATGGGAATGGCTGTGGGCAAGGAACTGAAAAAATAGAACATCCATCCTAAGCCTGGTCATTCAGTTCGAATCTACCTATATTTATTGTTAATGCTAGTACATTGGTTTCTAGTTGCCCCTTCCACTCGCCAGACCACAGTCGTCCTTTTCCCCATACGTTTATCTGCTTTCTTCCCCATTTATGCCCAAAAAAATGTTTTTATGGTGGTCGTGGGTCTCTGGACTCATGACCTACAGATTTTACAGAAAATGGACGGTCACCATGCCTCCATAATGCCACAGACGCCCCCTACTACATACCCATGCCATGCCCATTTAACTTGGGTTGTGGACCCCCTTTAAGAAGGGAGGAGCAACATCATTAATGGTGCTCTCATCCTTGCTGGATTGTTGGTGGTAAATGCCATGACCCCAGTTAAGTTTTCTTTATTTTCTTTTCTTTTTTTAATTGTAAAAGACGATTTCTAATAATCATATATTATATATATAGATGAGCTTAATTGTGAAGGTTGTCAATATTATATATTGAGATGATCAAATAGGTTTATATTATTTTTATATCATATTAGATAGTTGAGATAATCTTTAGAACAAGGTTGTCAATATTGAATTGATAGAATTAGGAAAAAATCATAGTTGGGAAATCCATATTGCGTGACTCAATCTCATGGTTATAAAGGTATGAATGAATGAATGAGAGATTTTAATATCGTCCATGAGACCAAACAGTCTAAGGGACCGAGTACCACAAAGATAGAAACTACACAAACTCCGAATTCTTCTCAATGTTGGACCTTTTGTTATGGATTTTGACCAAAAAACTAGCAGTCATGTTGATCTTCTCCTCTTCAAATAGCTCATGCAGATTGCCAATCTTTAAGTTGTTTTCATACTAAGTATGGATATCCTCATAAGTTGTGCACTCCTTTGCTACAAAACTTGCAAATTTTTCCCTCCCATGCTTCCTTAGGAATAGTCCACCTTTCGGTCTTACACCTGAGATGATGAGACCCGGTCCTCAACTGAGCAATTAACAACCTTTCTTTCCCTTTAATAGCTGCCCCTAAATAAGGTTTTTCACCATGCTCCCAAGTTGGGTTGAACTCTTTGACATAGTGTGCTTTTTTCCGCTCTATCTGTTTTATCCACATGGAAGTCATGAATTTTTTTGTGACATAATTTTTAATTTCTTCATTGGTGTTAGGACACTCATGTAAGTTGATGTCTCATTTACTCAACCATTTGTCATTTTGCTTCATCCATGTTCTTCCTACGGTCTAAGGCCTCCTTCACAACTATTTTGGGCTAGCGGTGGTTATCCATGTTTTCAACCTTCTTTAAATAGTTTAGCAAGCGGTGGTAAGATTGAAAGGATTTGGGAATATTCTCATGATAAGTCGTTAGATATGTTTTTGTTGCACCCCTAGCACCTACAAAACCACTCCAATTTCTTATGCTCAAGTCATCACAAAATTGTTATTTCGTGGTTAGACCAAAAATATATAATACTTTTATAGATATAGCCATGTCATAAATTAAAGTGAAATCAATTACTTCATAATTTTAGTTAATTAACAATTAAAGTATTAAGTCTATGGCCTTAATCATGGTCCATACAACATTCAAAATGTCAAGCATGAGAGCAATTTCAATGTTGGGGTTTTCACCTTGCTCCAAATTACATTGAGACATTAGCAATTTAACACAAAAAAAAGTATAAAGTTTGCAAGTACATGATAATATTGAAAGTAATTATGGAGAAGATGAGAAGAATGTAAAGGCGTTATTTAATTTGGTTGCCAGAGTTTCTCCCACTATAATCTTTATTGATGAGGTTGACAATATGTTTGGGAAAATGACTAGGATCGATGAATATGAAGGTATGATAAAAATAAAAATAATGATTTTATGATGAATTGGAATGGCTTGCTAACTAGACCAAAAGAGCATTTTTATTTTTTTATTTTTTGTTAATCTATTATTTCTATAGACAATAAAGGGCCACAAGGTTTAGATCAACCAATGAGTAGCAATTGTAATCTAGAGATTTGGTGTTCTATAACCTAGATCTAATGAATTCCAAGATCAATCTTATATAAATATTAAAATTATAGTGATTAAAGGAGTTAATACAACCACTAGGGAATAGTTCTCCAAATCATCCAATTCTTCACAAACCATAGTCTTTATTAACTTATGGTAGCATCAAGGATAGAGTGTTTGTTATTGGAGATTATAGTTACAATTGCTCAAGTGATCAACTTTATTTGAACGACACCCTTAGTTGTCAGTTTCACAATTTCATAGAATTATTTATATTTTTGCATTTGCAAGACCTAGCATTCATGGGAGATGTTCTAGTCCAAAACCCTCATTCAAACATAATGAACTTTCTTGATATTACTACCCACCCCACAATGAATTTGATACCCAAATTTATACTTGGTAGACTAACACACATACACACACATATCAAAATCTACACATAGTGTTTCAAGCACAACTTTATAGATATACAACTCATAGTGTACCCCAAAGATTATTTACAAGAAAATCATTTAGTAAGGTCATGATATAGTTCATAAATGACCCACAACATTTAAAACCAATCATGATATTGTAGAAATTACTAGGATTCTTTAATAATACTCATGACATTATAGAAGTAACAAGGCAACAAATTTTAGGTTAGCTATGGACATAGTAGATGATAGGTTTAATAATGCTTAACCTACTTATAAAATTCATTAAAGGGACCACTAATTTATAATTGTAAATAAAGATTGTATCACAATAGGTACCTAAATCTAGCTTTAAACATAGAATTATTAAAATATCCATGCATAAACATAAATCAACTTAGATTAATTAATTTTCAGCTCCTTGTGTGAATAATTCTAAATTAATTAAAATTTTAAGAAAATAATTGTAAAAGAGGAATGTGCAATCCCATAAGATACATACACATAAATATAAATCAACCTACATTAATTATTTTTTGTTGGGGGAGTGAATAATTTAGAACTAAATACTATTTTAGAAAAGTAGTTATGAAAGAGAAGTCTACTTTTCTAAAGGGGTGATATTGAATATATTTCTACATAAGAACTTGAATTTGTTCTTTTGCTCCAAACGATGTTGAGGATATTTTTGGTGTGGGTGTAACCATGCAAGTCAATAAAATGAGAACACAAAATAATATTTAAAACTCATTATTCGAATTCTCATGCAAATCTTCGATTGATATGCTCTTAATTTTGATACTTGTGTGTGTGTTGCTCCTTTGGACAACATCTACTTCCTCAAATTGAGATCATTATTTGATTTGATCTCAACTTATAGGATTTTGTGGAGATGGATGCATGACTAGGATTTGATGTCAGATCAAGAGTTTATCCTATTGAAGGTGGATTGGATGAGGATGGATGGTGGTTATTATTAATTATTTATTTATTTAATGGATTTATTTATTTATTTTGGTCAAAGGACTAACTAATTTAATTCTGATTTTGATTTGTTAATTAATTTTTTCCTTTCAAAGATTTGTTAACTATTTTGATTGATGAGTTAATTGATTTGATTTGACATTCTTTATTTTTTATTAGATTATTTGCGAATAATGGATTTATTTTATTATTTTGAATATTTATGAGAAAATGATTTATTTAAATTAACTAAATAATAAATTATTTTAATAAAGTGGATTATTTAATGTAAGATGAATTATTTTATAAATGAATGTTTTTAAGTGTCGAGATGGAGGTAAGAGACCACTCTCCTTTGAAATTGGAGCCTTTAGTAAATAATATGATAGAATCTGAGGATCTTTTAGCTATTGCTAAATTGTTTGATGAAGTTAATGAAGAGGATAAGGAAACAATTGTAAGTGCTTTTGTTCAATACATGGTTATTTTTAATAAGAGTATGGAAGATATAAGAAAGGTGACTGACAATGTATGGGAAGCTCTATTACAAAGAAGACATGAAGTTGTAAATATTGATGAAAAAATCAATTATGATGCCTTGAACACATAAGGATCCTCCCTATCTGAGGATGATACTGTTACCCTGTTAGCAAAATATTCTAAGAGGTTCAGAGTTATGCAAAGAGTTACCATTCTCATGACAAGAGAAAAAGGTAGGGTGGAAGGGTTGAAGCTAGAGACTTTTGCTACAATAAGAGACATGGCAGAGAAATTTGGGACGAGTTTTGGTTCTTCGTCTCATACAGCTCAAGTACAGGAACTTGATAAATGGAAAAGCATTGACACAAAAGTTGTGATTCCCCCTACTACCAGTTTTTCTATTTTTAAAGAAGTAAAGGATCATTTGAACAAGGTTGATGATATACATGCTTCTCCAGAGATATCTGCTCCTCTAGGATACAGAGGATACAAACAGAGAACATATTGAAGATCAGTACAACAATGATACCAGTGACAATCCACAAGAACATCATGAGAATATCGGAAATGATGGTGAAGAAGATAAAAATGGAGAAGAAAGAAAAGATGAAAAGAGTGATGACATAAAGGATGATGATGATAAGAAGGTGAAATAATGTCTTGCTCTGAATTTCAACTTTCTGACAGTCCTCAATTCTCCTCTTTTCTTCCACCTGTAATTTTAATTCGGTAATGTCCTCATTTGCTTTCTTTAACTAATCATTGACTTCTCTATGCCTTTCCTTAAACATTTTTATTTTCTCTCTTAACTTTTTGATGCATTCATTTGCTTCTTTCAAGTTCACCTTCAGAATTTATCTCTCATTTTCAATTCTATCCAGGTCTTCAAGAGCAACATTAAGTTCATCTTTTTCAATTGTGCGGTTATCCCCAATGTATTCAATTGCAGAGATATCTTTTAGAGGAATAGGAAAAATTCTGTTGGCCATGTGATCAAACTTCAAGATCTTCCTCAAGTTGTTAGGCTAAAGGAACCAAGCTATGATACCAATTTTTGAACACCTGGAATATTGAGAGGGGGGGTGAATCAGTATTCTACTACAAGATTTAGTTGTTAACCATTCAAATATTAGAACACGTCTAACTGCAATTGTAAGTAAAGATATGAAACAAATCATAACACCACACAACACATAAACATCGAGATTTTTACGTGGAAAACCCAAAATGGGAAAAACCATGATGAGGATTAGCTCACAATATATTATAACCGGTCATAAGATATTACAAGGAAACACTTCCAGGACACATTGTCCTTGAAAGGATCACAACCTGAAGTGATTACAAAAATGGAGTGTGGCTCACTGCCAAAAATTGAACTGATGGAGTACACCTTTTACGTGTTGAGTTCAGTTCCAATTAAGCTCTGGAAAACAAAATCTTGCACTGGTTTGTAGGTTCACAACATATACTGCAATTATGCCTTGATACATAACTCATACATATAAGTTCGCACACTATCTTGCATTACTTGTCACATATCACACACACATCATCCCTTTGATACAAAAATGTTTCATATATATATATGCTATTACATTCTTACACATCAATTAAGGTCGACCTAATTAGATTCAACATCAATATATACATAATTCAAAAATAGCTTGTCGGCTCAACAAAACTTCTTTCATGCTCAATCAAAAAGTGCAAGGCATAAATTAGGTCAAAACAGACCTAAAAAGGGTCTCTTTAATATCCACTTAATCTTCATACCACTTACCCATGTCAGCCAGAGGAAGGATCATACCAATTTGCACAACTCTGAGCAGAAAATTGTATGTCGATCTTCTGTCAAACATATCTTTCAACCCATTCAACCAAAATCGTTGAAAACTTGTTCATAGATGCATTTAATAGTCTTGAATAACATATTGAAAACACATAAGTCGATATCTTACTATGAGAGATTCTGAACCAAATTATTGGATCAAGGTAACATAAACACTATTTACCAAATCAAACAAAATAGTCACAAACAATGTTGGCATCAATGACAACACACCAGAGGGTTTCTTCTTCATTTTTCCAACAAAATGTACATTTTTTCCCTCTTTTAAATGGTGTTTCAATTGTGAGAAGCAATATCATTTCAAAGGAAATAGATATAGGTACTTAATGAAAAATATGCCCCAAGTGTCAAAGATTAAGGATTGATTTATTTGAAAATGTTGTTGATGTGGGAATGATATATCCTAAGAAAAACATGAGGATTGATTGAGATTGGATTCAAAGGATGATTTGAAAATTAGATAGGCTTCTAATTGGGCTTGGATGGATTTGGGATTGAATTGGATGATGAGATTCCCCCTCAAGAGGATAGGTGGGTTTGAAGAACACAAGTGTGCTCTCAAAATGGAGGAAAATAAAATTAGCAAAGGGATGAAAATCTATAGATTGAGCTGGGATGATGGAGTTAATAAATGAGGTTGTTTATTATGGATTATGATGTTATAAGTGGAAATGAAGAAGTGTGAGATCTTCCCAAAGTATTTTGAGGATAGGTAGATGTTGGGAATCTACAAAGAGATTTCAATATGTTTGAGCAACATTTTTTATTTTGCATAGACATAATGCATCATGATATAATGAACCATGATGAAGATGCACTTTATGCATAGATGATTGACTCAAAATAATAAATCAAAAGATAATAATAAATAAAGACACACAATGCATGAAAAGAAACAATAAAGATAAACACCCAAATGCATTATAAAAACAAATGTATGAAGAGAAACAACAAAGATAAAAGATAAAAGATAAGATAAGACTCACGCCAGTACGATCATAACCTTAAGATGCAACATAGTATATGCAAAACTAAACCAAACATTTTTTTCAAATTTTCAAATTTTTGACCATGAATATAAAGCACAAAAAGGAAGACACACATAAGAGAGAAATAATGAATAAAAGGTAAAAGACAAGAAAATATTGAAAAGTTGTTTTCAAATTGGAAGATTGCAAGGTAAACCTTCTATCCTTCTATCCTACATGACCACTTCAAAAAGATGACATTGCTAGTGTTATGCTCAATAAGTATTGGGTGGATAGAAGGATGGGATTATAGATGGAAATAATGGACGAAGGGTGGGATTTGGGATGCAAAAGGAGAAGGGGTGTAGGATGTTATTTTAAAGGGTTAAATTGCATAGGAATGATATGCTTCAACTCTAGGTATGTCACTATCAAAGAATTTCCAAGACATGTTTCAAGATCTTGTGCACTTATTTACCAAGGTAAAAAGTGGAAAATGAGGATTAGTATGAATGGATGGGGATGGAAATAGCTGGGATGATATGATATTATGATATGGATAATTGGCTAATGATTGCAAAGGATTAAGGGGATGAATGGGTGGAAGAATTTTTCCCAAAATTTAGGGTACACATAGCTAGTATATTTATGCACGACACTCGTAAATGGTTTCATCATGGTACCTACCCAAGTCACCATAGAGATGGTTTTCAGCATTGGATGTTTTTTCTCTTTAACTTTTGTGGTACTTTCTATATTTTTGGATTCAAGTGTATGCTTCCATTATAAGTATTGGTTAATAGATTTGTCTCCTTGGATGTTTGATTATTATGACTCTATTTTTCCTAGACTTGAAGACAATTAAGTAACAAACAATTGGGTAAGTTATTGATTAACATTCCTCTAAATTTTGATTAAGGTACAACTCCCTTCTATGATTTTTTTTTAATTTTTTGAAATTAAAAAGTGGGGTATACTTTTAACCAGAAAGTAATAAAGGAAACTAATGTTTTTCCATAACCATGACACAAATGTGATTGAGAATTCAAACTAATGGAATATTTTTTTAGAATATCAACTTTAACATAGGTTATAAAACTAAAGACTTTTGGAAATAAATACCACCACCATTCCAACACAAATATTGAAAATACCAATGATAGATATATAATTGTTCATATTTAAATTCCACAACACCCTAGAAGGAAATGAATGTTATGCAATTGAATATCACGTTTACAAAGGAAACCAATATTCAAGCATTTATCCAAGATCACAGACTTAGAAATAAATACTAAGCATCACATTCAATTTCAAATGTTCACAGACAAAAGGAATTCCTTATGGAATGAACAAATTTTATTGATCCTTCTTTGATTGAGTCTCACTCTTACACTACAATGTAATGGGGATCAAAATTTTGAACCCTTCAAATGTCCTTTAATTACATATTTAAAGTTTTTCAAAGTGTAACTATCCCAAATTATTGAAAACTAATTATTTAAAAGAACTATAAAAATAAAGTTTACAACATTAAAACTTTATAAATTCAAAAATCTAAATAAAGCATAGCTATTGATGAGGTGGTTGATTCTATAGGCCCATGTTAACTTCCTTTGCTACTAGGTCTTGTTGACTAGATTCCACATGTGCTTTATAGTCCTTAAGCACCTATGTGACAATTGGAATGTCGTTGTGTTGAGGGATAGTGAAATTTTTTGTCTTGAGTTTCTAGAGAGCCTTGATGTTGTTAAGAGTGTCGATCTTGGTAGCAAGGGTAGTTGGAAAGTTCTCATACCAAGATAAAGCATAATCAATCCTATCCAACTTCTTCAAATTTTCCTTGTTGAAAGCTTGCTCACCAGATAATGTATCAACCACCTTTTGAAAACCTTCCTTTAATTCATCAATTGTAGCTACACCATCATTGTCATTATTTTTAAGTTGGCAACCAAAATTTTAAAACTCTTTGATAAGATCAATATTGATGTGGTTGTATTTTTTTAACAACTTATTTTGTTCCTGGTCATTCTGCTTTAAGGAGATTTCCACTCAATACTCTCTCCACATTATACACCTTGGGTTGTCTACAGAAGGGATGATTTGCTATGTTGCAGCTTTATCTAAACCCATGTCTAAAATCTCCTTAAGATCTTGATCAACTTGTAACCAAAGAGATTCTTCCTATTTACAATTTTCTATCTCAAATTTGATAGTGTTCTTTACCAAATTCATCTCATCATGAACCTTCTTTAATTTCTCAATCAAAGGGGGACCTTTAGCTTTCAAATCTATCACCCATTCTTGAGTGACTCTACCATAATAGCTCTCTTTGCACTTGGTTTACCATTTCTTTTTCACCTGTAGAATTGGGATCAAAAGAGGAAATTGGCTAATAGCCTAATTGACAGGTTGGGGAGAAGGGTTTGTCAATAACTTTAGAAAACTCAAGAGTATCTCTAATACCTTTTTTCATTTATCCTTATCTTGCTTATCCTCTCAATTCTCTCCACTAACCTAGTGGAAATCACTTGGAAGTTATGAACATCACCATCGCTACTTGGGGTTCCTAAATCCACCTTTTTCATGTTGTAGTCAGCTATAGTAGCCTAAGTATGTTCTTTATGTGTGTATGGATGTGCAATCTCTATAAACAAATTCTCAAAGCTACTATCTTCCATCAACCTTGAAGTATTCTTTAACTTATTAGACTTAGGAGATCTTTGCAATAGTTTCCCTAAGGCTCCTTGGACTTGGACTTAGACAATAATAGGAAATTATGGGATTTTGCATGATAGTGAGGGTAAATGAACTAAAACCAAGGCAATAGTTGGCTTTGATTAGGGACCAATATTTCCAAAGATGCAGAAGGGACCTAGAATCTTTGGTTTAGACTTAAATAGGATACAAAGTCAAAATAATAACCAAAAGACACTTTAGAAGGATCGAAAACACACCAAAAATGCGACACAAACTAAAACTCCTAGACTACTAATATACAAGAACAAGGGATACTTGTTCTAGATTTGGTACAACTTCAGGTTATTCTCATTGTATGGAAGTGGCAATAATGTGCCATCTAGATATGTCAATATGAATGCATTATTTCCATATACCTAATTGATTCTGAAAGGACCTTTCCACAAAGAACCAAAATTGTTGTGATAGCCATTGGGTTCATTTCTCTTATCCCATAGTAACACCATGTCTCCCTCCATGAAATTCCTGGGTTTGGCTCTCCTATCAAAAATCTTCTTTACCTTGGCTTGGTGAAGTGTAATCCTATCCACCATATCTTCTCTTTGTTCTTCCATCTTACTGAGGTACATGATTCTTTTCTCCAAGGAATCTTGAAATTGTTGGTCCTCCAAAACAGTCTATAACTTCATGGTTGATAACTCCAATGGTGAAGGTAAGTTCGAACCAATACCATACACTAATTCAAAAGGAGACATACCAATTGCTCTCTTAGGTGTAGCTATGTCTGCCCATAGAGCTTCGTACAACTTCTTATGCCAATTCTTTTGATTCTCCTCTACAAGTTTCTTCATAATTGACACTAAGTTCTTGTTGCTAGACTCAGCTTGGCCATTACCTTGGGGATAATAATCAAATGAGTGGACCAAATAAATCCCATTTTCATAATAGAAAAGAACAACCTCAAAACATGAAAATTTGTTTGCATTGTCTGTCACCAATTTTTGTGGGACTCCAAAATATACTAAAATATTTTCTTTAATAAAATTACAAACCACTTTCGAAGTAGTATGTTTCACAAGTACATGTATTCAACCCACTTAGTGAAGTAGTTTGTGCCTATCAAGATATGAGTGTGACCAACACTTGAAGTTGGGTTATTGGCCCCACAAAATCTAATCCCCATTGCTGGAAAGGTTCCTCAATCATTATTCATTCCAAAGGAAGAGTTATCAACTGGGGCTTGTCAACAAATTGTTTACACTTTTCACACCTAGCTACCCAATGATAGGCATCCTTAAACATACTTGGCTAGTAGTAACATTTCCTGAGAATATTTAAAGTAGTAGATGAGAAGTGACCACAACACGCTTCATTGTAAAAAAAATCTAAGAGTTTTTGATGTTGATATTTATCTACACACCTTAGAAAAGTCCCATCTAATGCTCTTTTGTATAGAGTATCATTCCAAATTACATACTTGGATGCCTTTAGTTTGATATATCTCCTTTCTCTTGGAGATAAGTTTGTGGGACATTCTCCATAGGTAAGATAATATGCAACGTCAAAAAACCATGGATCTTGCAAACTTACAAAAAAAATCATTGGTGATTCTTCTTTGGCTTCAAGTTCATTCTCAACAATGAGTTTGCAAATACCTATGCCTCGAACTAATTTAGTAGGCTTGATCTCTAAATCATACTCGTGTGTTTTGAAGCATAGTAATAGATGATGAAATTCTTGCTAAAGTCATGGTGAACTAGCACAGGGGCATCGGAAATGGATTTTTTTATGTCCTTAAATTCATGCTTTTCAGACTTATTCCACTTAAATCCCTGACTTTCTTTCATCATTTCCACTATATGTTTAGTGATCTTTGAGAAGTTTGGAACAAATTTTCTCAAAAAGTTTACTTTCCCAAAGAAAGACTTCACACTTGTCTTGTTTGAAGGAAGGCTCAACTCTTGAATGGATCTAACTCTTTCTGGATCAATTCTAATTCCTTCTTTGGATACAATGTTTCCTAATATTTTTCCGTCAATAACACAGAAAATAGATTTCTTTGGATTGAGGGAGATGCCATGTTTTCTACATCTTTGCAAGACTATTTCTAGGTCTTTCAAATGATTTTATGTTTTTTTAATTAATATATCTATATTATCCAGGTATACTACTATGATCTTGCTTTTTAAATCACCAAAAGATAAGTTCATCGCCCTCTAAAATGTAGCTCCTACATTAATCAAACCAAAAGGCATATGCAAATGTACTCCAAGGTGTTATGAAGGTTGTATTATGTTGATCCTTTTCATCCTCACTGATTTGATTGTAACCTAAAAAGTCATCAAGCATGGGCATCATCTCTACTCTTTCTATTATTTACAATATGTGATCCATCATTGGCAAGGGATGATTGTATTTCAAAGAAGACTGGTTCATATTTCTAAAGCAAACACATATTCTTATCTCTTCATTCTTCTTGTGGAAAAGAACTACATTCACCACCCAAGTGGAGTGATGGATAGGGTAGATAATCCTTGCCTTCAACATCTTATCAATATCACAAAAGATTGCATCAGTGATCTTCGGATTGCAATTCCTTTGTTTTTTGTCTAAAGCGAGAAGTCCTAAGTTTGAGAGGTATATGATGTTGTAACTAACCACCCATGAAATTTTTTAGATCATCATAACACCAAGAAAAAACATCCTTATAATTCATTAGTAATTTAAATATTTTTTTCCTCTCATCTAGAATACAACATTTTCCAATGCAAACTAATTTTGGATCATCTAGACTTCCAATGTTGATAGTCTCATATTCACCTGAATTGTTGATAGTCTCATATTCACCTAAATTGTTGACATATTCAACCACCTTCTTTTTTACATATCTATCATTTCGATCAAATAATTGCTCAAGAGAAACTAGAACTTTAGGAATTTAATTACCTTTATTTTGTACTATGCCTTCTTCCAGATTGCTTTTATCAAGGGAAAATTCCTTGCATCCAACTATACTTCCCTCAAAGAATATTTACATTTGTATTCTCTAAGAAAGCTTGGATTTTCCTATCATTCTGAAATACTTGCCAAGATCCAACATTATCAAGGACACTAGCTTGATAGATCATTTCAATCTTATAAGAATCATCTTAAAAATTAGGATGTGAATGAAGAAAAGATATAGAGACCACCAATGCATCTACTCTAGTATTTTGACCTCTAGGCACTGCATCAATCGAGAATGCATCAAAATTATCTATCTCATCCAAAAATCAATTTTTATAATGCCTCAATCCCTCATTATTTATTGTAAATTCCTTCCTCACTTGTTTGGCAATGAGCTTAGCGTCACCTATTTCCCTTAACTTCTTAATACCTTTTTCTTTAGCTACTGATAGTCCCAATAATAGAGCTTCATATTTAACAGTGTTATTAGTATTCTTGAATTATAGCTTATAGGAAGAATGCAACTTCTCTCCATTAGGTGATATCAATACAATTCTAGCACCAAAACCTGAGCTAGAGAAACTACCATCAAACTCAAGAGTCCAAAGTTTAGAGAAAATATTTGGACCAAGGAAATTTTCATCATATGTGCTATTTGAGAACATAAAATTGCCAAACTCTACTTCTTCATATAAAATCTGAGATCAAGGGTCATTTGACTTTAGAATGGTGAACTTATCTTTTGCCTTTAGCTCTAGACAAACTTTCTTATTTCTGAGAAGGATAAGAGCATGAGACCAATCCATTTGGATTTCTCCTCCTAGGTCTTTGTAGAAACTTTGACTCAATAACATGACATAACTTGCAGGGATGTCTACCACTAGGATGGACAATTTGAGTCTCTTGCCTCAATGAGCTACCAAGGATACCTAAGCATATTTTATTTGACTAATTAATGGAACTTTCTTGGAATCCATTGAGTAGCATTTCCCAAAAATCTTCGTCAGTGACAAGCCTAAGGCTTTTTATACTATTACAAGCATCACATTATCAGAGGCTCTAGAATCAATGATACAGTTACTCAACCTATGATCATTAATACAAAGACACGTAAAAAGGATTAGGTTTTAAATCAAGCACACCAAAAGTATGGTCTTTGATATTAGAATATAAACCAGAGGATGAGGATCCAAGGTTGACTAACTGTTCATCAGCTAGATTGGCTTCAACATGCTCGATTTCACCAATCTTACTAGCCATTCAACTTCATTTGGATTTAACTTTAAATACTCAACAAGAGAAATATGAATCTTGGAATTTTTACAATAATCTACAATATCAAAAGGATTAACACCTTTTTCAGAAGGGTGAGTGGTTGTACTTTTATGGTAAACATCTAGAGACTTTTGAAAACTAGGAGAAGAAATATTCTTAGAGGAGAAGTAAGGTTTCTAGAAGTTAAGTGTACCATTTTTATTAACATTTTGGTTTCCCTTGAGTGAGCACTGTATAGGAAGGTTCATCCAATATTGTATGGATATCACCTCCTCTTCCTGAATCTAACTCATACTTGAGGAAATTAACTACCAAGTCACCACAATTTTTGGGTACAACCTCTTCAATACCGACCACTTTGACCACTTCTCTCATATTACCATTTTCATATATATGTTCATCTTTGGACATGTGGTTCCATCATGATCAATTGTTAGATGGAAAGTGCACATGTTACCTCTAGTTGCGCTAGGTAGTGCCTCTATGGCCAATCTCTATTGTGCAAGGGTTAATTGCATCTATCTATTGCTACCTCCAGGCTGCTAATTATAACCTTTCTTTGGTATATCTTGATATGGTTTCTAAAAATATTGAGAATTTTTAGGCATTTTCCTCTTCAAGGAAATGATATCATTGGCCAAACTTTATATCATGGGATCAAAGGATGTTGATGGTTGAGCATTATTGGTTTGTAACTCTCTTTTCCACTTCCATGTTGTACAAAAATCATCTTCAAGCTCAATTTCTATAGTTTGTGTTGTAGCCAGATCTGCTACTCTTGCTCTCCTTAAGTGGAAACTAACATTTGGAGGCATTGAATTAATAAAAAAGTCATTTTTGGTTTTCTACAGTAGGCCTTTTGATGGCATCAATTTTATTGACTATCTTGTTGAACTTAGCAACAAACTCTCTCATCGGCTCATGAATCTCCTTCTTCAATTGAGTTAATTGGGCTAAGATGGAATGTTCATTTTCAACACTCTTGAATCTACTTTCAAGTTTTTTCTTCATGACATCCCATGAATTAATCGACCCATTAGGAAAATGGTAAAACCATTCTACTAAAACGTTTGTTGGAGATTCAACAAATAACCTTACATTAACATCTTCATGTTGCACCCCTAGGACCCCACATGCAACAAAGGAAGCATTCAAATGTTCATAAGTAGCAACCTTTCCATCACCTCAAAATTTTGGAAAATTCTTCCTAGAACCTTTGGGTAAGTCATGTAACTAAACCCCAAGACCTAAAGGCTCTATGGTTGCTCCCCATGGTACAAGAGGTGGTTGATTTGCCATATTTTGAACAAAATTAATGGTTACAAGAACTACGGTACCATGTAATATGAGTTCTTGAAAAGTAGGAAAATAATTTATGTTTTTGATGTAGAGAAGGTCTACTTTTAGATTTAACTCTTCTTGTAGGGAATAAAGAACCAAAAAATTACCTTCTTGTAGTGCTTCAAAACTATAATTTATGATACCCCTTCTTCATGCACTTGTATATATTTTTGAATCCATTGTAATTATTGAGTGATATATTGTAAAGGTTAATCATCTAGCCTCAATTTCTCCTGATATGAGCTCTAGGTAAGGCAACATTTTTTTCAATGACTTGCAACTGTCGCCCTAGTCTAAGTCTTTTGATATCTTCACCAAGCTCTTCCTCTTCTTCCAATACTAGATTAACTTTGTGGTATTCTTTTGCACTTCTTCTAACCCTCCAAGCTAAAGTATCTAATTGTGAAATAATATCTTCTTGTTCAACTTGTACCCAATTAAGATTTGGTTGAAGCACAAGAAAAATGTTCTTATGTGGTAGGACCATAACTGCTCATGAAAGAGACCAAATATGAAATGAATAAAAGGAAATGTAGCAATTATTTCTTGTTCGATTCTCCCCAACAAAGTCAACAAAATATCTATTGGTTAACATATTTATCTCCTTGTATGTTTGATTATTATGACTCTCTTTTTCCCAAACATGAAGACAAACAAGTAACAAACAATTGGGTAAGTTGTTGATTAAATTCCCTCTAAATTTTGATTAAGTTACAACTCCCTTTTATGATATTTTTTTGATTTTTTGAAATTTAAAAGTGAGGTGTACTTTTAACTAGAAAGTAATAAAGGCAACTAACATTTGTCCATAACCATGAAACAAATATGATTGAGAATTCAGAATAATGGAACATTTTTTTAGAATATCAACTTTAACACACAAGTTATAAAACTAAAGACTTTTGGAAAAAAATACCACCAACATTCCAACACAAATATTGAAAATACCAATGATAGACAGATAATTGTTCAGATATTTCACTAGACCCTAGAAGGAAATGAATGTTACATAATTGAATATCACATTTACAAAGGAAAGCAATATTCAAACATTTACCCAAGCTCACAGACTTGGAAATAAATACTAAGCATAACATTCAATTTCAAATGTTCACAGACAAAAGGAATTCCTTATGGAACGAGCAAAATTTTATTGATCCTTCTTTGATTGAGTCTCACTCTTACACTACAATGTAATGGGGATCAAAATTTACCCTTCAAATTTCCTCTAATTACATATTTTTTTTTTTTCAAATCTTAACTATCCCAAAGTATTGAAAATTGATTCTTTAAAAGAACTGTAAAAATAAAGTTTAATACATTAAAACTTTATAAATTCAAACATCCAAATAAATCATGGCTACTACTGAGGTGGTTGATTTTGTGGGCCCATATTCACTTCCTCTACTACTAGGTCCTGCTAACTAGATTCCACACACGCTTTATAGTCCTTAATTGCATGTGTAACAACTAGAATCTCGTTGTGTTGAGGGCTAGTGACATTTTTGGTCTTGAGTTTCTAGAGAGCCTTGTCATTGTGGAGAGTGTCAATCTTGGTAGCAAGGGTGGTTGGAAAGTTCTCATACCAAGATAAAGCATAATCAATCCTAGCCAACTTCTTCAAATTGTCCTTGTTGAAAGCTTTCTCACCAGACAATGTATTGATAACCTTCTAAAAATATTCCTTTAATTCATCAATTGTAGTTATAGCATCATTGATGTTCTATTTAAGTTGGCAACCAAAGTCTAAAAATTCTTTGATAAGATCAGTATTGATGTGGTTACATTCTTTTAACAAATTATTTTGTTCTTGGACATTCTATTTCATGAAGGATATTTTCCACTCAATACTCTTTCTCCACATTATACACCTTGGGTCATTTGTAGAAGGGATTATTTTCTCTATTGCAGCTTTATCTAAACCCATGTCTAAAATCTCCTTAAGATCTTAATGCAGGAGCATCTTGACAATGTCATGATTCTAGGAAGCAAATCTTGAAGGTTGATTAAAATTTTGTTGTTTCACATTGTTCAAGGGTCATTCAAGTCATTTTTCTGTGTATTAGAATCATTAGGAGGTCATTGTGCCACATTTTGCAAAATGATGTCAATGTATTCAAAAGTTGTCACAAATATGCAAAAATTGTAAAGTTGCAAAAAAAGCAACATTAGGAAGGTGAAAGGTCAAGTGGGTCTAAAACATTGGGAAGTAGTTATAAATTAGTTGGAATGTGAGGATTCATGATATAATTCCTTTAAAAGGCCTATGTACATTTGTATTGGTGTGGGTGATTGATTATCATAATTTGATCAATAAAAGAACATTGTTTTTATTCATTTCTACAAAAAAAATACTATTCTAGGCCTTAGTATGGCCCTGTACGGCCATGAAGGAATCTTTGAATGGTTGTATGTGGTATTATTTTCAATCACCTTCCTGTTACATCAATTTTCATGTAGATTTGTTTAATTTTGAGTTGGTTATTGCAATTTATTAGGAAACAGTCAAAACCCCTGTTTAGGGTAACAATGAGTTTTTAAAAGTGCATTTCTCCATTTCAAATCATTATTAGCTTCTAAAAATGGGTGTGTAGGATGGTTTTTATTTATTCTAAAGGATTCCTAAGCCATAAGTTCTATAGGTGAAGTTTATAGCAAATATCTTGGTTCCCTAACCTGGGAAACCTGTGTTACAGTCAGAAAACAAGGCAGTTAAGAGATAAGGAACTAGGGTTTGAGGAAGACAATCTTGTAGTGGAGTTTTGGTGGACTAATAAGCTTTAACAGATCAAATTTGATGTGTTCCAATTGTTTTTTAGGAGAAATTGATGGTGGAGATAGCATAATCAATAAGCCCTTGTGAGTATGAGACCTAATTAGGCCTATTTTGGAACGGTACAGTCATTATTTGAGTATTTCTTTCCAAAATAACATATACTAATTTTTGTATATGATTTAAAACCCCTTAAGGAGTATTCAAAAATCTCTTGACAGTTCTGGTTTGAGGTCTATAAGAAAGGATATGTCTGACAGTCCTTAATGGCATGGCTACTAGGAATTTGAATAGTCAACGAAGGAAAGGGGAATTGTATGTAAGGGAAACCTTAGTGAAAGTTTGTTTCAATTGAATTAGTGTTCTTGAGGAATAATAAGGCATTGTGAAGCCTGGATTGGGTCAGGAATTTTAAAACTCAGTTTTGTGCCATTGTTTTTATGATGATTTCTTGTGAAGATTTCTTGTGGGATTGAAGCCCATTGTTGTGAAATATGTTCAATAAGTGGAGTTGTGAATCCTTTGTCAAAGTGTTTTGAAGGTATTAAAGGAATTTGGAACTATGATTGCAAGTTTGGATGTTTGAGTTAAGTGCTTTGTGAAGGGAAATGTGAGGTTGAGATGAGTAACCTAACAAAGGATGATTTGAGTTTTGACAAATGAGATTGAGATAGATGGTTTTCTTCCTTTGCACTGCATCAGATCTTGACTGGCTTGTAACTAGAGAGATTCTTCCTATTTGTAATTCATTATCTCAATTTTGGTAGTGTTCTTTACTAGAGCCATCTCATCATGAACCTTCTTTAATTTCTTAATTAAAGGGGGGCATTTAGCTTTCAAATCTATCACCCATTCTTGAGTGACTCATAGTAGTTATCCCTTTGCACTTTGTTTACCGTTTCTTTTCCAACTACAAAATTTGGGATCAAAAGAGGAACTTTCCTAACTGATAGGTTGGGGATAAGGGTTCGTCAATGACTTTAGGCAACTCAAGAGTAGCTCTACTTCCTTTTTCAATCCATCCTTATCTTTCTTATCCCTCTTAGTTCTCTCCACTAACTTGGTGACAGTCACTTGGAAGTTATGAATATCACCATCCCTAATTGGGGGTCCCAAGTCTACCTTTGTCATGTTGTAGTTAGCTATAGTAGCCTGGCTAGGTTCTTTTTGTGTGGATGGATGTGCAATCTCTATAAAAAAAATGCATGGAGCTACTATCTTCCATCAACCTTGAAGTAGTCTTTAGCTTCTTAGACTTAGGAGATCTTTGCAATAGTTTCCCTAAGGCTCCTTCGACTTGGACAAACAATTAATGGGAAATTACGGGATTTTACATCATGGTGAGGGTAAATAAACTGAAACCAAGGAAACAATAAGATGATAATATTCTATTGTACATGACCACTTCAAGAGGATCACATTGTTACTACTATACTTGATAGGTGTTGTTTGTGAGATTTGATGATTGTTAGGTTGACTTCTCTTGAGGTACTATCAAGTAAAATGGAGTGGGAAGCAAGTTATGCAAAAAAATTGATGAAATGGGTGGTGATGGAGATATGTGGGATAATGGATTAGGGTAGATAAGAGGGTGAATAGAAGAATTGGAATATAAATGCAATCATAAAAAACCTAGTACCAATAGGAGGTGGGACCAATGAGTTCACACATCGTGGCAAGTTTGGATATGTATTCTTTTTTTGGATGTTATGATGGCTTTTAAGTTTTGGCATGTTGGGATTTTTTGGCTTAATAGATCATGGATTTTTATGCTCATGAATAGGGATATTTTATATTTTTGGAGTTAGTCACCACATTGCCAAATTTTAGGACTCAAATGAGTTTTGTGGTTCAAATTGTTGGATCTTTTCTTGAATATTTGGATTGACTAAATTCAGGATTATTAGATTTTTGGGTCCAAGCGAATTACCAATTTTTAGGCTTTGGGGATTGTATACCATTGACTCATGGATGTATATTTATGGGGTTATGCTTTGAGGTACTTAGATTTTGAAGACTAGATTATGGAACCCATATGAACTTTGGAGTTTGGCATTTTTTAATATTGGATCTTTGGGGTTTTCATATTTAGAATGGTAGGCTTAGGTGTATGATAATATTTTATCCATGTAGACTTTGGGGCCTTTGGCCTTTGAAATTCTTTGGATTGATACCATTCAAGTTTAGGAATTTTAGGCATTTGGAGATATGATACATGATCCTTTAGGAAGATCATATGATCTTGAAGTTAGATGAAGGTGGTTCAATAGATTCATCATTATATAATTAGTCACATAATGTGTGATTTACATTATCCAAGTGTAATATTAAAAATTGCATAGCCTTATAATTTCACACTATATTTTATTCTCACTTTAGTTTGCATCCCCTTAGTGTGTTTCTAGACTCATCTTATCCCTTGTTGTGTCATTTTTCCCTCTCATGGTGTGAAGGAATTGTCTCTTGTGGTCTCTTTTTATTAATACAATCTTACATCTAAACCTTAATTTTCTTATGTTTCATTATTTCTAGATATTAAAATATTCAAACACTGGCATTGCATATGGACATCCATGTGATGCGCTAGTGTCTCATGATAGTTTCTTGTTCAATGAAAATTTTCAAGTGTTCCACCACTTTTCACCTACCCAAGTCAATGGCAACTGCTTGGGATGAATCTAAATAACTTGTTAGCATCTTCCTCTAGCCTCTTCCTCTCATTTTTTAATATATTTTTAAATTTTACACTCTATATTCGACATTGACTCTCTCTTGCATTGTCAAGTTATTTGTAGCTCTATATAAATTTCTACAACTCTTCTTTGTCTTCGGTTCCTCCCTGTGAGTACACAGACACTCTTATAGTATTATTTTTACAAAACTCTTTCTCTCCTTGGCTTCCACAAGACTTCATAAGTGATATTGATCTTGATCTTTTTCTCTTGTGCTTTTATCCTTTTATTGTTATTGTATCTTTCTTATTTTAGTGCCCTTGAGCACCTTGGGGTCCCCACATATCTTTTATCTCTTATTTTATTTTACACTATTTTCACTTATACTACTCTTACCATTCCAAAATACACTTCAAATAGGAGCTCACACACATAATATTTCAATTTATATATCTTGGATACTATGGAGTTTGAAATATAAATACAAGGGTTTGACCTAAATACAAGCCCCCAAATAACCCCAAACAATTTTCCTTTTCCTTTTGTTTGTAGGTACTTTGAGAGCAGTTAACATCAAAGATGTTTGCAAGTGTTTTCTTGTTTATTATTCATTTTTATTTTTAATTTGATGCAATATAAATCTAGTCATATATTGTATTTCTTTATATCTTCATCATCTAGTATATTGTTGGTACATTCATGTTTCTAGTTTTATAGATTAGAAAAATGGCTAGACTAAAGCCATACATTTTTGTAATATCTTCAATATTTTTTATCATATGGAAAATAGTGCTTAGTGCAAACACTCACGTGACATGTTGGAATCCTCCATAACATTCTCATCTTTTGATGGTATTTTCCTTATTTTTAGTTTATATTTTTAAAATCGGTTTGTTAATTTTGTACTTTAGATTCTAGTAAATTGGATTTTTTTTCCTTTCTCATATTAGTGTAAAGTTAAAACCTTTCACCTTTTTATATTTTGGTGTACCTAATTTTTTACACTTTAAACCTTCTTAAGCACATTCTTCTAAAAAAAATCTTCCAAAAATAAAAAATATTTTATTTATTTTCTCAAATTTTTGGGTGCTACCTCAAACCCCATTCCATAGCCCTAAAGGAGAAATACGACGTTCTTTGGCTGAATTTTTCTACACCTTTTTTAAAATTTTCCTTTTAACTTTAAACTGATTTTTTTTCTTATATCACTCTCTCTTTGCTCAAAAAGTGCGTGATGTTTCATTCCATACATTTGATGGTGACTTAGCTATTCCTATGTCACTCTATTCTTTTGATCCATCTCCTAAAATTCCTCTGAATTCTAAGGATATTTTAGCGGAAGAGGATACGATCATATATCAATTTCTTAACATTACTTTACTTGTGCTTGATTCCAATGCTCTCCCCTTCAATAATGCAACATTATTAGATGAAGATTCTCACCTCACATCAAATCCTTTGTGGGTAGATGTTGAGCATTATTTTTTGTTTCTTCTCATGAATCATGTATTTCTCAAGAACATAATCATGCATTTAATATAATCATTATGAATATAATTGTCCCACTCACTAAGTTGATACTAGATAAGTCCATTAATGTTTAAAATATTTCTTCTACTTATGAAATTATTATGTGTGGGGTCCTTGATCAATCCCCACCTTCACATCTTATAATCACTATTTAGGGTGTCTATGATAGTCCCTAACCTTATACTTTTCTCTCTCATTTTGTTTAATATATGAAGTGTATTTTTTCTATGGATATTGTTGACGCCAAAAATTGACAAGGTAACAGTGTCTTATGGGAAACTCAGTTCAAGGGGACCCTTTGCGCCAAACTGAGTGACCTCCGGATTTTTAAAGAAGTCGGCTTCTTCTATAATGGGTTTTGGAAAGGGAAAAGGAAACAGATATAATGAAGCAAAGTCTAATCTAAGGCGATGCGCCAAAATTTGTTGATGGGCATGATAAATCATAGATTTAGGGGCCTAAATGGTGTTGTTGCATTCCAAAACGTCAGAGACTTAAAGCTATAGCATAAACAATTCATTTATTGACATAAGATAATGTTGCATACATCCTCACTACTAAGAAGAGTCATTTAGACATGATTTAGGTAAGCAAGCTTGTATTCAACATATATAGAAGTTCCTCAAATGAAATGTTTAAGACAGTATAGAGCATAGTTTACAATTTAATCAAAACATGAAAAATAGAAAGGCCAAATAGTTGGCACAGTCTGAAAGTTTCTTGCAAATAAAATAGTAAAAGAGGCCTGGTGTCTCTTGCTAAAAACCAGTGTGTTTTTCTCTAAAATTTTGGACCCTTCTCTCAACAACAGAGAGAGTATATATAGCAGGAAAAGAAACCTCCCACCGCTTAGGAGAACTGCAACAGAAAATATCCCACAATCCCCTGCAATGATGCCTGAATCATAAGATTCCCAAGGCCGTTACAACGGCATCGAGCTAGAACACAACATCTGGTCATCCAGGTGCAGGTGCATCCCTCGTAATGATGGCGGTGGTCCTAGCTAGGCTTGAGGCGACAAGTGTCATCCACCACTACAAATGACCATGATGAGCGGCACCCAATAGCATTATCTCCCTCAGCCAGCCTATCGCCCACTCTACAGATTAGTCGTAAGGCACATGGCAGCCTTTTGCTGCCTGCACGAAACCTTCTCTCGTTGCTGCCGAGAGATTGCGAAGATGCAACACGTGTCCAATGGGCTGAGATCCTTATCGTAGTGGAGAGAAAGTTGCATCAACCAGGTGCGAAAGACACGTGGCAACGTTTCGTTGCCCGCAGCTGTTCATTTTCTTACTGCGTTGAACGATCTGTGAACGGTTGCCACCTAGCAGAAGGTGGGGCCCGCCAACACCTTTTTAGAAAAAAAAAACCTGCGGAAGCATTTCGCAGCCCATGGTTGTTTATTTCATTCCCGCATGGAAAACTTGCGATCCGCCGCCACATAGCAAGAGGTAGGACCCTCTGACAATCTTTTTAGAAATGATGGCCCCGCAGAAGCCTTTCGCAACTCGAAGAGACTTTAAGGAAATAAGAAATAAAACCTCTCGCAAGTGTGACACGTGGATGCCCAGCGCAACTCCTTAGGACCCGAAAGGGAAGCCGTTGCCCGAAGTTGCGAAGAGGAGATGCACAAAGTGGTAGATCAAAACTTGATGAAAGTAGAATAAATTCGGCGATGCACAGGCCGGCGCACACACAATACAAAAGAAACCCGAAGGGAGCTACTGAAATATTTATTTTAACAGATATTAATTACCATGTTGTAGCCCACACAAATAACATCATGAAACAAAAAAGATACTCTTGTTCCTATTTCCCTTCATCAAATCCTTTGCTTCCATCACCTCCTCATCCTTCTATCAAAAGTTCCAAAGAGTATGATCTTATTAAGCAACCATGGGCTATAGAAGCTAATATCTCTCTTTGAGATCTAATACAAACTTCACATCCTTATTGCAGTGCCCTTTAGAAAGCCTTGTAGAATATATACATTCTATCTTGCATGAAGTCCAGTGATGTAATCACTATTCTTTAGTACATTCATTCCAATTCAACTGGTATCACTTTTAGTTTATCTAAAATCCCTTTAATTAAATTTTAGAAGCAATATAACCCTCTTATGATTATTGTTGGTATAAAATAACATGAGATTAAGAAAACCCTTATTAATAGTTGTTCTGGTCTTAATGTATGGAATTTAAACCTCCTTAAATGTATTGATATTGATGCTTCTTCTATTTCTCCATTAACTCATACCACTAGATTTTTTGATAATGTGGCTCACTTGAATCTAAGCACCATCACATTACCTATTATGTTATACCCCATTATATTGCCTCTTAAGTCCATTTCATGTTTTTGAGTTTTTTTTATAAACGTATTCTTGGTAGACCGTGGATTCACACCAAGGGTGCAATCCCATATACCTTGCATCAATATTTCAAAAAAAACATAATGGTAAATTGTATACAATAAAAGATAATCCCAACCCCTTTCAATACTATTGACAGGTTGAATTGGGTCATGTGAATCCTTCTTATTCCTTTCATAATTTCATACCTTATTCTACACCAAAATCTCAAACACCATAATTACATTTTTTTGATAATGATGTTCCTTTTTTAAATGCATGTCTTAGCAATGATTGGGGTTCCTTAGAATTCACCCCTTATGATCCTAGTGAATATAAGGTTGAACTTTATCGTTTTGACATCCCTACATTAAAAAATGATTCACATTCTCACACTTGTAGCAATCCTTCTTCTTATGTAAATTTTGTTACTCCTTCACATGTGGTTATACATCTTATTTTAAAAAGGATGATAATATTGGCTCTCCTTCTCTTTCTAATTTGGAGACATGTTATGAGTCTGGATTCAAAATTATTTATAAACATGGTAAAATGGGAATGGTCTAAGAGAACTTGGAGAAAATTTTAAAGGTCCTTATGGAACCTACAATACACTTTTATATAATCATTTTATGTTGTTGGCCTTCTCCTCCATCTAAAACCTCTCCTCCACTGTCTAATATCTCTATGATTTCATCTTTTCATAAATTGCACATTTCTCGATAGCATAGTGGATTACTTCCTACTCCTCCTCTTTCACTTAAATAAGAGTACATTTTTCCAAGGCTTCTACAATCCCACTTGATCACCCTTTCTCCTATATACAAGAAATTTCCTAAAAATATTCAACCAACACTTTCTTATTATGCATATCATTGAGTCTAATATATTTATTATTTCATATTTTCATAAATTGCACATTTCTCCATAGCATAGTGGGTTACTTCCTACTCCTCTTTGTAGGAGTTAATGGTGAACTCCTCATCACCCCAAGATCACCTACAAGAAAAAAATAACTTCCACAAGAGAGAAATGGAAGAAATATCATGCTATGATTATGGATACAAGATTTCCAAATTGAATGTGATAATGTGCATATAATGCCTTGCTTATAAATGCAAGCTATGAGATAGGATTAGACAAGATCATGGCATGTGTCTTAATCCTGTACAATGAGACAACCACCTCAAAAAATATTAAATTACTTAGGACACAAGAATTAAATTTCAAATGATAAGATAAGATCTAGTGACAACTAACACTATCTAGAAATATTCCCTCCTAGGACCTAAGTGGATTTAACATGTAAATAAGACCTAGATAGGTAAAACACCTATTTACACCAACACTCTTTCATTTAAACAAGAGTGCATTTTTTGAAGGCTTCTAAAATACCACTTGATCATTATTTCTCCTCCTACATGCAAGAAATTTCATAAACATATTCAAACAACACTTTCTTATTATGCATATCATTGAGTGCTTGGCCATTCCACCAAAAAATGTCGAGCCTTGAAGGACAAAATAAAACTCCTTGACGTAGGTGTTATATATTCTTTACATAATATGTGACACTAGGGTTCTCCTTTGTACATCCATTCTAAATAACGAATATTAGTCTTCCTCTATTATGGCATCGAGATTTCCTTTTTCATAATATGTCCAAAAAAATGAATCATTATATAGATTTTTCCTTTGTTATGACATGAAATCACATTTGTCATCACATTGAAATTACCTCTAGCATTCTTATAAAAGGGAATAGTATACAATCAACATATATCTTTCTCTCTTCTATTTTCTCATGAGGTCTTTACACCTCCTTATATATATTGTGTTACTATCCACTATGTGGCACTTGTAGCTTTCTTTCTTTACTCATTTTCATTCATGGTGGTACAATATCACATGCAACTATACTTTATTTTTAGTAACAACATAACCTCATTCATCATTTTTTCCTCACCTATATTCTAAGAGACATGGATAACATATTCTATGGGTGTGTATTCTTCCTAAGGATCCCCCTCTTATTTCTTCCTCTTTACATCACTTTAAAATGCTTTCATATCATATATGTAAATATTTTAAGGGGGTATATATTCTAATAATATGTGCATCCACATTATTCACATGGTCCCTATAATTTATGTAGCTTATGATCCACTTAGATATATAATTTGCTATCATATGTGCTTCATATCACCTAATTTTTGGTAGCATGTGATCCACCTAGAATAATACAACTTGTTATCCTATGCTTCCTTCACATTCCCTACCTTGGTAGCTTGTGGGTCACCTAGTATAGCACAACTTGCTAGCTCATGTACTTCACATGGTTTATTTTAATAGAATATGATTCACTGAAAAAAATTTGCTAGCCCAAGTGCTTCATATGACCTACCCTTTTTACACCTCCCATGATCACCTTGCAACCCAATTTATAGTGCATGTGATATATGAAGATATTGTGTGTTTTTTATGACCCCTAGCAATAGACCAAGCTAGCCTCTAAGTCATGTATTCTATTTCATATAATTTCTTCCCTATCTATTTGTATTCTCTCCTCAAAGTAATCAATTGACTCATTACATTCTTCTCATCATGTAAGAATTCCTCTATATGTTGTTTCTTTTGTTTATATTACATTTATGAGACAATGCAAAGTATTGAGATAATTTTCACATCAAGGTCTCCTTGATTTTTCCAACTCAAAATTTAATTTCTCATTATGCATTTTTTTCACTTGTGTATATATATATGTTTGTGATGTTTTGACATATTATATTTTACATGTTTATGTTTTCTAACACTATGTCTTGTGTAATTTGTTATTGTCTAACATATTTATTTTGTACATTCTCGACCTGGAAACATGGTTCCTCTTCTTGAAGATCTCTTTGCTTCCTCTATTGTATCCTTTTTGAGTGTTTCATGTTATTTATTTTCAATATTTTCCTTTTTGTACTTTAGCATGCATATTAGTATATTTTCATAAGCCCTCAAAAGCTGGACAAAATATAACATAAAAATTTACATACCCTTACAATTTCACACTATGTTTTATGTTCACTTTTGTGACCATTACTTTAGTGTGTTTCTAAGCTCATTTTAGCTCTTAAATTAGTCATTTACGTGCCATGCTGCAAAGGCATTGTCTCTTATGGTCTTTTTTATCAATATAGTGTTACGACTATTTTAATCTTATATTTTTCTTGTGTTTCATTTTATTCCAAAGCTTAAACTAGTTGGACACTAGTGCTACATGTTACATCCTGTCCTTGAATTACTATTTACTATTCACTTTCACTTGAATGCAATGTGAATTTATGAGATTAAAATGATTGAAAAGTTAAATGATTAGATGAAATATATTTGTAATACAATGTGAATTTGAGACTATGATTGAGTTATCACTGTATATGTGATGCTCTGGTATGGTTCTTCTCATGTTTTTGCATCATGGATATTTTGCTATGCTAGTGATCTTCATGGTTGGCATATATGATCAATCTTCTATACTATGGTAGTCACTATGCTTCATTATGACCATGCTATGTTTTATGGTTTCTTTATTATGATCTAACAGTGTTTGGTTTTCACTGTGACAATAGTTTAAGAGATTTGGACAGTTGGTTTCTTGATGCTTGGTTATTCTATACAGGTTGTGTTGATTGTATCTTGCTTTCATAGTTTTTCTATCTTCTGCAGTGGTCATTTGTTGGGTTACTACCCCTTTGACCTTTGGAATTGTTGTCAAAAGGGGGAGAAGAGCATGTATTACATTCAGATTCACTTGGTAAAATATGTTGTTTTAACAAGGTTGTTAATTTGGACAGTTTGTCGTTTCAAATTCAATGCTATTCTTTCAAGCATACATTTGGTAGAGTATTGATGGTTATATTCAGGTGATATTCTTTTGGTTCTTTTGGTATTTGGTAGGTTTGACATCAATTCCAAAGGGGGAGTTTGTTGACCCCTTTGACATTGTGGTTTTGCCATTGATGTCTAGACGGGTTGTCACATTGTTACATTTATGCAAGGTATAAGACATGATATTCTGGTTGCAATATTTCACAAGGTTTTGGTTTGGTGACTTAGCATTTTGATGTCATCATGGTTTAGACCAACACATGGTCTTTAGCATTGGTAATTATAAGTTTTATTACCTTGACACATTTATAAGGTCATGAACTTCATTGGTTTAGTTGACATTTGGATAGTATGGTTTTACTAAGGCAACAATAATGTTAAGGGTGGTGGATTTCATTTAGCACTTAGTGCTCTTGAGACTTAGACTAACACAAAGGTTTTTTTTTTAGCAATATGATGTGTGGTCACATTTATGCAAAAGGTTGACACAAGTGTTTTTAGTGTTATGGACACTCATGCAAAATAAACAAAATAATGATTAAAAAGGCACAATGATGTTTTTGTGTTATGCAAATGAAAAAAGGACATATTTAATTTGACTTGACATGTTGAGAACCTTAACTAAAAGACAACATTTTTTTTAAAACCTTGTGGTGGAATTAAGAGGGAAGAAAGCTTGGCGGTTATGGGGAGCTAGAAGTGGTATAGCAGCTGGAAAATGCAGGGGAAAGGTTTCCGAACAGTTTGGCTTCAGCTTCAACAAGGTTGTTTCAACCTCATTTGCTACTTTCAAGTGGGCATTATTCACGGTCGGGGGGGGGGAGGGCATATGCTATGGTTTTTCATCATTTAACATGCTAGGTCATGAGACAGTGATTAATGTTTGAAGAATTCATGATGGTGAAGTGACAATGCTCATGGTGGAAGTATTGTGACTGTAGAACATTGGTTTCAGGCAAAGACTGTGGTTTTAGTTTCTTCAAGATTGACAGCTACCATATGCAATTTTCTGCTATCATCTTTCTTTGAATCTTGGTTTATTTTTGGTTACATTGTTTGGAATCACAAAGTTTTTTTTATAAAGTTTTTTTTATCAATCTTGTTTCAAGTTTCAATAACCCCTTGAGCAAAGTTATTGTTTATCATGTCGAATTCTATCTTTGAGCTTGTGAAAAGGGTATTGTATAAGAGTTTTTGGTCAGTTTCTCGAAGGTCTTTTGACTGATGTTTACACATTATTGTGACCTTGCTAAGGCAATATTGTTTTATTTCCTTATTATTCTCTCAAGGGTTAAGACACCCAAAGTTTCTCTATCTTCGAGGGTTTCTACTGTGTCGACCTCTTTATCAAAGTTCTTCTTTCTTTGAAGCCTTTCTTCAGTCTTGGAAAAGCACGACATAAAAGTTTGGGACATTTATTTTATATGTAAACCCTAGCTTGGGTCTTGATCTGTTGTTTGTTTAAAGGATTCAATGTAGAAAATACTAGAGTATTACTGATTATTACACTCAAAATGTTTCAAGTCTACACAACCTAGAGTTTATCTTTGTCCAAGTTTATTTTGTGACTTTGTGACAGTCGACTAGTATCTCGACCTTTTCATTATTGTTTCATTCAAAACTCTCAAAGGCTGGTTAAGTGTGGGTGTGGGAACACACTATTTGTTCTATCAGGGTTTGTCTTTCTTGACAGTTGGTTTTTCAAACTAGCAGACATTGACATGTATCTTGCATTGGAAATCTTTGGCGACAGATGTTATGAGCAACTTTAACGTTTATAAAATGATCTTAGACAACATTATTATGTTGGTTGATTATCATGTCGATATCACATAGTCATATTATATGAACTGCATTTACTATTATTATCTTGATGTAAGTAATTGATGAGCAAATTTGTAATGAGAAATGAGTGAGCACTTTAAGTGTAGATTGTAATTGTTTGTACATTTATATTCTTGTGTCTTCAGATATAAATGAGACAAACAAGAAGTGTTATTCAATGAACAGAGGTGATACTTTGTATTGTTGTTTATATATTATTTGAAATGAAATGTTGTTTGCTAGTGAGGCAGTTACTACCGTGAATGCCACTAAGGTTGTTGTAACATGAAAAAGCCTGTGAAGCTATATTTTGCTAGTGAGGCAGTTGTGCTTTCCAGTAAGGCACAAAAAGTGGCCAGTGAGGCTATATAATCAGTGAGTTTTGATTAAGCCAGTAAGGCATTTTATCAAGTTGTTTTTTTATCCCTGTGAGGGTTTTCCACTCATGAAAATACTGTGTTATGATACTTTTATGGTCCATGTGATGATTATGTTTCTTACAATTTGGTCTTGCTGATTTCTCTATCTACTTTGCAACCTTTGAGTTTTCATGTTGTTTAAAGATATGCTATTGGCTGTCTTATATCTTATTGGATAGAATCTTAGTAGTGGAGTATTATACATTCTATGTTACATATTGGAAAAAGCTTTCAGTCTTAGAAAGGGCAGCCATTAGAAGAATAAAGGAGGTTATTAGTTTATTTCCTTTCCAGAAGCTTGGTGTTGGCATTCAAGTGAAAGAGTGTAGATTAGCATCGTTGTTCAAGCATGTTCTTTTCTATTTTAACTTGATAATACCTTGAAAGAAAAGATGTAATTTTGTTTGTCTCAAATGATGGAAATAAGCTCAAAATGAAATAAAAGTTCCATAATAGGATTTTATTGTTAACATTTATGAAAATAAGAGTGAAAGGATAGTTTTATGTAATCCTTAATGTAGTCTATTATATATAGATTCATAGTGGAGAATATGGTTCAAATGCTAGCAACTCAAATAAGTTATTATTTAGTGAGTCTTCACATCCTTTGAAAGGATTCTATAGTGGAACTAAACACTGGATAACCGAGATTATGTTTGAGGAAGGAGTCATCAGTTCAAGAATAATATTTAATATCTGTATATGTTGAATGTTTTGTTATATCTATATGGTAACAATTATGTAAAGCATGTTCCATATTTTAAAAGAAATTGTATCTCCTTTCACCTATGTTTTTAGATATTTATTGTTTGGTGAATAATGCATGGAAACTCCTTGTAAGAAGATGTAAGTTGTTACACGTGGTATTAGAGCACTAGGTTCCACACTTTGGGCCTATGAGCTCACTACGTAGCTACAACTTCGAACTTAGAATGGCTAATGTTTGGATATCCTTAAGCCAAATGGCAAGGTTAAAAGATGACTGCCAAGAATTTTGTACCTAGTAATGAGAAGAATTTTAAAACCAAGAAAGAGTGTGAGGCTCTAATCAAACCATGAAAAGGAAACAATCCTAATGAGTAAATATGGTTTGGAGATGAGGAAACCATTAATGATGTTGCAAAACACAATAAACAAGAAAAGAAGTGAAAGGAGGTGGTAACCAAAGTCATAGACCACAAGCTGAGTCAGATTTTGGCTCAATGAATGTCTTTTCAATACTTTTAGTTGTGACCAAGGGAGTCTAGTCAAAGACAATAGGTCATTAGTGTTAGTTAATTATTCTTAGAATGGGAGAGCAGATACTCCTATGGTTAATGTGAAAGAATAGAATAAGTGGCAGATGCTAAGTCCCAAAAGGTTATGGAAATGTAACTTGGGTATTCTAGGTCAATAAAGTATAACCAGTCAAGTCATTTATCGACTTAGTAAGTAAGAACTAAAACATGTGGCAGTTGTCAAGACCCAAGTTGTTACGTGGATGTAACATGGGTGTAATAAAGTCAGAAAGACTTAACAAAACTATATGAATTGTGATTTAACAAGGATCTGAACTATGCTCGAGATTGACAGGTGTCTAGGAGTATGTCGTAAATAAAGAAATTTTCTTATCTTGATGAAACTTGTATAAAGTAGTATCCAATAACCAAATAGTAAGTCTAAATTATCACAAGGTTAGATAAGTTTCCAAGTCAAGTGGGGTGGGTGAACATACGACTTCACTCCAAGTAAGTAGCAAATGTTCTCATTGAACACAAAACAACTATGGCCATAGTGAGTGCAATTGTCTCTGCATGCACTGGTTAGTTCACCGTGACCTAGATACATATCTAGTCAGAGATGTCATACATAGTTGGAGGGTATTCATAGTTGTGTGATGATATTAGTTAAGTAGGGCACAACACCAAAGCTCAAATGGAAAAACTAAGATGGTTCTCAACTAATCCCTTCGTTGAAGGTCATGGCCACTTCCAGTTAGGAAGGCGTGTGGGGGACTACTTAATTCCAAGGTTGGAGGTAAAGCACCCAGGTGATTCCCTCCCTCTTGTAGATGACATGTCGAATCTTGGCAGATAGAAAGAATCCAGATAAGGATCTCCGACCTAACTCTCTTTTAGTATTTGATTATAGTTTGCTAAATTGGAATCATTGAATTGAAATGCTAAAAGTATTAGATGTCTTGGGTTGCTTTTTACCGTAGTTCAATTTGAACCAACTGTGTAGTGTATTTAAGGTGAGAAAGTACCTCCTAGACCCTAACGCATTTGACAGGAATGGGAAGAAACCTTTGATTAAGAATTTTCGTGAAGGGAAAGAACACTCTTTATTGAGATGTTCACTCTATGAAGATTTTGTTTGGTTTTTGCATGTAACTGTTTAATTCCTCGATAAGTGGAACTTAGGAGAAATCCTACCCATATGTGGATAGAGATGGTGGATTTCATAGTGAACCTTGAGTATGTAATCTTGCATTATAATATGGTTGTATCATGTTGTAGGTTATGATTTAGTGTAGTTTCCATCAGGCAGGGTTGAATGAAACTAATGGACTATGTTTTTGTTATGCTTGAGCATGCTCTCCCTAACGCACTTGGATGGGGTACCCCCAAGGTATCATGTAGTTGTCACTCCCTCCAATGTGGCTAACCATAGTCACACAGCTCATGTAATCATGTTTCCACAACTTGAAGCTTTATTTTGGTTATTGATGAACTCTCCATTGTGTCAATCAAGGATTGGTATTGATTTTTATTTTTTTTAAATCTTCATGAATGGAGTAGTCACCAAATTTTCCATTAATTTTGTGGCATTGGTCACACTTGACTTATTGTTTCAATAAAAGCATTTTATGATTTACTGTTGGAATTTGTAATTCTCCTTCTTTGGGTTGTACTTTATTCTTGTGGTGGCTATTCCAAATGTTTGAAATTGTTGATCCTAATATGTGTTTGTTACCCTATCATGTTCAAAATGAACCTCTAATAGAATGTACAAGGGAGCAGAAGGCAGAGAGTGTGTTAAGTTCTAATTTTTATGATTAGATATAATAATAAGCTTCCATTTTGTCCTCAACAAAATAGAAGAAGATGTTGAGTGTTATTAAAAAAAATCTAGTGCTTGTATGCATATGCTTGCTAGCTTGGAAGTGGATTCGTTGTGTGTGAATATCTAAGTGCTTGGAGTCAACTTTTGGCACCAATTTCAAAATAGCCTAATTTTGAGGGTCAAATTGAGACCAACACCAATGCCTCAAGAGAAAGGATAGGTAATGTAATTGTGTAAGAAGGGTGGGATATCACCTATGAGACTAGGAAACTAAAGATATATGAGCAAGACCATGCTCCCCATGATAATGAACTAACAACAAATGTCCATAAATTACGAAGGAAGCAATATTAATTGCTTAGGAAAGCCTTGGGTTAAAAGTCAAACCATCAAGATCATAAGCACTTGGCTAACCAAAATCAGATAAATGCTCACCATAGAAGAGGATTAGAGCTAAAGTTAAACCATGATTTCAAAATCAATTACATCAAGGCAAGGAAAAACCAAGATTGTGGATGCCATAAGTCAATGGAGGCATAACTCCTCGATGATTTCTACACCAACATTTGTAAAAATCAAGAGTTGTAAAAGTCCAAAGAGATGATTATTATGAGAAAGTCAACCAAGCTCACAAGGAAAACCCTCAAGATCCAAGATATGATGGATTGTTAATATCTAAGGGAAGAATATATGTTCCAAATGCAGGAGAGCTAAGGGGCATGGTATGGAAAGAGGTACATTTTGCATCCTATTTGGGGTGTCCAGGAGTGACCAAGTTCTTGGCCGAAGTTAAGCCACCTTATTTCTAGGAAAGGATGAAGAGGGATGTTGCAAGTTTTGTAGAAGAATGCTTAGAATGCCAAAGGGTGAAGGCAGAACATCATCACCTAGTAGGATTTTATACCCTCAAGAGATCCTAGAATGAGAATGTCATACCATTAGTATGGAATTTATGCAACAACAAAAAAAATTATATGTTTAAGAATATGCTTAATGCAATATTAGTAGTGGTGAATGGAATCATCAAGGTAACTATCTCATACTTGGGAATTTGACAGATGTAGTACCAGTCATAGCTGTAGAATTTGCTTACAATAATTCATATCATTTTGAAATTAAATGGATTCATATGAAGCAATGTATGGAAGAAGTGTCAAAAATCCTATAAGTTGTGGAAGCTAGAAAATAGGATTATCCTTGGTCTGTAAATGCTATCAAAATAGACGAAACAGATCAAGTTAATCAGGTAAAAAAAAAGAGGGGCTAGAAAGAGCCACTAATTGGCTAAAATATATGTTGATGTTAAATGAATACCTACACAATTCTCAATAAGAGAGAATGCTCAAGTTATGCAGGATCCACCTATGTATTAGCAAGGTAACTCGGTGCAAGGTCTAGTGCGACTAGATTGTAGGGGACAAGTGCTATGGGAGAAAATTATTATGAGATTAAACAAATTATTCTATCTTTAGCTTGAAAATGAAAACAATTATTTATTTATTTATTACTTGATTTGATAGGTGAAAAGATACTTTAGATCATCGACGACGATGATTCTTAAGAGGGGGAATATGTTACATCCCATCCCTAAATTACTATTTACTATTCGCTTTCACTTGAATGCAATGTTAATTTATGAGATTAACATGATTGACAAGTTGAATGATTAGATTAAATATATTTGTAATACAATGTGAATTTCAGGCTAGGATTGAGTTATCAATGTATATGTGATGCTTTGGTATGGTTCTTCTCATGTGTTTTTCATCATGGATATTCTACTATGCCAGTGATCTTCATGGTTGGCATATATGATCAGTCTTTTATACTATGGAAGTCACTACGCTTCATTATAACCGTGCTATGTTTTATGGTTTCTTTATTTTGATCTGACAATGTTTGGTTTTCACTGTGACAGTAGTTTAATAGATTTGGACAGTTGGTTTCTTGATGCTTGGTTATTCTATACAGGTTGTGTTGATTATATCTTTCTTTCATAGTTTTTCTATCTCCTGCAATGGCCATTTGTTGGTTTACTACCCCTTTGACCTTTGGAATTGTTGTCAAAAGGGGGATAAGAGCATGTATTACATTAAAATTCACTTGATGCAATTTTTTTTTGTTGACAAGGTTTTTAATATGGACAGTTTGTTGTTTCAGATTCAGTGCTATTCTTTTAGGCAGACATTTGGGAGAGTATTAATGATTATATTCAGGTGATATTCTTCTAGTTCTTCTGGTATTTTTCGGGTTTGACATCAATTCCGAAGGGGGGGTTTTTTGACCCCTTTGACATTGTGGTTTTGGCATTGATGTCTAGACAGGTTGTCACATTGTTACATTTATGCAAGGTATAAGACATGATATTGTGGTTACAATATTTCACAAGGTTTTGGTTTGGTGACTTAGCATTTTGATGCCATCATGGTTTAGACCAACACATGGTCTTTATCATTGGTAATTATAAGTTTTATTACCTTGACACATTTATGAAGGGCATGAACTTCATTGGTTTAGTTGACATTTGATGACATTTGGATAGTATGGTTTTACTAAGGTAGCAATAATGTTAAGGGTCGTGGATTTAATTTAGCACTTAGTGCTCTTGAGACTTAGACCGACACAAAGGTTTTTTTTTTAGCATTATGATGTATGGTCACATTTATGCAAAAGGCTGACACAAGTGTTTTTAGTTTTTTGGACACTCACGCAAAATAAACAAAATAATGATTAAAAAGGCACAATGATGTTTTTGTGTTATGCAAATGAAAAAAGAAGGCATATTTCATTTGTTAAGAACCCTAACTGAAAGACAACATTTTTTTTAAAAACCTTGTGGTGACATTAAGAGGGAGGAAATCTTGGTGGTTATGGGGAGCTAGAAGTGGTATTGTGGATGGAAAATGTAGGGGAAAGGTTTCCGGACAGTTTGGTTTCAACTTCAACAAGGTTTCTTGACCTCATTTGCTACTTTCAAGTAGGCAGTGTTTTCATGACCAAGGGAAGGGCATATGCTATGGTTATTCTTCATTTAACATGCTAGGGCATGAGATAGTGATTAGGGTTTGAAGACTTCATGATGGTGAAGTGACAATGCTCATGGTGGAGGTATTGCAACTATAGAACATTGGTTTTAGGCAAAGACTGTGGTTTCATTTTCTTCAAGATTGATAGCTACCATATGCAATTTTGCGGTATCATCTTTCTTTGAATCTTTGTTTATTTTTGGTTACGTTCTTTGGAATCACAAAGGTTAGTTTTTTTTTATCAATCTTGTTTCAAGTTTGGAGAACCCCTTGAGCAAAGTTATTGTTTATCATGTTGAAGTCTGTCTCTGAGCTTGTAAAAAGAGTATTGTATCAGAGTTTTGGGTCAATTTATCAAAGGTATTTTGACTGATGTTTGCACATTATTGTGATCTTTCTAAGGCATTATTGTCTTATTTCCTTATTGTTCCCTCAAGGATTAAGACACTCAACAATTTTTGTCTTCGAGGGTTTCTACTATGTCGATATCTTTGTCGAAGTTCTTATTTCTTTGAAGCCTTTCTTCATTGAAGTCTTGACAAAGCACAGCATAAAATTTTGGGACATTTATTTTATATGTAAACCCTAGCTTGGGTCTTGATTTGTTGTTTGTGTAAAGAAGTCAATGCAAAAAATACTAGAGTATTACTGATTATTACGTTCAAAATGTTTCAAGTCTACACAACCTAGAGTTTATCTTTGTCAAAGTTTATTTTGTGACTTTGTGACAGTCGACTAGTATCTCAACCTTTACATTATCGTTTCATTCAAAACTCTCAAAGGTTGATTAAGTGTGGGAGTGGGAACACACTATTTTTTTTGTTGGGGTTTGTCTTTCTTGACAGTTGGTGTTTCGAACAAGCAAACATTGACATGTATCTTGCATTGGAAATATTTGGTGATAGATGTTATGAGAAACTTTAACATTTATGATATTAGGCAACGTTATTCTATTGGTTGATTATCATGCCGATATCACATAGCCATATTATATGAATTGCATTTATTGTTATTATCTTGTTGTAAGTAATTGATGAGCAAATTTGTAATGAGCAATGAGTGAGCACTTTAAGTGTAGATTGTAATTGTTTATACATTTAGATTCTTGTGTCTTTAGATATAAATGAGACAAACAATAAGTGTTATTCAATGAACAGAGGTGATACTCTATATTGTTGTTTATAATATTATTTGAAGTGAAATATTTTTTTCCAGTAAGGAAGTTACTACCATGAATGACAGTAAGGGTGTTGTAACATGAAAAATATAGTGAGGTTGTATTTTGCTAGTGAGGCAGTTGTGTTTGCCAATAAGGCACAAAAAGTGGTCAGTGAGGCTCTATAATCAGTGAGTTTTGATTAAGCCAGTGAGGCATTTTACCGAATGGTTTTTTATCCCTATGAGGGTTTTCCACTCATGAAAAATACTATGTTATGATACTTTTATGGTCCATGTGATGATTATGTTTCTTACAATTTTGTCTTGCACCTTTCTCTATCTACTTTGCAACCTTTGTGTTTTCATGTTGTTTAAAGATCTGCTATTGGTTGTCTTATATATTATTGGATAAAAGCTTAGTAGTGGATTATTATACCTTCTATGTTACATATTGGCAAAATCTTTCGGTCTTAGAAAGGGAAACCATTAGAAGAATAGAGGAGGTTATTAATTTATTTCCTTTCCAAAAGCTTGGTGTTGGCATTCGGGTGAAAGAGTGCAGATTAGTATCGTTGTTCAGGAATGTTCTTCTTTGTTTTAACTTGATAATACCTTGAAAGAAAAGATGTAAGTTTGTTTGTCTCAAATGATGGAAATAAGCTCAGACTGAAATAAAAGTTCCATAATAGGATTTTATTGTTAACATTTATGAAAATAAGAGTGAAAGGATAGTTTTATGTAATCCTTAATGTAGTCTATTATATATAGACTCATAGTGGAGAATATGGTTCAAATGTTGGAAACTCAGATAAGTTATTATTTAGTGAGTCTTCACATCCTTTGAAAGGATTCTATAGTGGAACTAAACACTGGATAACCGAGATTATGTTTGAGGAAGGATTCATTAGTTCAAGAATAATATTTATTATCTTTATATGTTGAATATTTTGTTATATCTATATGGTAAAAATTATGCAGAGAATGTTCCATATTTTTTAAAAAATTGTATCTCCTTTCACCTATGTTTTCAGATATTTACTGTTTGGTGAATAATGCATGGAAATTCCTTGTAAGATGTAGATTGTTACACTACATACAAATTTCTACATGAAACAGTAGTGTCCCGTGATAGTTTCTTGTTCAACAACCATTTCTAAGTTTTTTTCCACATATCACTTGCTCAAATTGGTGGTAACCACTCAAGATGAATATGAATATCTAACCTGCATCTTCCGCTAGCCTCTTATCATTTTTGAATCTATATTTTAATTTTACATTGCCTCTTTATTGGACATGGACTCTCTCTTGCAACCACAAAATATCTAGAGCTCTCTATATCTTTCTACAATTCTTATTTGGCTTAGGTTCCTCCTTGTGATTACACCAACACTCATACATTATTCTTCTTGTAACACCCTTAATCTCCTCAACTTCTTCAAGCCTTCACAAGTGATATTTATCTTGTATTTTTCATCCTATTATTTTTATTGTATATTTCTTGTTACAATTCCCCTAAGCACGTTGGGATCATCACATCCATTTTATCTCCCATTCTAATGTACACTATTTTCACTTATACTACTCTTACCATTCTTAGATACACCTAGGATAGGAGCTCACACACAATATTTTAATATCTATATCTTGGTTTTTGTGGAGGTTGAAAGACTAATATAGGGGTTTGATTTGAAGGAAAGCCCCCAAACAAGCCTAAACAATTTTTATTTTCCTTGTGTTTGTAGGTACTTTTAAAGCACTCAACTATATAGATCCTTGCAAGTGTTTTCTTGTTTGTTATTCATTTCTATTTTTCATTCAATACAATATAAATATAGTCAATTATTGTATTTATCTATGTTTTCATCATTTGGTATATTGTTGGTACATTTCTATTTCTAGTTTTATAGATTGGGAAAACTACTAGACTAAATTCATACATTTTTGGAAGATCTTCAATATTTTTTGTCATATGGAGGATAATGCTTAGCATAGAAGTTCACATGAGGCATTGGAATTATAGACAATGTTCTTTATATTTTGGTGTTTTGTTCCTTATTTCTATTTTTATATTTTTGAAATTAGTTTTTTAATTTTGTACTTCAAATTCCAATAAATTAGAGTTTTCATTCCTAGCTCATATTAATGTAAAGTTAAATTTAAAGTAGTTCAAATTTAACCTTTTACAATAGGGTAATGGATTGAGGAGGTGGATGGTGATGGTTAGTAATGGGGTTGATGATGATAAAATTCTTGGAGGAATGACGGGGGAACCTATTTCTATGGTGGGAGAAGTCACCCTAGTGCAGATAACATTAACATCCTTATTCCTATCATCAAGAGAATTATTTTTGATGCCTTGAAATCCTTGATTTGCATAAGCATGACTAGTATCTAGTATTCCTTAATCATGGAGTCATAATCCTTTGCCTTGATAGTTTATTATTCTACACATTCAATTTGTGATGGGATACTTATTACTGTGGAAGCAAGATGCAAATACATCATTAAGTACCTTGGAGGTATTGAGATTTTTAAATTTCCTATTTATGAGGAAACCAAATTAAACAAAGGTAATGGGCCCAATGGATAGCATGTTGCTTCTTAGATGGATTCAATGGTGGTTTGAGAGGATGGTTTTGTTTGATTATGATCAATAGGATAGATGAGGTTCTTTGAACTTGAGTTGGTTGTGAGTAATTTTGACCATGTTGGGGCAAAGATCTTGATGTTTATTTTTCTATGTAGGTGTATTTCCCTTAATCTTGAGATTTGTCCTTGATCAATTAGATAGCCAAATTATGGATCTTGGATTTTATAGGTAGCATGAAATGGGTGGATGGACTCTATGTAGCATTTTATATAGATTGATTGCAAGAATGAAAATGCTAGGAGTATTTTGGATAATATCAACATGTTCTTGCTTGTGAGGGGTGTAACACAAATCCTTATATATTTTTGGTATTCCTTACTATTAGCCCTTGGATATCATACTTCATAGTTATGTTAGATTTATTGGATTGATTAGTTTGATTGATTGGAATGGGTTGATCAATTTAATCAAATTTATCAAGTTGGTTCTTAGGATTCAAAGATTTATTCGATGGAGGATGTGTGCAAGGAGATAGGGTTTCCATTTTTCATTTGATACATGGACTTTTTTAAGAACATGTTGGTTTTGGTATTGGTTTAAATATGAAGGCTCATTTTTTGCTAGAATAATTTTCTCTCAATGGGTGTCAACCCATAGGTCATTTGGACTACGAGGTTCATATATCAAGGGATAAGGACCTATGGGGATGGATGGATTAGAATTTGGATTAATATGGATGGATGTAGGATTTAATGTTAAAGTATTTTTAGTGATGGATAGAGGGGTAGATGGATTAATGATTATACATTTAGGGGAGGATTTAATGGTTTACAATATTTATGGGTTCATGAGAGGCTTAATGGATAAGGGTTTATCTATTTAATTGGATGGTATAATGATTGAGGATATCTCAACTAAAATTGATGGCTAAATTGGATAGGATATAACACACTAGAAGATAATATTATGTACTCTCATAATAGCATTGATCCAAGACATTGATGAGTACCATCAACATTAAACTAGAAATTAGGCAATGGAATACTCTTCAATTGAACTAAAGAATGTGCATCATCTTGCATCTTTCCATTGGTGAATTGATCAATGTAGCTATCCACAACAAGTTAGAATAGGTTTCTTTGTGAGATGTGACAATTGTAAGTGAAATTTTAACTAGACTAACAAGATCTCAAATAAGCTTTTGTTCCTTATGTATCAATACATATTTAATTTTTGGACTTGGATTTACATATGCATTTTCCCATTTATTTAGGTCTTGAATTTGGTATCAAATAATTGAAATTGATTCTCTTTTCACAATTGATCATGCTTAATAACAAATATATCTTCTATTATGGTGCAAGAGCATGCAGGTGAATGGGCGATCAACACCACCAAAAAAAAATTGTCGATCTTCTTCAAATTTTGGTTTGTTTTTCTTGTTTGGTTTTATTCTGTGCCTAAACCTCTTAAATTTTACGCCTTAATGAGACATGGAAGTAGATATGATTTAAGAAATTATAATTGGATGGGATTAAATGAAATTGTGTTAGATGTTGTTGCAATTTCTTTGGTCGATGATCTTGAAGTAATGAAATAAGTCAAAAATCTGCCTCCTTTTATGAAAGTAAAATGAGAGAAGGGCTTGTTGGGCTGATTTATTATTCATCATACAAATAAAATCCATAAGATAGATCTTTTATCGCTGCCTCTTGGAGCCATAAGCAAAATTCAGCAAGATAATTGAAAACATGAAGGGGCATGGAAGAAAAGTAGTGAAAGGTTGATATACTTTGGAAAAGGCCGATAATTCCTATGGAAGGCTGATAACATCCATCTGAGTGCCTTTTCATCTTCCAAGCAATGCAATCAATGGAATAATGGGGTGCCAAATACAAACTGATGGGAGAGAAGAGAGGGGGCAAGCAGGAAAAAGAAGTGAACCCTGTGGAAAGAGTGCACAACAAATGAATGGAAGATGCACTGCAAACAAAAGAAATGAAGGGAAAAAGATAAGTTTGAGTATGCAGTAGTGAGGAACAAGGGAGGTCGACATGCTGAGAGCATACCAAAGAGGCATCATTCAAAGACTTAGGGAACATTAGTAAATGTAATGTGATCAAGAATAGAGGATCCGTTTGGTGGGAACATTATCCTCTAGAAATATAATTGCACAATATCGAGCTTGGTGTACCGAACAAAAGATAGTCAAAGCTTTGTAATGCATCCTGAGAGGTGAGAAACAGAGATTGGAGTGAAGGAAAAGACATATGGAGGATTCTGATTCTTTTTGTATTTGATTGCAAAACTTGTATTGCAAATTTGATTATTTGTACTGAGAAAACTTGAAATCAAATAAAAACACCAAATTGTTGTGTTACTGTTGTTGATAATTTTATGTGTATTAACAAAAGCTTGAAGGTCTCTTGCATCAATTGGTATCAGAGCAGACAATCCTGAGTGTGAAGAGTATCCACCAAGATCTATGGGAGGGAGTAACAGTTGTGGAGAGGTTAAAAGAATTGTTGTGGGTGTGTGTGGAGTCCCGAACAATTGAGAGTTGAAGTCATTGATTGAGGGCTCTTTCAAGAATTACGAAGAGCGATAAAATGGATGTGTTGAATTTTTCTAGAACATTAAATCCAGAAGTGATGATCTATTGGATTGGAGAGCTAGAGAAGTACTTTGAAATGGAAAAAATTAGAGACCTACAGTGGGTGAAGATAGCCCAAACGAAATTGAAAGGGCATGTTTCCTTATGATGGAAAGGGTTGCAGAGAGTACGGGAAATGGATAGAGACCCTCGAATAATGAGATGGAACCAAATGGTTACAAAGTTGAAGAGAAAATTCATTCCTAGAGACTATGAAATTCAGTTATTTAAAAATCTAAAAAATATAAAACAGAAAGATATGAGTGTAAAAGATTACACGAAGGATTTTTACAAGTTGTCTATTTGATCGGGAAGGCACAAAATCGATAGGGAGAAGGTATCCAGGTATGTGAGTGGCTTGCAGTTTAATATTCAGGACGAAATGAATATGCTGAAAATTACCACAATTAAGGAAGCATACCAATATGCATTGAAGGCTGAGGAGGAATTGATGAGAAGACAAATAAACACTTCCAAAAGTCAGAGAATATTTGCAACTGAAAAGGGACAACCAGGCGGCAGCAAAGGAAAGCAAGTTGAAGAATAATTCAAGCCCAAATGGAGTAAAGAGATGGGCCAAAACACCAAAGAAAAGAAGGTATCGTTAAGAGGACGTGGTAGCAATAGTAGAGGGTTTCCATTTAGATGTTACCAGTATGGAGAAGTTGATCATCGTGCTTTTGAGTGTCATCAAATACAAGAGGGAAACAAGAAGAGTGCAGCAAGGAATCACTTGGCACAAGAAGATGAGGAATGTGATGCATTACCGAAAGGTGAAGATCCAAAAGGCGAATCTCTCATGATGAGAGTGTTGGTGAATCCAAAGGTAGTTGAGGAGAAACCATCCCAAAGAAGGAGTCTTTTTCAAACTGTGTGCAAGGCTAGAGGTAAGTGCTACAGAGTTATAGTACATAGTGGTAGTATGAATAACTTAGTTTTTGAGGAGATGGTAGAAAAGTTAAGTTTGAAAAAGAGTAAGCATGCTAGTTCGTACAAATTTTCTTGGTTGTAGAAGGAGCACAAAATGACTGTGAGTGAACAATGTTTAGAAAAAATTTAGTTTGGCTCTTATAGAGATGAGGTGTTGTGTGATGTGATGCCTATGATTGCTTGTCATGTGTTGTTGGGTAGGCCATGGTAGTTTGATAGGGAGGCCAACTATGATGGCAGGAAGAATGTGTATACCATCCAGAAAGATGGACAAAATTATATGTTGAATTCTCTAAAAGAGAAGGAAAAGCAGCTGAAAGAATCCAACTCTATTGTTTGTTGTAGTGTGGAGAAGCAATGAGTAGAGGAAGAGGAATGAAGTGACTGCAGTGATTTGCACCCATTCAAAGGGCAGATTTCAAGAGGAAAGGGCATATTGGATTATGATTTATCTCATCAATGCAATAAAGGGATAAATATTAGCAACCCAAAAGAATGTGGAGGGCATAGAGGTGGACCGGTGGTAAGAAGTTATTCAGAGAAACAAGATAATGCCAGTGGAGGTGGCTCGAGTGTTGAGGATGAGCTGAAATGTAGAAGAGGGAAGAATCCCATAAATAAGGAGCAACTGTGGATCAAAAATAAACATGGGATTACTGTCCCATGCACCTTTCAATGTCCCTGATTTTATCAACTCAAGGAACATTTCACTTACTTGACATGCCTGGTGCAGGAGCATGCGGGCGAATGGACGATCGGCACCATCCAAAAAAAAATTGTCGGTTTGATCTTCTTCAAATTTTGGTTTGTTTTTCTTGTTTGGTTTTCTTCTATGCCTAAACATCTTAAATTTTAGGCCTTAATGAGACATGGAAACATATATGATTTAAGCAATTATAATTGGCTGGGATTAAATGAAATTGTGTTAGATGTTGTTGCAATCTCTTTGGTTGATGATCTTGAAGTAGTGAAATACGTCAAAAATCTACCTCCTTTTATGAAAGTAAAATGAGAGAAGGGTTCGATGGGCCGATTTATTATTCATCAAACAAATAAAAGCCATAAGATTGATCTTTTATCACTACCTCTTGGAGCCATAAGCAAAAGTCAGCAAGATAATTCAAAACATGAAGGGGTGCGACAGAAAAGTAGAGAAAGGTTGATATACTTTGGAAAAGGCTGATAATTCCTATGGAAGGCTGATAACATTCATCTGAGTTCCTTTTCATCTTCTAGGCAATGAAATCAATGGAATAATGGGGCGCCAAATACAAACCGATGGGAGAGAAGAGAGGGGGTGGGAAGGAAAAAGAAGTGAACCTTGTGGAAAGAGTGCGTAGCAAATGAATGGAAGATGCGCTGCAAACAAAAGAAATGAAGGGCAGAAGATAATTTTGAGTGCACAGCAGTGAGGAACAAGGGAGGTCGACAGGCTGAGAGCAGATTGAAGAGGCATCGTTCAAAGACTCAGGGAACATTAGTAAATGTAATGTGATCAAGAACAGAGGATCTATTTGGTGGGAACATTATCCTCTAGAAAAATAATTGCACAATATCGAGCTTGGTGTACCAAACAGAAGATAGTGAAAGCTTTGCAATGCATCGTTGGAGGTAAGAAACAGGGATTGGAGTGAAGGCAAAGGCATATGGAGGATTCTAATTGTTTTTGTATTTGATTGCAAAACTTGTATTGCAAATTTGATTATTTGTACTGAGCAAACTTTTAATCAAACAAAAACACCAAATTGTTGTGTTACTGTTGTTGATAATTTTGTGTGTATTAAAGCAAGCTTGAAGGTCTCTTACATCATATTATTTGAAAATTATTATTTGTTATGCTTTTACAAGCCTATATAAGCTCATCGACATTCATCATACTAAATATTTAAATAATATTTACACATGTTTTGGGTTTTCATAGGTTACATGTGCATTAGGAAACTATAAATTACATTACACTTGAGGGAATTAACTTGGTTTTACATTCTTCGTTGCATTGTAACCTAGTGTTAATTTATTTTTTAGAGATGCATGGTCTAATACATTGATAAGCCAATTGAAGAATATTTATGGAAATATTTAGGGTATCCTTGTATGTATGGTATGGTTGATCCATGAAACCATATTGTTTTCATTTATAGCTAATTGACATGTAAAATTTCAAATACCATCCTTACCCTAGTAGAGCCAAAAATGTTTCTCACTCCTTTCAATTGGCCCAAATCATTCATATCTCAAACATAAATCCCAACTTATTTCTTAGCCCAATTTTGTTCCCCAAGGTGATTTTTTAGTGTGTTTCATCTAGAATTGTAGGGTGTTACTTAGAGTACCAAAAATCCACACCTAACATTTAATTTGTTTGTATTCTCTCATGTGTTTTGGACCTTTCTTTTCACCTTGTTATCCTTACATTACACACCATGTTAATCTAATTAATAAGAAATCAACTCCCATGGATATTTTTTCCTCCTTTGTCTTCCCTAAATATTTGGGGGCTCTAGCATTAAATTCCACTCACACCCATCGAGGACATCTTACCATTTTCAATGCCCCTTGGGGAACATCCCTAATTTTATTAATTTTGAATTAAAAAAAATTCATGAGCACCTCACTAATAAACCCACTTACCTATTTCTCACATTCACTTTACCTATTTCTTCTTGTAGCCCTATTGTTAGACCCCTATTCCTCTCGTTTTTCCCTTGGATTTTATCTTTCCACTAGTTCTTACACTATGAAACAAAATTTTTATGTGCAATTAATCTCTTTTACAAGTTATATTGAGAAAATTCTACTAGAACTTCAAACTACTCATGAAACATGGGTCAATGAGTTTGACTCTGAACTACATGGTTGAATCCTGATAGCAATATCACAATTTGACATGATGTGGAAAATACCTCCTACTTATCAATTAATGAGCTAAAGGGGCTCTATAATGAATGGTTCATAAGGCACAACAGTTGTTGAAGGTTTTACAAATGGGTCCGCAAGCTAAGTGGGCTTAACCTTGGGGAAAACTCCTTGGTTAAGGGCGCTTGAGTTGGAGTAGTACTAAGATGGGTGACCTCCTGGGAAGGCCCAATGCTTCACCTATGTGAGCATCACCTAGATGGAATGAGTGCTAAGTGGACCATTCATTATCATGAGAGATGGGTCCTTGTGAACCACTACTCATGAAACATGGGTCAATGAGTTTGACTCCAAACTACACGGTTGAATCCTGATAGCAATATCACAATTTGACATGATGTGGAAAATACCTCCTACTTATCAATTGATGAGCTAAAGGGGATCTATAATGAATGGTTCATAAGGCACAACACTTGCTAAAGTTTTTACAAATAGGGTTGCAAGCTAAGCAGGCTTAGCCTTGAGGAAAACTCCTCGGTTAAGCACGCTTGAGTTGGAGTAGTATTGGGATGGATGACCTCTCGGGAAGGCCTAGTGCTTCACCTCTGTGAGCATCACCTGGATGCAATGAGTGCTAAGTGGACCATTCATTATCATGAGAGATGGGTTCTTGTGAACCACTACTCATGAAAATGGGTCAATGAGTTTGACTCCAAACTACATGGTTGAATCCTGATAGCAATATCACAATTTAACACACTATGGAAAATGCCTCCTACTTATCAATTGATGAGCTAAAGGGGCTCTATAATGAATGATTCATAAGGTACAACACTTTATGAAGGTTTTTCAAATGGGATTGCAATCTAAGTGGGCTTAACCTTGGGGAAAACTTCCTGGTTAAGCACACTTGAGCTGGAGTAGTACTCGGATGGGTGACCTCTTGGGAAGGCCTAGTGCTTCACCTCTATGAGCATCACCTAGATGCAATGAGTGATAAGTGAACCATTCATTATCATGAGAGATGGGTTCTTGTGAACACTACTCATGAAACATGGGTCAATGAGTTTGACTCCAAACTACATGGTTGAATCTTGATAGCAATATCACAAATTGTATATAATCACAAAGTGTCCCACAAGGTTTCAAGACATTTAAGATTGAAAAAAACTATAATTTCCCTTAGAGGAAATCCTCCCTATTAAATGGTTCATTTTGCTAGAGGACTACTCTTAGTACCTTTAACCTTTCTCAAAAACTTTTCTCTATCATTTCTAGTTTAATTGATCTTTTACTTTTGGTTTTCATCAAGTCTAGACAACTCAAATTGTTAGTTTAGGTTTATTTTCTAGTGTATTTATCACATTTTAATCACCTTGTTTGAATTTTATATTTTATTTGTGTAGTTCCAAAATAAGTGCTTTTTGTTCCTAGAACTAGAGAAGTATAGTATTCATTAGTACCAAGTTGGGAGCATTTTGAAACAAAACCATTAATACCACTTTATTAAAGGACACTTCTTGGGGTCTCCAAAAATTTTAGGAACCTTCTCAACATCATTCTAACCAACCCAAATTTAGATAGTTTTATTCTCCTATGTGCACAAGTTTTTATTTTGACCATTGCAAAGTTCAATTTCTTAATAATTTTCCACTAGTTTATATTTATATGTTTTTATTTTCAAAGTTGTATATCCTATCTTTCTGTTAATCCTAGCTCTTGTGTGTGTTGATTAGTTTCAAATAAGGCTAATTTAGTTAAATATAAAAGACTTTGATTTGATCTATATTAATATGCACTTAAACAAAGAAACACCTAATTAGGGTTACTTTTTTTCTTTGAAATACCTCCCCTCCTTTATTAAGTTTTAGATACAAAGGTTAAAGCCTTGGCAAAGCAATATGAGAATTTTAAATTGTTACAAAAGACCCTAAACCACCATGGTGGTGTGAGGTTTTGTTGCATCAACTGAGACTACCTCAAATTGTAGAAAGTAGTTGAGGAAGAATGGTTGTACATACAAAAATCTTGGATTGGTCAAATTAATTTATTGGATCCAAATGGTGTTGGACCTAACTAACACATCATTATCTATCCAAAGAGCACAAGAAGTCACAATAACTTCACAGTGATCATAGAGGTGTGGACTATAAGTCTAAGGATGGTCATAGAGACATGGACCACCATCCCATTTGAAATTAGATACTCAAAAACTAAACATAAGTTGAGTGCAGCAAAATTGTAGAGAAAATGGTATGCCTCTATATTCCTTGGAGAGATAAGGACAAAGGAAAAAAACTTCTAAATCTTCCAATAAGATACATACAAAGGAGGAACCCACTACATCAACTACCTTATTTACATTGAAGATAGGAATAGATGTATTATTACAAATGAATAGAAAAAATAAGAGAAGAATTTCTTCCTCATACACCATGAGAAATAGATAAAAGATAAAGGTGCAAAAGGAACAATTCATGGTCCCATTAATAGGGTGCATACTCAAATTATGAATTAGAGGATATTGAAGCTAGAGGGAATAAAGAAGCAAGAGACTCATCATCAAAGGATATAGGGGTGGAGATTGATCTTATTTAGATACTTATACATGAGATAGGAAAATGCAAATAAGTGAAAAAGGTTCCAAGAAGATATCGTGCAACCAACAATGTGAAAAAAATAACCATAGTTGTACTCTAATGCAATTTTTGTGTGTACTAATGTTACTTTAAGATAGTTACAAATATGCAATTGTTGTGTGTACTAATATTGTTATGCAAATATAATTAGAGTCTACAAAATTGAGGAAGATTCTGCCAGCTGGTCGTTTTCCATAAAGGTCAACAAGGTGATCATTCAAAGGTCAATGGAGGGAAGACTCTCAATGGAGGGAGATTCCTACTTCAAATCGAAGAATTGTAACTGCCTTGTAAATGGTCTTAATAGTTTGTTGAGCGAATATAGGAGGTATTGTTATGCTAGATCTGTGTTAAGGAAAATTGGCTTGACCAGATTCCATGTATGCATAACCTCCTTTCCACTTTTTATGCTTTCCCTAAAGTGGTGTCCTCCTAATCTGTTGGAGTTGATCGCCTTGTTAGGTAGTTAGTTAGTAGTTTTTCTTCCTATAAATAAGACTTGAATACTAATCAAAAGGTTGATTAATCTAATGTTGTACTCACATTCTTAGTTTTTTAGTAATATAGTTATGTTGCTCGATTATACTCATGCTTTCCAATGAATAAAATGAAGTTATAAGTTTACATTTTTCTTAAGGGATACTCATCCGAGGGGACCCACTTGGTGAGCATTCCATCCTTTAGTTTAGTTATTACTTTATGTTCAACAATTAGTTAAGAATCTAGCAAATGTTTGTTCCTGCAGTCACTAAAATTCCATTATGTGACTATTCCTGCAACCAAAGTAGATAGAGTATTTTCCTAGCTGTTTGCTCATATTTTCATTTATGTCATGCTTAGTATAGTTGTTGGTTGATGTTCAACACTTATATTACTTCTTTCCAAGTAGTTTACTTTCAACATTATGTCTTTCTTAGCTATAGAATTAATATGGCTACTTTGGATTCCTAGTGCACATACTGTGTTGACCCATTTCAAGTCTGCGTCCCTGGTTGACAAGTTAAATGCACCTTCGTAATGATTAAGATAACTATTCAGATTAGATGTCCAATCTCTAAATCACAGTTGTAAGGGCTTAGTTGTTAAATCATTGTAGGAGGCCAACATTTTTGGCGTCGTTGTCAGAGATGGTCTCAAACTAGGGAGTTATTTGGAGTCATTAATAGTTTATTTCTTGTTGTAGTATCTTTGAAAGTTCATTCTTAGTATACCCCTCATTTAGGAAAGTAATGACCCACTATTCTTTTGCCAATTCTTTGTGTGAGTTGGCTAATATTGAGTTGATACCGTATGCATATAGGAAGGAGGAGAGATGCTCATGGGAGATTCCTTCCTAATAACCCTGATCCATTCCAGCTAGTTCAACATCAAAATCTGCCAAGAGACGAAGAAGAAGAAGAAGAAGAAGAAGAGCCACACCCCTTTGCTAATGCATTTCCTGATCTGGCCAGTTCTGAAATTTCCTCTGAAGACCAAAATCAGATTGAGAATCCCTTTGCTTTGGAACTCCATCAAGCAGGCATGGGTGATGCAAATAGAAACAAACCTAACCAACCAGCTTTTCCTTTCCCCATTTCTCATCAGAATAAAGTTGACAACCTCAAAAATATCCCTGCTTCAGTCCTTCCTAAGTTCTATGGACTTGTCATAGAAGATCCTGATACTTTCTTGTTCGAGTTTGATAAACTCTATAGGAGCTATGACTATACCATTGATTCCCATAGGCTTAAGCTATTCCCTACCACCTTGAAATAAGTTGCATTAAGATGGTTTATGATCCTAGGAAGAAATACTGTGGAGACTTTGGATGACATGAAGACAAAGTTCCTTGAAAAGTACAAGGAATATTGTAGGGGCAGTGACATGAGGGGAGATGACATTTTCAAGATGCAGCAAAAGGAAGATGATATCTTGGAGGATTACATTTCAAGGTTTTTGTTTCGCCTACAAAAATCTCCACACCATACACTCAATGAAGAATCACAAAAACTTACCTTTGAAATTCATGTGAATCAACCAAGGTCAGCCACAACATATTGAAGACCGAAAATAACATCCTCAAACATGAACCACTTCAATTAATTACTCCTCAAATATCCACAATACACTTCAACACCTTGTCATCCAAGAACATGAAAAACATGAACCATTGACCTCCATGTCCTTTTCCACATAAATAACATATTAGCACAGTAAGAAACAAAACCAATATGGTATTCAATAAAATCCCATGAATGTTATTTTAATATGTTATTGATGTTATTTATTGATCTATGATATTTCCTACACCAAGATTACCACAATCCCTAATGGATGTCATGAGACCCCTGCAATACAAACTGGATCAAGGTTTTACACATAATTATGTTGATTGGTTTTTGCATATTAGTGTAGTTTCAATCATTAACATTAACAAATTTGGTCAAAATTACATTTCAAAAAGTGTCACTTTTTTCACTATTTATCACTAATAGCTTGAAAATGTACGAAAAAGATGCCATATCATATTATTTGCAATGACCTCCATGTCCTAATCTCAATAAAATCTTAGCAAGAAACAATATAAACAGTCAGCTTAGATCAATAAAGATTATTCATGTGAATCAACCAAGGTCAGCCACAACATAGTGAAGACCGAAAATAACATCCTCAAACATGAACCACTTCAATTAATTACTCCTCAAATATCCACAATACACTTCAACACCTTGTCGAAACACTAACTAATTTATGGCTGACTTGGCATGAAGTAATCAGAAAACAACAGAGATGGTTGAGGACGAGGACGAGGAGTGATCAAGTTGTTTTTGTTTATACTTGTTTTGAGGATAATAACATAACTAACAAGATAAGTTATGGATGAAAATCTTAACATAATTAAAATGTAAATAAATTATATGGTTAGATAGTTAAGAGAGCCTAACTAACATAACTAATTAAAATAACATAACTAAATTATATTGTTAGCTATGAGTAAATAACATATTAAAATAACATAACTAACAAGATAAGTTATGGATGAAAATCTTAACATAATTAAAATGAAAATAAATTATATGGTTAGATAGCTAAGAGAGCCTAACGTCATCACAATATTTTTTATAAATTTATATTGAAAACATGAAAACTTGATGGAGAGAATAGCCAAAAATGTGTGAAATTTGGTAACCCTTTCAAAAAATCACATGCTAGGCATATACCATATTGGTTTTGTTTCTTAATGGGACGAGGAGTGATCAAGCTATTTTTGTTTTCTTTTGTTGTTTTGCTGGTTACAACCAAGAATTAAAATTTGGTTTTAATTAACTAAATGCTAATTTTCCTAAGAGGAATTAATGACAACTAATTTTCCTAAAACCAATTTGGTCAAGCTAATTTTCCTAAGAGGAATTAATGACAACTGCACTGATGCCTTGGACCTGATGGGAGGAGGAGATATCACCCAAGTTCCTTGGGAGGATATCAAGAAGATATGCTAGAACTATTCTAGGGAAACTTCAAAGAAAGGGAGAGCTTACCAATCCTCTATGGGTAAGTCATCTACGAGTGGAGTTTCAAGAATGGAGATTACTCACTTACTGGCAGATTTCAAGCAAGACATCATAAACAATCTGGCTAATCAACTGGATACACTCTAGGAAAAGAAGAAACAAGAGGAGGCAGAGGCAATGTTGGAAGAATATTGCCCTCATTGCAGACAAAAGAAGAAGGTCTGCATATGCAAGATGGTAGCTAATATTGACAGTACAAGCAGATTCCACCTAAGTTCAAGCCAATCCAGGGTGAAGATGACCAAGTTTACTACATTGCACAAAGGAGGCCATGGGATCCAAGACAAGGTATGCCACTAGATCCATTATCCTTTGTTGGGCCTTATTTTAATTCTTATGCATCAAGTAACCAATGACAACCCCCATATCCATCCAATTATGGAGGATATCCACCACAACCTTGGAATAACCCTTCAAATTCCTAGCCCAATCACCAAAACTCTCCACCCCAATGGCAGTAACCTCAGGGGAATTGGTAGCAGTTTCAAGGAAATTGGTAGCCACCTCCAAGAAACTACGAGCAAACATCTCAATGGAGGAGAGGACAACAATGGCCAAACTAGACAATCAGTTACATGCAGCCACCTTCTTAGCCCCAACAACCTGATATAATGCTTCCTCGTACTAGTTCAAGTTCAAATACACCTAAACCTACTCAGTTACCATCTCAACCCACACCTAACCCAAATAACAAACCACAATAGTAGCCAATATACTCTGCTGATCCAAATCAATTCCTTGCATATGTTGTGAGTGTAAGTGACATCCACTTGCATTCAGGAACTACTTTGCCAGCTCCTTCCACACCCATTATCACTGAGATTCTTGTGGAAGAGGAGGAGCCTATGAATGTCCCCATTTAGCCAAGTGTACCTTAAAATCCTAAACCAGTCTCAGTCAAGCAGACTGAACCAAAACCACCATTTTCTCAGAGGTTAGAAATTGCTAAACAAAAAGAAGATAAGGAGGAAACAACCTTTGACATTTTAGATTAGTTGAAGCATATATGTGTCCAAAAACCTCTATTTCAGGCCATAAAATGTGTTCCCATATATGACAAAGAAATTAAGGAAGCATGCCTTAAGAAGCCAGGCAGGAAGAAGAAAGACCCCACTATGGTTCATGTGGTGGGACAGCTAGTTGACACATTCTTGGGAAAGTGACTGTTCCCAAATATAATGATCCAGGGAGTCTTGTGGTGGGAGTTGTTATAAATGGGATCCAAATAAAGAATGCTTTGATTGATTTGGTAGCAACAATAAATGTAATGACCTAGGATATCCTGCGACAACTAAATGTTGCAAGCATGAGACCTACTCCTACTGTCCTGCAGCTTGTTGATAGTTCCAATGTTAAACCTGATGGTATAGTAGAGGATCTTGTGGTAACTCTAGACTCTTGGGAGTATCCAATAGATTTCATGATTCTTTCTCCTAAAGCTACACTAGGCAGGTACCCCATTATTCTAGGAAGGCCATGGTTAGCAACAACAGATGCCTATATTGGATGTCAGATAGGAGACATGACCATTTCTGATGGAAAGAGCACCAAAAATCTTGCTCTCTATCCTCCTGCTCAGCCATCCCATGATATGGATAACCCCATATGGCCACATGTTGGTGAAGAGGCCAACAGTAATTTTATAAGAGAATACAAGGGGGGAGAAAGGCACAAGAAACTATTGCCACAATCAAAGAAGAAGCAATTCATAAACTAGATGGAGAGAAAAAAATGTCCTAAGAAGATAATGATGCTTTATAGCAACAAAAAAAGAAAGAGACAAGAACCAAACAAAAGGCTAAATCCATTCAAACAATGGAGCAAGAAAACCTTCAATCAAAAATGACAGAGATGAGAAAACTAAGAGGGAAAGGGAAGCACAAGAAAAATACTTACATAAGCATAAATAAAATTTGAAGAGACAAAAAAATAAAATATTCTCATGAAATAAACATTAGAAAAATAAATCATACTATCAAAAGCTAAGTAAAATGAAGAATTATCCAAAAAATGCCCATATAAGGAAATTCTTAACAAAGAATAAAAAGTATCTTCACAAAGAGACAAGTAGAGGAGGGAAGCAACTAGGATGAAACTGGAGGAAGTGGAAGATAAGAAAAGGAGGATGGAGAAGATAAGAAAAAGGGAGATAGGTGACAATAAGAGGAGAAGAATGAGGCAAATCAAAATTTGAAGGGTTGATTAAAAAACTAGTGAAGAATCATAGGGAACTACACCAAGCATTGTCTAACAAAATAGAACTAAACACACCACATGACCCTCTGGAAAAAAATTAAGAACCTTCGATCTAACTAGTGCCAATAATTTTTTTCTATTGGCATCGTCCTAGGAGTAATCTAATAAACAATTGCAGGACAAGTAATTGACTTGATGAAGTTAACCTCAATCCAAAAATAGACCTTGGGGATGTTCTACATCATAGTGCTAAAAAAAAAATGGTTTAAGACATGTATGTAGTTGGAATAACCAATGAGAAAAATGATTAAATCTTCTTAGTAGAATTGACTTTAATATGGTTCAAACATAAGTTCATCCATAGAGAAGTAGTTGTAAACCAATTTTTATAACTTGTTAATATGCATGACACCTTCCAAATAGCTATAACAAAAATTTAAGGAGAACATTGTGACCTATTAATTAGAATAGTTGGAACCCATACTTAACCAAATCAACAATTAGAGGGTCAAATCAAAGAAAGATATAGATCATTTATAATAAGATAAAGATGTATCGTCAACTTATTTTGACTTATTCATTAAGATAGGAAACCAGATTAGGAGAGGCTAAGAAGGTATTGGATATGGTCAAACATCAATTTTGAAAATAGTATCTACATAGTCTAACATAAAGTTTGATCCTACAATAGCATAATGGAAAATATTAATTTCCCAAGGAGATAAGTATATAATCAAATAGGTAACAAGGGCCACCACCATTTATGAGATGGATAATTATTGGAACATGATAAACTATTAGTTGGGGAAACTAAAGATTGCATTGGAATCATATTAAACATGTTTGCAAAGATTGGAGAGAAAAGGGATGTCAACATCATCAATAGAAAAATATAGGAATACTAAAATTCAACTTCTACAATTGGATGCCTTGTTGAAGAATTGGTATAACTTCCTTACATGCTAGTAGAAAAATACAATAGGATTTTACCTTAAATACAATAGTTATATAGGAAATCACCACAATGGTTTTTAAAATTTTGTTAAAGGTGGAATAATTTTGTGATTTGGTTGCCAAGACTTATATTTTAGAAAGTGCAAGGTTCTTTATTCTATTTAGGATAAGAGAAAGATTCAATATTGGAGGTAGTTCTAGTAAGTTTCTTTATCAAATTCCAAAGGTTATATTATACCACGAAGGCTCCACTAGTACCATAGGGACAAATATCCTTTTATAATAGATTAAAAAAAAAAATCAATATAGAGAACTATATAATACCACCAAAGGTGGCATGACATATGAGGTAATGGATGAAGAAAGGACACATCTAGAATATGTGTCATTTGAGTTGGTGTGGTATGTAGATATAGATAATGACATAGAGTAGAATCTATAGAGAATATTAAGTGGAGATAGAAGAAAGTATGTACAAGTTAGGTAGATAGAGAGATTTATGGTGTTAAAAATTAGAGGAATGGAGTCAATAAAGACATTGTAATGTTATCTTGATATGATATGAAAAAATAGAGTTAGAATGGGAAATATTGTGTTAATATTGATGTACGCATATTAACATACCCCTTCTTTATATTTTAAATTGTTAAATATATAATTAACTTTGATTCACCCATGAATAGTATTATCTCTAACCAAGGTTTAACGCTTAAACTCAAGACCAATATCCCATATTAATTTTATGTCAAAAAAAGGCCTCTTTCTTCTAGAAGCTCGCACAATATGAAAATAAAGCCTTTTGAGGTTACATGGAGGTAAACCATTCACATGTCTATCTAAAATATGCATATCATGCTAGGAAACATAACTGAAGACTAGGGGATCTCATTATATTCAACACCTTAATTACACACTTGCCAAAAGGCATACACTACATAGACTTGGACTAAGGCCCGTCACTAATAGAAATTCCCATATCCTATCAATCAATCTACTAACATACTCACAATTACTTGCTTTAAAGCACAAGCTCCAACCAAGGATGGATGGACACCTATAGATACATAACCTACCTCTTTATTCAACCTTATGATCTTGCCACATATATCATGCATTATGGACATTCATCAACTCTTGATTTACCAATGTGTTGCCCATCCAACTATATATCATAATCTCAACACTCACATATTTTTTGTATGCCTTTCACTTATATATTACTTGTACATGTGTATTGGATGTTCATTGGGTATTCTACATATACCTTGGTGTTTCTCAATAAGAAAGTTTGCAACTAGATAGTGTACAAATCAACACAACTATATGCAATACTAAAAGATTAAACTAGTCAAATATTAATATGATCTCAGCTCCCAAAATATAATTTGCAATAGAAATTTATATATATATATATATATATGCACTTAGAGTAGCTATAAATTGATATAAAAATGAATTTATATAGAGTTGTAATAAGTGTCCTTTATTGCTAGAAATGAAATAATATTGTAATAGGTGTTATTTATTAGCTTTTCACTTGATGTTGCCTCTACTCTTTCTACTATTCAGATTGGTCTCATATTTGATTCTCCACTCAACTCTCTTCTCAGGTTAGATAATATGAAGAAGGATTTGTTAGAAACCCATGATCAGATCTGCAAACCGAAAAGACCTTCCACAGAGAAAATCAAAAAAGAAAAAGCCATTGCAAAAAGATGTGCAAATATTATATTCGAGAATTCAATTAATTACAAGATATGATTTGCTTTATAAAAGCAAAGATGCAAACCTAATCTTATCTTGAGCAACAAGATAGATCGATAAGATAAAGATGAAAGCCTCATACTTAGGAATTAAATAATTACCTAAGTAAACTTATGCAAAGTTTAATTAATAATTAATTACACCAACACCCCCCCATAAGTGCAACTTAGGGAGAAGCAAAATAAAGCATCTACCTTGTTACTCTAACACCCCCCCTTAAGATGAACTTAGGAAGAAGCTAAAACACTAGAACAAGATGCATGAAAAAAAATATGGGTCCCGACAACTAGGCCTGATCAGGTACCCAAGTACAAATGCAATGATGAGGTAGAGAAGGAAAAACCCAGTGGGACAAAACCCCCCTACAATGTGATGACATGCTGCAAAGAAGCACTGGAAGAACACTGTGGAGTAACACTGGAACTTGATATAGGCAAGCAAGGAAATATTCTTCCGTATACTACTGAAACCGGATGAGAGTCACTGATTGACTCAAGGAATCATGATAAAGCAACAGAAGACCCGATGCCACGGAACACTCGAAAACTCCAAACGAGAACAACTCTGAAATCTATGAAGCAATAGGAGATGAGATGATGACATAATCTGGAAACCATGTATCTCGATGCCGATGCCAAACTGTGACTGAAACTCTTCCATGGGAAGGAGTACCAAAAAAAGACTCTGGAACAATAACCACAAAAACATGGCCCTCAAATTGAGATGGATCCAATGTGGATCATTGACCATAGGCTCTCAATCTGAAGTGTGAACCAATGAATCCGACATGTGTTAGGCAAGACAAGAAATGTGGCCAAAAGAAACTAAGAGACCAGATAACCCATATGAGTTGCCATCAAAACAAAATGAAATATGGGATCAAAGTGAAAAACAACACTCTAATCAGATTATTATGCATGAAACCCCCCTGAATGGAACTTTATCATAGTTCGTTTATTACAATAACCCGATGATTGTAAAAGGAGAGCATACAGAAAATGCATAAATAGAAAATTAAAATATACCTCAGATCTGTGTAAAGGACTGAATCAGCTTTCCAATGGTATCTCGTTTGTGAAAAATGGAGATCGTATGCAAAAGATACGCCCGATTTGGTGAAAAGTGCTCCAAAATGCCCAATAAGGGCTGCAGGGCGCCCAGGGGCTAAAAAAAATAGGCCCCTGGTCCTGTGCTCGACCAGGGGCTGCAGTCTGGGCTTCGGCCGAGCCCTTGGTCCTCCATAGGACCACCGGCTCTGCAAAGGGGGCTGGGCGCATAGCGCTCGGTCCCCCATAGGACCGCGGCCTATGCAACTGAGGGCCCGTGGGGGCTGGCTCAGTGGCGGCGGGTTGGTAGCGCCGCTCGGTGGAGCGGCTGGCGGGTGGCCGCCTGGTGGCCGCCCGGTGGCTGCCCGGCGGCGGGTGCCTTTTGAACTGGAGGTGCCGGCAGCGGGCACCGAAAATGATATTTTTTTATTTTTATTTTTCGTAAAACGTGCCTCGAGGAGCGTGCTGGGAGGCCGTACGGCCCCTCAGGCAAAAAATTTTTTCCTTCTGGACCAACTGCTCATAAATCGATGAAACGACAGGCGTTCTTAGGGTTTTTGGCTGCTGCGAACGCAATGGTGACCTCCGTTTGTGCCCAAACTACTCCAAAAATTTGGCTACCCCCAGATCTTGCAAAAAAACTCCCAGACTGAAACCCTCACAGATCTGGCAAATGATGGCCAAAATCTGTAAAATAAAAGTCAATCCTGACTTTTTACAGCGCTCTGAATCCAATGGTGAGGCCCGATCTGATCCAAAACGCCACATGAATGATCTCAAGGCATGATACCCTTGAGGAATCCCGAACGAACCCTGCAATGATTTTCTCAAAAAATCTGAGAAGGGGCTGCAAATCAAGGCTCTGATACCATGTTAGAAACCCATGATCAGGTCTGCAAACCGAAAAGACCTTCCACAGAGAAAATCAAAAAAGCAAAAGCCATTGCAAAAAGATGTGCAAATATTATATTCGAGAATTCAATTAATTACAAGATATGATTTGCTTTATAAAAGCAAAGATGCAAACCTAATCTTATCTTGAGCAACAAGATAGATCGATAAGATAAAGATGAAAGCCTCATACTTAGGAATTAAATAATTACCTAAGTAAACTTATGCAAAGTGTAATTAATAATTAATTACACCAACAGGATTTGGGGGAATCTACTTTCAATTGTGCTTCTCTTTAGTTCCTTTCATGTTTTGCTTAAACACATTGAGGTGGGTTTGCATCCTCTAGTTTCTTTTGCACCTACTTCATTTGATGATGCAAACTCTAGAGGGTTTTGTGAGGGTTAGTTGTATTCCTCTTGTATTTTTCTCCCTATAATGTTGTCCCTCATACATATTTGATCCTTGGTATGATCACCCTTCCTAGGTGTTGATGTAATCTTCTTAATTTTAATACAAATCCAATATATGTCTACCATTTTCATTGATCAAAAAAAAAATTAAAATTAAAATTAAACTTGAAACAAGAAAAAATATTAACCACAAATAAGATTCACTATTTTAACATGAAAAAATTAGTGTAGGAAAATTTGGTGCAAGACACAAATTTTTAACTTTTTCTCATTCCCTTAACCAAAATAGTTACAAGGAGCTCAAAAAAATTGGACTATAAACATCTTAATACTCTGCCAAAAAAAAAACCAATTCATGTTAACTCTTTTATTCGCCCTTCCATGTTTTAATCAAGTAATTATGCCTCTTACAAATAAAAATAGTTTCCTTTTAATGCAATAAAGAACTCTCAAACATCATAGAATGAGAAGACATCATTTATTTGTAGAGAGTCGAAAGAAGTGTTCTTTGTTTACTATAAATGAAATAATATTGCTCTTCATGAAATAAAGATGAAACAACAAGAAACATCAGCCACAAACAAGATTAGCATTGCTTTTAACCTAGAAGCACTAATGCTAGTAAAACCAAGTCAATGTGGCAAATTCTCAACTTCCTCCCATTTCATTGACAAAAAGTAGTTACAAAGAGATATGGATATAACATGTACAATAATCTTCCTATTATCTTAGTTCTCTCTATACCAAAAAATTATTGCCAACTCTCTTCCTCATGCTTGAAGTATTTTCGATTTGGATTATGCCTCATAAATATAACATTGAGGTGTTATTTTAGACATTGAAGGACTCAAACATTATAGAATTAGAAGGGAGAGAATTTTACATCACTAATATATCCCTTCATTTTTTTACGAGTAGAATTGATGCACTTATCAATTTGAAAATGTTATGCCACCAAGGAAATCACCTAAAACAAATAAAACTATGATGACATGTTTGAAAGAAAATTGTAAATAGAAACTATCATAGTAAGTTTAACTCCTAGGTTATGTTATTGTGCAAAATAATATTTCAACTATGATGACATGTTTGAAAGAAAATTGTAAATAACAACTACCATAGTAAGTTTAACTCCTACATTATGTTATTGTGAAAAATAATATTTCTTTTCTAATATGTTTATAATTATGGTATGGTTGTATGCCAAAGTAAATTGCTTTTTAGACCTTTATGGATCAAATAATCCCAAAAAAAAATGGATAATATGTGTGGTTCTATTAATGGGGCCTCTCATAGAAAATTGGCACCATGTCATTCAACAAAAAAAAAAAGTAAATGGACTTCCCTCCAATGGGGCATAGTAGGATTCAAGCATACAATAGAACCACTAAACTATCCACAAAATCATACAAATAGATACTACAAGCCCACAAACCCAATAAAATGGCATAAAAAACAACCATAGCAAAACCCTACACAACCTAAAAAACACCCTAGGACATTTGAGAAATAGCCCAAAATGTCATCCTAGTAGCAGGTGGAGTTGTCAACAAATAGTAATAAGCCCTATTATAGACTCTATTTCCTAACATTGTTAAGAACTTGACAAAGAGAATAATCCAAGCAACAATTGCCTCCAACCCATGAAATTTGAAGCCATGAATCAACTCCACTTTCCATATACCTTTCTCTAATATATCAATCTCTAAAAGAGGCATGGTGAAGCCATTTGTCATTTTCTTGACCCCTTTATGTTGTGATACAATCATATACTTTATAACTAAATTAAAGTCTTCACAAAATTTCTCAATATTCTTTATTAGCACCATTAATTATTAAATTGTAACATCCATGGCTCTAATATCACCCTCTAGCACATCTAACAACTATTTACCCTTATCCTCTAACACCAAAGCACCAACTAGAAAATCCACAATAACATCCTTCTCCAACAAGGTTCACACACAGATATCCATGTTGACATACACACTACATCACCACTACCACCTTCAACTTCCTTCAAAAGTCATCAATTATTGAACCACACGGATTGACCTAGGGGATTTCCAAAGGCACAAGACAATTTTCACTATGGAGAGTTTCCCTAGGGGTTGAGGACAAGCTACATGAACACAAGGGGCCTTTAATAACATTCAACTTCCCTACACTATTACAAATAAATAGTTTCTTCAATCAATGACTCCTAACTTGCCCATGGTAATATGGTTCCTAAGAGCCACTTAAACCAACCATTAACATCATCCCCACACAAAGTTTAATCAAACTATTTGAGATCATCGACAATAAGACCAATACCCATAAGACAATGCAAGTCAACCAACTTAAAACTCTACCACCACATTGTTTTAATATGCTCCAAGCTAAATGCAAATACACTAATACCTTGCATAATAAAAGATGATAAATATAGCAGAAAAAAAAAAGGACAAATATTATATACTTTGTTGCCAAATATACACTCCTCTAGAGACTTTACTATTATTGAAGAGGGATGGTCACTCTCTACATTTCAAATATAATGGACCACAATCAATGTCTAATAATGTAGCTAGGTTAAGCCAAGGAAACACCTCCCTACTCTCCATATAAGAAACCTTTTTAAGAAGTACTACTTTATTGATAAACAAATATGTGACCCAATCTTTTTCTTTGAAACAATGTCTCACCTTAACTAAATTTCTAGTAAACCACTTCCTCCAACATTGCTCTCAATTTTTAATTTGGACATACTTCCTTATTCACCACACATAACTATTTGTGAATCTCCATACACCTAAATACAGTGATAATCTTCTAAATATGTTAGTTGGAGTCCCACAAGGAGGGCCTCCATCTTCACTTCATTGTTCATTTGTGCCTAAGAATTTAGAACCCCCAAGAGAAAAAGAGCCTTAAGAATCTCTAATCTCAAATCCAACATCACCCAATCAAATTCTAACTTGGCTTCATTCTTTAGTGCTAACCATTTGTCCTTGCGACCATTATTTTTATTCACTATTATCCCCTCAACAAGAATAATTCAACAGTATTAAATCCAAAATCTAAATGAAAAGGGTGTATAAGCTAAACTAATAATAGGTGTTATCCCTCCAAAAAGGAAATTTATTCAACACTCCCACCAAGGATAACTTTAAGAAACCTCCCCCTTGGCAAAGGTGTAAAATCCTAGTGAATCTTGTATACTTCCCGATAAAAATATTAATTTTAGTGGCAAATTTTTTCGTTTTTCAAGAAAAAAAAATCTCAATTGGCAAATCTTTTCTAATCGCTAGAAGTCTATGGAAAATCCTGGCGAATTGCAAAAAAATTTAAACCAATAAAACATTTTCATTGACGATTAAAATCTATTTTCAAACCTAGAAAATATTTCCATTGGTGAATTAAACCTATTTTCAAAACAAACAAACAAAAACAATTTTGTTGGCGACTAAAACTTTTCTTCAAACCAAAAAAAAAAATCATTAGCGAATTAAACTTATTTTCAAATGAATAAGAAAAAACATTGGCGAATCAAACATAATCTCATACTAATAAAAAAAATCAGTGGCGAAATGTGAGTGCAAATCAATATAACCATGACCATTCGATGAATTTTTTATGGACGGTTGTAGTTGCATTCTGGAAGTAAATCTCTGAAGCACTAGACTTGCAAATTGAAAACTATGGAATAACACTAGAACTGTTAGATGCGGCCACGTGGCAAGATCAAGGCTCATCGCTCATCGCGGTAATGAACACGATGGGTTGAAGGATTTTGGCGATGAGTGATACAAGAACGTAAGTGGTAGAAACATACACGTGCATAAAGCTTGTTTTAAAAGAGGGACCACCAAGGAAGAACGTAGGACCAAGGCTTAAAAACTTAAGAACGTTTTACATAGGATGTAAAGGCCAAACAAGGCTGAATTATCAACCTTATAAAATAATTTATAATACAATCCTCAAACCAAAGTAATGAAGGAAATATGTGCGAAGGATATTCCATATATGTATCTAGATGTTAGCGAAAATTAATATAACCACAACTGTTCAATGAATTTTTAATGGATGACTGTAGTTGCATTCCGGAAGTAAATCTTTGAAGCATTAGACTTGAAAATTGAAACCTCTGGAATAACACTAGAACTGTTAGATGCAGACACGTGGCAAGATCAAGGCTCATCGCTCATCGCTCATTCTCTATTTTCAATGCCTCAACGTACTACATTTCATTTAATTGAAATTCTCAATCTTTGTGTCTTTTGAAGAAAGTGTGGTAGTTGTACTGCAAGAAGCAATTAATGCCATATGAACATTCGAAGTGATTAATTGGACAACTCATAGCTTTAATGAAACAATATTTGTAATGATTTCATATCGCTTGCAGTTTGAGTGGAATTGACGATTTTGACAGCTTGTCAGCTTGAGGTACAGTTTGCATGTAGCCAGACGTCAATCAAATTAAACATTTTAACTGTACATGTAAGGCTTAAGTTACATGAATCAATTAAGTTAGTATTTTAGTTTGTGTGAATCATGCTGGTAGCGGCACTGGTGGCCCATAAATAGGGATAGTGATAGTGGATAGTATCATAAGGATTTTTATTTTTTAGGGTTAATAAGGATTCAGGAAGAAGATGATGTGGTATTATTGGGGATACTCTAAATTCTCCTACCTCCAGTTATGTAGTTACAGAGTAAAAGACCAATTTCCTTCAAGTTCAGAATGGGTGGAATTGGAAAGAAGTTGATTTGGTTAACTTGACTTCTCAAGCTCTGATGGAGATAAGTGTTATCTTAGTGCATGGAGGATGCAAGTAGAAGATGGGAGCAATTTTACTACCCCTCATCTTTTGCATGACTCTAGTTCTCAAAGGGGATAAGTAGATTTTGTATCTTCGCAACTCCCCTTTCCTTAGCATGGTTGGCCAGGCAAGCCCCATGCATTTATTTTCAGTGCCCATGGCCTACCAGGCAAGTCCCATGTGTTTATTTTCAGAGCGCATGGTTGACCCGGCAAGTCCCATGCATTTATTTTTAGAGATACATTGGTCTTACGTTGTCACCAGTGGTCCAACAGAAGCTTGGAACTTACAATTGTATTTGTACTATGTAAAGTAAAATATGTTTTTTATACCAAACAGGAGCTTGGCACTTGCATGCTCCACTCATCTTTAAAAAGATATGTAATAATCTGACATTGTAATTCAGTTGTAATAAAATAAATGGTTGTGTTATTCTGCATTATTCATTTACAATAAAGAATTATTTTCTGAGTTCAGTGTCTATGAATCTATTCAAATAAAAAAAAAATTCCTTTAAGAAATTAAGTATTATCTATTTATGAAATAATTGCATGTAGATTTAAAACTGTTACCCTATAATTTTGACATGGAATTGTGACATCTCAAGGTGCCCAATTTGTTAGCCAACAAAAACATAAAGCAATACAAATGAAAAAAGAAAGTCGCCATCAAATTGACAAAAAACATTATACATTGAAAGTTGTCACTCTTGTTAGGGTTTACCAAAATGTTATTGATTTCTAATTTGTCATTGACCTTCTCCCCCGGTTCCCAGTATCATTATTCATTTTATTAAGTCCTTTGCAATGTTAAGTTAGAGGCACCTTGGCCTTGATGTCAATCCTAGCGCATTAAAGTTTAAAACAACTTTAAAACACATGTTTATTATTTATACTCAACCGTTTGATGAACATTTGATGTATGGTTGTAGTTGCATTTCGGAATGAAATGCACAAAGCGCTAGGTTTGCGAACTTAAACCTCCAGAATTACCCTATAACCATTAGATTTACAAAGATCAACAGTTTAGAATTTGTTGCCAATGCAGGACTAAATGGGTTGTTTTAAATGCTATCAGCCATGTACTAATTTTGTAGTCTGGAAGCAACATGTAGATGTTTCATTCACTTTAATGTTTGAAAAAAACACTTTCTACTACTAAGTGATTTTATTTTTAAGTGAGAGGGTCAACATACGGGGAGATTTTAGTCTTCAGTTTGTTCATTGTAGTGCACCACCCTGATCTGGGTTCCACAATTCCACTTCCAACAAATCTATTCCAGTAACCTAGTTTCCATGACTGTCAACATTAATCTTTTTAAGAATCAAAATTCGGGTAAGTGAAAGAATTCATGTGGCTACGCTTCATCATTTGACGTTTCTTAAAATCTTATTTTTTCAAACTTTGAAGTTTGGGTTTAGGGTTAAGAGACTTAAGAATTAAGAAAAATTAAGGAGGACTAATAGGGAATTCACAATTTCACATTATATAAGCATGTCTACCACCAGTACCACTAGAGCAATGTTAGATAAAAAAATACATTATGCAAAATTGCTTAAAACCCCAGGTTTTACTAATGAATACCATGATATTTATGATCCTGAAACCTATGGTAGGCGTACCTCAAAACTTATATTTTCATCTCAGAATAAGGTTGCAAAGTAAATGCAAGTTAATAGTATCAGTGCACTGTGGGTAACTGGATTAGGGTGCATGATGTTACATGAGGCTTTCCCTTGTCTGGAATTTATTATGGTCTATGCCCATAATTATGATGATAACAAAAGAGCAATTGTTAATAAAGATAGAAAAGAAGCATTATTATCCTTTAATGTAGAAGCACTTGGAAAAGTGTTGGGGTTTACAACTGAAGAATTTGGAAATGTCCACATTGACCTAGAAAAGTTTGCTAGTGATTATGAAGCAGTGGATGAAATGGAGAAAAATTCTTTCTTAAATAAAATAGTTCAGGATAGAAACAAATTGAAAGGTGATCATAAGCCTCCTTATGATTTAGATATTTTTAAACCATAGGTTCAGGATACTATTTCCATGCTAGCATTTTGCCTCGGATTGGATAGCAATTTTGAAGTGGGTGCAAGCCTCCTTGAAATGGTATATAATATCCATCATGGTGTTCCACATGTCAAATATAATTTTATTGAGCACATTGTAGAATCCATGCATAAAAAATTTTTAATGATTAAAGGAGGTTCCACCAAGACTTTTAGGTTCACAACCTACTTATGCTAGATTTTTCTATTCAAATTTAGAGGAATGTTTCAAACCAACAAGCTTCAGATTCAGCCCTATAGTAATGTTGAGGAAAAGAAAATGGCTCCAGTATATGAATGGACCACTAAGATAAGGATGCACGATTCTTGAAGGAACTACAATCATTTTGTAGACTACTTTTTGGATCCATTGTATCAAGCAATTACAAATACTCCAATGCCTAAATTGCCTATGTCATGTAGAAACTGCATTCAACTAGGAAAAGAAATACAATTGGCTAATTGGTACTTAATGGAAGAATATATTGTGCTAAGATTTTATGGATTAGGAGTACAACCATACAAACTTCCAATACATGTGACAGAAAGGGTTTTTGCATTGGAATATGTAAGGAAGATGCAGAAAACTGATGAGCTACACTTTATCGGTCAGCAAAAGAAGACCTTATTTCCTTCTTTACCTTTTTCATGTGGCACATAATCTTTTGAATTTTTTTTATTTTGATCCTATATGTCACTAGTAGTATGATCCATGTGACACCATTAAAGAAATGATCATGGCCAATAGGAATGTTGCAAGTAGAATTCAACATCAAAGTAAACCCTTGCTTGAAAACTTGAGAAACAAGGATTCTTGGGATGAGGTCAAAATTGCAATGGAGAAAAGTGTTGCTAAGAATGCTATTTCTTTTGAACACTTGTTAGTAGAAATTATGGCATTGCATCGAAAGACAATCAAGAGGTACAACAATTTTTATGAAAAAAGTGATAAACCATCTAGTAGAGTAAAAATACCAGATTCTCTAGAGAACGAAGTTACAGATAAAAATTGGTCACGATAAAAAATGACTACCTTTTGGTCTATGAGGAAGGAGCTAGGTGATCCAAGAGCTCTTGAAGAGTATGGATATAACGAAGAAGATCATGAGTTTAGCAAATTGTGGAATATAGAGCATCCCGATGAATATGAAGATAAAGAAACTGATGATGAATGTGATGATGATAGGGAAGAAAAAAGCCATGTCAATTTCAAACTTGGTTTAAGTGAGGCCTCAAAAGAAGCATATACTTTAGGAGTAGCCATAGCTGAAAAAATGGGTTATGAAGGTGGTCCTTTGGGGTCCCAAAGACAAGGCCCTTGGATGGTAACAGATGTAGAGCATAGAAAACTAGTTGATAAATCTAGCCTTGGGATTGGAGGTGAAAAAGTAGACCAAGGGAATACAAGTCAATTTGTTAGAGCTTCAAATTTGCATCCTCATGGTCAGGTACAATCATAACTAGGACATGCCCATGGTGGAGAGATTAGTGCAACTGGCACTACCTCTGGTGGCGATGGTATGGGTAGTAGTACTAGTAGTGGTCAACATGTGCTACAAAAGCAAATTACACGCAAGAGGACAACAATACAAGATACCACAGAAACACCAGGTGATCAAGGCATACAAAAGAGGCAAAGGATTTTGACAGGTCCAAGTCACACTACCAATGGATCCACCACAAAGGAGTTACTTCTAGGCACTCCCCCACTTCCAGTTAGTGTAGCTGTAACATCATTAGCAACTGCAAGTACTTCTATTCCTTCGCCATTCAAGCATTCCATTGTTCCTGCATCCCTAGGTTTTGATTACATTGAAGAGTTTAAAAAGAAATCAAACTTGAATAAAAAAGAAAAAAAGCAACTGATGGAGAGTGTGTCTATTGTAACTTCAAATCCTGCAACAACCATGGTATTACCCACATTTAACACAAATAAAGAAGTCATGGAGTACACAATTCTTGTTCCCACAATTCAAAACAAACCAGCAAATCAAATGGCTCAATCTGAATTCCAGGTGAACAATATTCAATTGGATTTTTCTGGACTCAAAAATACTGACAAAATTAATGTATCAAAGAAGAACAATCAATTGGTGTACACATCATTGCTAAAGCAAGATAGAGATAAAAAAAAGGTTGCAGACTCAAATAGAAAAGTTACAGGAAAACCTAGCAAATGAGAAAGCAAAGAGGAAAGCAGCAAATAACAAGAGCAATAAATTAGAAAAAAGAATAAAAAAATCTGCCTCTACATCAACAAGCAAAGAGGATAAAAAAAATGAGAGAGAAGTGAATGAACTGAAGCAAAGGCTAGATGAGAGCAACAAGAAATATGATGAGGAAAAATCCACTTCAGAAAAATTAAGACTAAGCATTGTGAATGGAAATGCACAGTGGGAATAAAAATTGGAGAAAGAGAGAAAAATAAATGAAAGATTGGAGGCAGAGCTGATGGAAGCACAAAATGAAATTAAGTCTTGCCAAAATAAGTTATCTACATTTTGTAGAGAAACAATGAGGTGTGTGAAACAAAAGATCTGGGATGAAATAATGTAGAGGATTGATCATTTGTATGACATGTTTCAATTGATTGATGCTATCAGACAACATTATAAGAAGCTCAACAAATATTTAGTGGACAACAAAAATGTGCTGGCATTAGAGAAATTGGAAAATCAAGTTCAACAAACAGTCTACAAAGCCAGCGACAATGTTTTGAAATCAAAAGGGATTACTAATCGGCTTGCTACATCAATGGCGTTGTCATCTATCATTGAAAAGTGTTTGAGAATGCATGAAACAAAGGAATATTTGCATTTGGTTGTAGACAAGATGAATAAGGTGGATGAAAAAGTAAGAAACTTCACAGAGCTTGGTTTTCCAGAGGCTTTTGACACAAATAAGTGATTCGTTGGAAATAATGATTTGAGAAAGAAGATGGAGGGTGCAAGGAGGATTGATTTGGACCAGTTTCCTCAGAACCCAGATGTGGTGAACTATTTGGATTCCATCAAACCATTGCTAACCTTGAATACAAAATTGATTGAAGAATCCAAGAAAGGTTCCAATTTCAATCATGAATTGTTAGCAAATCTTCAATTCAAACAACATTAGTTAGAACAAATGACAATTCCACCACCTGAACAGTGGAAGTTGCTAGAAAAGGTGATACAGTGATTTGATTTTTGATAATATGAGTTTCCAAGTTCCAACTCAACTCTATGCAGAGTTGTCTTTGAACAAGATTTTTCATTGCCAATGCCTCTATGTATTCCTTCATGTGAAAATCAATAAAAAATCTCAAATTCAGACTTCAGTAATGTGTTGATGTTCAATTATCTATATTATTTATTTTATCATTTGAAGAAAAAGTCTGGTAGTGGTTTCAACTACTAGATACACATTAAACGATTGTTGATGTTCATTGTTGTATATGCTACTAATACTATTATTAATATGTTATTAAGCATTGAGTTGAGTGATGAATCACTGAGTACATGTTCAAGTTTTACTTTTAACACAATTAAAATATGAACTCTAAGGTGATTTTAATTCCAGACATCCATAATCTTAGTGAAATTGCATTACAATTCACACATCAATACTCAAACTCCATGACTACTTATCAGATCCACTAAACATTTATATGAATTCACGCTTTAATCAAGGTACTTTAACTGGTTCATTAAACTAGAGCCAGAATTAAAACATGCATCAATGCATAATGATAAAGAAGATTAATGAAAGATCATTGATCAAATTTCATTAATAATTCATCTAAAATATTATAGTTGGAGAGACGATAGACTCAAAATATGGGAGCAAAACAAGCTTCAGGCCGAGATGTACACATGTCACATTTTCATTTGATAGATTTTACCATTCATTTCCTTAAGAAATGGTTACAACAAACCAAAAGATGTTCTCATGAGCAATCATCCACTCCCTGGTTATATCATGACTTGAACTAGCTAGTCCTTGAGACTTTAATATTTCCACTTGTTTTCATAATGCTAGCTCTATTTCAAGTTCAGCAACCTTTTGCTAACTCTTATTATAGTCATCAATAAGCTCATTATACTTCTTGTTATCCATAACTTTTAAACTAGTGTACGCAATTTTAAACTTCCCCTCCTTTGGTCTTTCGAGTCTTTTACCTCATTCATTTTCAATGCCTTGCTATTTATTTCTCTTGGCGAATGCTCAAAGTCGTGGTTTTTGTGCTTTTCCTAACCTTAGTCACTAGTCCTCCAAGTTTTATAACCCTGTCACGGAGTTATAAATTTTCATAACTTCTTAATTCCCTGACTTGGTTCACTTTGTTGAGTTGCAAGTCTTTGTCGGTCATCTTTGTAGTCGGTGAGTCGGAGGTTTCCAAAACTTCCAAACTTCCAACTTTGGTTCTAAGGTTCCAAGTTTTCGCGACCACGTGATATTCTGGACTTATCTTGGCTTTCAAAGGCACTGTCATCTCATTGAATGCTACGTACGGACTAACCTTGAGTTGTCTTTCCAGAAATTTCAAAAAGCATGCAGGTTTAAAGGCTATTTTTTTGAGGAATGAAATTGAATGCCACATTTAATGCACGTCCTATCAAAATAACGGCATAAGTGGGTGGCGAAGTTTTACTAATTCACTTAGCCTACATTCTCATTCTTTTCCAATGATAGTACTTCTCAAGTGCAAACATTCTATCTCTGCGAATTTGCGATCATGTAGAGTGGAATTCAAAATCACCGGTCTGGCATGAGGGACACTGAAATTGGAGACCTCAATTTGGAGGATTTTTTGGTGCACCTAGAGCAAAGTAAGAGAACACCACTGGAAGATAAAGTTCTTCAAAGTGGTTTGGCACATGCGAGAGGTTTTCCTAAGGCTGTACAAAGCATTGACCTAGTGATTGCGTGTGGAAGGGGCTACATTCCAGAGACTCAGGAAATTAGAGTTGTGGATGGGTCAGTCATTGCAAGAATTAATCTTGAAGTCATTTCCCACACATTAAGCATTCTAGAGAGGGAAATTGTAGAGGAAATTTTTGTAGCTATTAGTGATGAGTTTTTTCAAAATGAATGAGGAATGGTGCAAAAATTCCATTGCGAAGAATTGGTTGAAGTTCGAGAAAAAGGGTAAGTCTCAGTTGCCTAAAGCTTAAAAGGGTTCATTTTCAGGATGAAATTTTAGATGTTATCACCTTGCTACATCGTGTGGTTGGTAATGCATATTCAGACTCTTTTGAATTTTGGATGTGTCATTTTATTCTGTTGATTTGTAGTGAAAATAAATTCATTGACTGGGATGAGATTATTAGTTATCATTTAAATGAGCAATTGATAAATTTCTGACAAACTGTTACCTTCCACTTGCGCTCATACCTAGTTTACATTCTAGCCAATCAAGAGGTTGTATAGGCAGGGTTGGAACTACAAAGGTCTCTGACACCGGACATGCCTGTGTATAAAATTTTTCCACAACTCACTAAGGAGGTTGGAATGAGAAATTTCTATCGCGTCAATGATGCATTTTTAATGGAAATTGTGAGAAGAATTGATGGAAAACCTGAGCTTCAGATTTCACCTGAAGTGGCTGCTTTGGTATTGAGGTTTGGAAGTTTCTACATTCAGTTCAACAGATTTACTTATCTTAGAATTGGAGGTTTTGAGAAGGCTCCATTGAAATCGCCTCATTACCCAAGTGATTTCCTAGTTTTTCTTGAAGTTTGTTGGCAAATGGCCATTGTAAATGTTAAATATTCAAACATGGGAAAGAAAGTGTATGCTTTTCCATTGTCCATGCCTTCATTTTCTTGCAAAAGTAATAATATTTCTAGGGGTGTGGAGAAAGCCCTGAATGAATTCAATTTTCAATGTTTTCCCATGAGAACTAATTTTGATAGCAAGGGTTAAGCAAAATTTGTATCGAGCTGGCAGCTTTGAACATCGCCCTAATATTGAAGATTTTTTAGAAGACTGTACAGATGAAGACAAGGTGTATAGAAGAAATTTCATGAGATTGACCCTAAGGAAAATACAAGCTTTTGGTATTTCTTTCAATATTCTAGAAGATGCACAAGAAGACTCGGTGATCATTGATCCCGAATATCGGGCCCCTGCTGCTAATCCCTTGCACAAAATTAATTGGTCAGAGGATGAAGTTTCAGACTTAATGGTCCTTTATGCCCCTATTTTGAGAAGAACTTTAGGCTAGTTGAACAGAAAATGGCACCAAAGTGTGGGTTCTCCCCATGAGCAAAGAGTTTTGCAAAGAAAAGAGCAAGGGACTGTACAAGCCTCTAGCATAAATATATCAGCTGGAAAGCAGTCAATTAGGTCATCTGGCACTAGCTCACAGTCAAGAGGAGATGGTGAGAAGCCAGAAGACACTGGGGTCAAGCTAAAATCAATTTGTGAACAGGATAGTGTACCCTCGGTACCTAAGAAAAAGGCTAGTCAAGAAAAGCCAATGCCTATAGACTCTGAGGGAATTTTTCAACAAATAATTGAAGATAATTCTTTTCCCACATTCTTTGAAGTTCCCCTTCTCTAGTACGAGATACTTTTGTTTTTGTTCAATCAATTGAAAAAGGAGAAGAAAATGTAAGTGTTGAAAGTAGAGACGCTGGGTTAGTGGCATCTTCTCCAACATGGTTAAAGAAATTAGTTGAGAAGAAAAGAAATAATATTCCCGCAATGAAAATTGAAGTAGATATAGTTGTCATGTTTTTGCAGGGTCACCAAAAGCCCAAAAAGGCTAAGAGGATGTCACAAATTGTCACTGATTCCACTTCTGGGCATAAACTATTGGAGATTGTTGATCCAGAAAAGGACCTAAATGAAAATGAGATAACAGAAGCTGACTACAAGGTTACTCATGTTGATATGGGGCCATCTACTTTAGAAGGTGATGTATATCATGTTGATTACTCTGTTAATGCATTGATCAAAAGAGCAAAAGAACAGAAAAAGGAGAACCTTCAATTGCAATCTCATATTCTTTCTTTAATAAATTTTATTTCATCAATTGTGACTCCGACCACTGAGGAAGCCTCAAGCTCAAATGTTCAAGGTATTGATTCTGACACTATACAATGGGTTAGGAAAAATTTAGGTTATGCTAAAGTTGCCAGCGAATGGATAGAAGGGCTTTATCAAGATGGCGTTTTCTACATTAGTAAATTTAGGAAATTCTATGTTAATGTGTCTGATAAAAGAAAGGAACTGGTAGCTGAGCTCCAGCAAATCAGGAGAGAACATGGTAGCACATTTTTTCTTTCAAGGGAAATTGCATAATTACTCTCCATGGAGCACACTTTGTTAATAAAACAAAAATTGGTGGATGGCCCTAGAGAAATTGATCCTAGTTGGTATGATTCATTGGATTGGAAATTGTCAATATATGAAGATTATATCAAGGAAATCAATAAAGTGTTAGAAAAATACTTTGACATATTGGTGAAGATCAAGGAGAACTTCAATGCTCTTGAAGTGGACCTCACAGATGAGTTCGATAAAAAGGTACTGGATGTTGCAGACATAACGAGGGAATTTAAAGAGGTGCATCATAAAGAAGTAGGTGATCCTGAGACAGCCATTGGAAACTCATTTAGAAAATTGAGTAACTTACAAACCTATATGAGTGCATTTAAGGCAGAAAGTGACAACATCTATGAAACATTAGCTGAGTCGGACCGTGCACTTTCAAAATGGAGGACAAGGCTGTAAATCACCACGACTCCAGGAAGCAAAAACATCACCGCAATTGTCACCAAGTACTGGAATACAGGAAAAGAGTAAAGGCACAGGAGGTGTTACTGGAGCAACAGGAGGTGGAAATAATTGAAAGCGAAAGAGTCAGTACTGGGATTGTTGATTAGTTTTTAGTTTTTATGTTATTTTCTTTAATTTGGCTCTCTTGATACTTCAAAGACTTTTTATTTTAATTTCTAAAATGGTTGTCTTCAAGAAACTGTTATCAAGACAATTTGTAATCTTTAAATATGGGGGTCGATGCTTGGCCAGGGGATCTTTTGGGAAAACTTTGTTTTACTCATTAGAACCAAAAAAAAAACTCTCCTATTTTTACTACTTTTATGTTATTTTAATATAGAAAGACAATGGTGAAGTTCATGCATACGTAATCTTTGAGTTATGGTGTGTGGATTTATTTTGCTTTTGCTAAGTAGTTTTCCAGTGAATTATCTATTATTGGAATGATAGATTTTTGGTTAGTTTCATTGTTGTTGTTACTATCACTCAAAGTCACGGTTTTTGTGATTTTCCTAACCTTAGTCGCTAGTCCTCTGAGTTTTATAACCTTGTTGCAAAGTTCTAAATTTTCGTAACTTCTCGATTCTCCGACTTGGTTCACTTTGTTGAGTTGCAAGTATTTGTTGGTCATCTTTGTAGTCAGTGGAGGATGAGAGAGTTATTTCAATATAGAAAGACAATGGTGAAGTTCATGCATACGTAATCTTTGAGTTATGGTGTGTGGATTTATTCTGCTTTTGTTGAGTAGTTTGCCAGTGGATTATCTATTATTGGAATGATAATTTTTGGTTAGTTTCATTGTTGTGGTTACTATCACTCAAAGTCATAGTTTTTGTGCTTTTCCTAACTTTAGTTGCTAGTCCTCCGAGTTTTATAACCTTGTCGCAGAGTTCTAAATTTTCATAACTTCTCAATTCCCCAACTTGGTTCACTTTGTTGAGTTGCAAGTCTTTGTTGGTCATCTTTGTAGTCTGTGGAGGACGAGAGAGTTATTTCAATATAGAAAGACAATGGTGAAGTTCATGCATATGTAATCTTTGAGTTATGGTGTGGATTTATTCTGCATTTGCTGAGTAGTTTGCCAATGGATTATCTATTATTGGAATGATAGATTTTTGGTTAGTTCATTGTTGTGGAATGTTTATATGTGAATAAATATTTTATGGTGATGGATGCATAAGGATGTATCAGTATAATTTAGGTGATTTGGTAGTTTAAGCTTTTATTGTTTAAGTTGTGTGGATGCCTTTATAAGTTATTTATGTTGAACTATTAGCTTTTGTTAGCTTATAAGTTATGGATGTTGAACTATTAGCTTATGTTCAAGGAATGGATAAATATTCCTTTCAGTTATTTATCAAAGATTGTGTGAATGGAAATGCAATAGGAATTTATAAGTAGTGTGATAAGTGTTGTTCTTTAAAAATGATGCAGAATCACATATCAAATTCAATACCATGGAATACAAAATAAAATATAAAATATCACAATTTCATGGAATACAATATAAAATATCATCAACTACAGTTTGGAATATGATTCATGAAGTGCAATATAAAATAAAATATCATGAAGTGCAATGATTGACAATTTCATTGAATACAATATAAAATATCATCAACTATAGTTTGGAACAATGGAAACTGATTCATGAAGTGCAATATAAACACCTAAAAGTTGTTAATTCTCTTCCATTTCCCAAACGGTGTCAGGGTCCTCAAACTGACGTTCATCTTGAGATAAAGTAAAAGATTCGTCTTGATTTTGAGTATGCTCTTCATTTTCTTCGGCCTGTGTCTCAAATTCAACATTCATTGTGTGATTTGTGTCAATGTCATTTGTCCCAGTCCCACTACCACTGCCACTGCCACTAGTACCAACGTTTGGAATTGGAGTGTTGCACAACCCAGTCCCTCTTCTTTCACATGTGGACCTCCAAATTGCAAGTGCCCTTTCAAAAGGAATTTTTTTTACATTATACGTAGTTCCTTTCATCCTCAAGCAATTTTCCAAATTCTTGTCTAGTTTGTTTCTTAACTTTGATTTCAAAAACGCTAATGTATTGAAAAATCTCTCATTCTCCACCGACCCCAATATCATTGTTTGACATAAATCAACAAGTCTGAAATATTCTGATATTGAATCACACAATATTTCACTCTGACCTAAGTTTGTCCAAACCTTTTTTTATTAATCCTGGTTCAAAGACCTTCTCTATGACCATGGATTATACTGGTCCTTCATAGCTATTGCAAAACTCCTACATCGTTGTCTAAGCTTAGCTTCATTTAAAATTCCTTCTATTGTCTACTCATTGTATGTTACACTTTTCGAAAAAAAATTGATCAAGACTTTTACTTTATCATGAAAATATTTTGGGTTATCTCGGTTTACCCAAAATTGAGGATACACAATACCCATGGCTTCAATTATTTCATGTCGAGGGAATCTTTCACGAATCTCTGAGGAAAGATGTTTTTCAATTTCCTTCAAATTATCACTAACAGATTTAACAATGTCATTAAAATCTTCCTCGTTAACAGCTACTTCTCTGCTAGAGCGCCTAGTTGTCTTACAATGGTACATTGGTATCTCATATCCACGTACACAAATACATAAGTGCCCACTTGCATTAAACTGTAAATAATTATCAAGATTATTCAAATCAGTAATTTTCTGCCACATTAAATAATTTAGGCCTTCTTGTGTTAGATCTAGATATAGATGATTGAGGGCCAAGCATGTATGTTTACGTAGATTGGCATATTCATAAATATACATAGTTTTTTCTTGGGCTTTCTTCACAAGATTGTTCATCACATCCAACATGGGGAGAAGACTAGCCAAAGTCAAGAGTGTCTCTATATCGCTTAACCTATGTAAGAGGTCAGGAGCTTTGTCTACTGTGATGTGATGCTCATCAATCATCCAATCAAGGATTGATATTCTGAAAGAACTCGTTGCACTGGTCCATGCAGGGAGATCTATCTGGTATCAACATCCTTGAGAAGCTTGTTTCCTAGTGTTATTCCCTCAGCAAAATTTTGAAATTCTGCAAAACGTTTGCTACTTCAACAAAAGTATGTGTCAATCTTGCAGACTAGATTTTCAACTTTTGATACTATAGGGAACTTGCTTACAATTTTGAATGCTAAATTCATTCTGTGGGCCATGCAGTGAATGCCAAGCATGTATGGTGCACAAGTAGTTTGTAACTTTGTGCAAACACCACTCCTTTGACCTTGCATCACTGCAGCTCCATCAACTCCTACACACCAACTTTTTGGCAATTGTCAACTCATCCATACATGCAATTTCATTCAAAGATTTCTTGACTAGTTCAAATAGATTTTGAGATGTTGAAGTGTCCTTCATTTTATGAACATAGAGAAGATGAGTTTAGCGAACATGTCGTTCTACAATATACAAATGCATACAGACCCAAGAAGTATTGTCTACCGTAGTAACTTCATCTAAAGATAATGCAATGAAATTTGACTCTTTTACTTTCTCCTTTAAATCTTCCTTTTCCACTACAGCAAGAAAGTTTTCCCATTCCCATCTAGTGTTTACTGACCAATGTGAGAAGGGAAAGTGGGGAACACCCAAATAAGATAATAAACTAGAATATTTTGGGTAGTCTGTCATAGGACGCCCTTTGGACAAAATATGAAAAACAACACTCATCTGAACAATTTTTGACAGATTTGTTGCTTCCATCACTTTTCCAAATTGACCCTCAAGTGTACCTTGACATGCAGCAAGCTTTGACATTCTTTGGTCATGCTCTTTATATTCCGTGGCATACCTAACATGAAGACATTCTTCCTTTGATTTCCATCGTATGACTGATTGTTCCTTTCCGTCTATGATTTGTTTTTCATAAACTTTACCGATATGTTTTTCTATAGTGTCAAGCTTTAGTTGCAACATCTTGTCTCTTCCACATTTCCAACTACAAATCGTACATTTGGCCAATGTTGCACTTTCAATATCATTTGCTTTCCCCATTGATATAATGAATGGATACTTTGACAACCAACCAAGTTGAAAATTCCTTGTCATTTCCCACTCACACCCCATTCTCGATTTGCTTTTTCTTTTCTTGCTACCAACATCAACCTTATCCAAGTCAATTATCTCATTCTAGCTAACCAGGGTATCCCTTGGAACATCTTCTACGGTATTGCCATCCTCATTTGATACATTTTGATTTAACTCAATGACAATCTCACCTTGACCTTCCGGTGGTGGTGAGGTATTGTGAATGCCTTCTTCATTAATATTTGGTGGAAGAGTTGATAATGTAGCTCCATCTTGATCTGATGGATTAGAAGCTTTGCCAATTCCAAAGTAAGACTGTATGGTACCTCTACATTTTGGGAATTTTGATGGCCTCCCAATCTTTTCACTACCCTGAGGAGCCTTACCCCTGTTGCTCGACATATTGATCTCTCACTTCGAATAAAAGTTGGAAAAAAATGTCTTCTTGTTTAAGGGCAAAGAATATAGATTTCATTCCCTACTCAATATCATCTTTAAGACTAAAGCAAGAATGGAAAAGAGATAAAGAAATCTTATTATTATAACAAATAACACTATGAAGAAATGATCACTCACCTTTAAGTCTACGTTTTCGGCTTTCGCTGACTTCTGAATCGAGAAGTAAAACCTCATAACTGAACAAAATGTGTAAGAATAAATGACAATTTTGAATGTATTTATATCAATCCATATTTGGCGAATTCTACGGGATTTTTAAATGGTATATTAAAAATTTGGCAAATCCCGCGTGCTTATACAACGATACGTTGTAATTTTGAAGGTGAAATGTGTCCTCAAATGTAATTATTTTTTAATGTTATTGGCGAAATAGGTCCTCATAAGCAACTATTTATAAATTTTAATTGGCGAAATGAGTCTTCACAAGCAACTATTTGTAAATTTTAATTGGCGAAATGGGTCCTGATACAATGTTTTTTTAATAGTTTTGGCAAATATGAAGGTGTTTTATTACATGCTTCCGGGATTCCAGGTGAAAATATTAGTTAGTCCATTTGAAACGCGTAGTTTGTTGTGGCGAATTTGTTGCTTAAATATGCCTCATAAAATAAATCGTTGGCGATGGACATGCATTGGACCGATAATTCGTAAAATCTGACCGATTTGGACACCTGTTGGGTGTGATTAATTCGCCAATTTCGACTTGGCCGATTTCTAGAATTTGCCAATTGGCAAAGATTTGCCACTAAAGTTTTCCCTGACTCCCACATTGGATCCCTATGTATGTCATAACGCAAGTTATTGAACCCATGACAACTAGAATTGAACTAAAATCAACTTATTTAAGCTTCTGAGTAATTGTTGATGACTATTGCAATGCAAGGGAGCCCACTCATAGTGAATGCAAGACAAACTAAAATCTATGCCCAAAAAAATCCATATTGGCATCCTGCTAAATGTAAATAGCTAGTAAATTATGCTCAACACACATGTATATTAGTGCATTATTTTATTTTCTTACATTTGGCTAATTATTTTATTGTCTATTATGCATCTATGATAGGACAAAATTACTTATGTAGTATTTATATCATGTGTCTTGTACTCTCCTAATTTAGTGGAAATATTGTGCACATGTGACTACATCTCTTTTACTCGTGTTGGTTTTACATCCACGTGCCTTTATAGTGCAATATTGTCTATGCCTACCTAGAGCTCTCATTTGAGAAAATATAAAATCATCTTTGTATATTTGCATTATTTGATAGAACAAAATTATTCTCTTAATTTGGATATCTATTGTGCTTTCATTAAAACTCATTAATCTTAAGTGGCTCATTCCATAGCAAAACCTTATATGGTACCAAATCTTATAGGATAGCTTCTTCATTATTTTTTTAAAGATCTAGGTTGTAAATCTTTTTTCTTTTTGAAAAGTTTTATGATCATCTTTTACATTGAATGATGATCAAGAGAACAAAAAAAACTTGATAGAAAATTTAGATTCTAGGATCTTCTTTTGTGGCTTTAAATTGTATATATATATTTAGAGTTTGATGGAACAAATCCAAATTCACCATTAAACCTACAATGTTCAAGAGTCCATTTTCTCTTTTGTTGTGTCCAAATTGAACATTATAGGCTAGATTTACAAGAGTTTTTACATTAGAGGTGATTACAAGATTTAGCATGTTATCATTATGTTGTCAATCTTGGAGCATTTGGCTCAAAACACAAAATTTATTTTGTTGATTTTTCCATTCAAAAAAATGTCTATTTGCAAGTCATATATCTTACATAGAATTTCATTGAGGAAAGAGGATTTTGAAATCTTTCCAACAAGTGGTCACATTTTTTTTTTGGAACAATATTGAGTGAGACATACTTTAAAGTTAACATTTGATTCTTTTCTTTTCTTTTTTAAGTCAAGAAAATTGTTATATTTTATTATATGTTGCAAGTTGATTTTAGTTTCAACAATGTAATCCCATTTTGGTATCTTTAACAAATCAAAATTAAAGCCATTATTATAAATTTAGCAAGTGTCAAAATCAATTTATATCAGGGATTTGTGATTGTATAATTTTGGAGGGGTGATCTTGTGATTTCATTTGCTCTTGTTGGTTGAATTTCTTATTAAGAGAGTTCATCATGATTATCCAAAGGCATTCAATTGTTATTGATTTGAAAAGAGGGTATTATAAGTCCTAACGAAACAAAATTTTGAAGCATTTTAGATAGTTTAATCTCTTGCTCTATATTCATGGGCTTATTTCCAAACCCAAGTACTATGGACTATTTTATTTTCTTGCATTTAATTAATTGTTTTATTGCATATTATGCGCTTCAAATAAATAACTTGCTTAGGTACATATATACTTAGGTATGTTGTACTTGCATCATGTGACTTTTACTTACCTAATTTAGTCGATAAGTGTATACATGACTACTCATTTATCCCACATCAATTGTACATTACATCTCTTGGTGGTATATTTGACATTTACTCTCTTGAACCTCATTTGACCCATTTAGAATCATCATTGTACATTTGCATTCTTTGATAGAATAGAATTGTTCTCTCATCTTGACTTTCTTCAGTGCTTTCATTGAAGCTCCTTAATTTGATGTGGTTAATTCCATAACCAAATCTTAAAACATAAATAGTCCTACATTCATCACAACATGCTAATAACTGTGTTGTAATTTAAGTTCTTCCCAAACATCCAACTAGGGATTATTACCATTATTGCATGACATCCCTAAGAAAAATGTTACTAATCAAGATGCTGTGAAACTACAAATTTCAAAGAAAATTTTAAAAAAATGAATAAAATATATTGAATTTCAATTGCATTGGAATGCCAGATTGTTGCACACAAATTTCCACATACAATAGCGTACCTAGAAACTACCATTATATTATAAAAACAAATAAGATTTTAAGGTAAACATTTTTGTAATCAGACCATCTGAAAACAGCCAAAAATGGAACTAATGTGCCTTAGAAAGCAAATCTCCAAATTGCCCCAAGTAATATAAGTCAATTCATCAGTGATAGTCAGGAACCTGGAAGCTTTGTTTACTGTAATATTCCAAAATTAGTTAGTAATAACGTTTTTTGTATGTCATGCTTAAAACTGTACAGTTTGAATTCTGCCAATCAGCAGCGCATATATCATAGGGCAATACAACCCAACTCTGGGAAAAACATACGCATACGATCTCTATTTGTTTCTGATTTATAAGGCTGACAGTATGCTCTGAATGGTTGAGGCATGCAAAAGACTTGCACCAATAATAATTAATCACAAGAATTCTCTAGCAACTATCAATGTTAGGAAGGATTATTTTGACTTCACACGGTGCCATCAGTTATGTTCACTGCCAACCATGGCTTACTGCTAGATGACAAATCAGGAAGAACTCTGATTCGTGTACCTGAAGAATGCTTTGTAGGGGATGGCGTATTACATGGTTGCTGGACCTCATCCTTAACTCCTAGCACACTAGTCGTATTGTGCAGCGGCTCTTTCTTTGATCCCATACTAACTGCTTCTGAAGCTGGTAAATGAGAGACAGTAGAAGGAGAAGGATTTCTACTGATATCAAGATGAGAAAGCTGAACATGAAGTTCCTGTGTAGCCTCTTTTTTCATATGATTTATTACATGAACTTGTTCGCGATCATTTGGTTCATAGATCAATTCTTTTACTTTATGATCATGCAATTGTTGAGTTGAAAATGATGATCTTTTACCTGGATGAAAAAAGAATGCGAAACAAGGCATTAGTTTGTGATAGTTGCCACCCAACAGTGTTTGGAAGCTTTAAATTATCTCAAGGCTACAAATAACTCTTACGACTGAACGCCAAAGTAAACATAAGCAACAAAGTTCTTACCCTCTTCTTGTTTTAATCCATATTGTACAATAATAAACTGCACTCTCTTCGGACTAGAACAAAGATGCTAACATTGTCTTCAAATAAACCCAAGGTAATTAATTTATACAACCAACCCCATTAGTTTCCCCAGAAAAAAAATCTTGTTTTAACTTCGAACCATTGATTCATTTCAAAATTGTCTCTGTTGACCTCAAATGCTGGAGCCAAAAAATATGCTATATGTGGCTATATTCCATATTGTTTCTGGGATGGGTACAACAGGAAACATGAGGATGTGTTTTGGGGACAACAGGAGACACAATTTAGAAAATATAGGAAATCTCACCTATTCATATGATAACAGTCCACCATACTCGTTATATAACCATATTTCATAGCATTACAGCTGAATTGAGAATTCACAAGTGCCATACAAATCAACAAAAATTCACTATTTTCATTTGAAGTTTCATTGTCAATATGCATGTATAACAAAAGGCCTAAAGGCTACAACTACAAAATGACAAAATGGAGAAAATCTGGAAAACAATATATTCCATAAATCAATGCACATAATATTTGATTGAAACCATCTCTCTCTCTCTCTCTCTAAATCACTTTTAAATTTTGTTTGAAGGTTTTTAATACTTAGACAACTGACAACCATTGTATTACTGTACTCCAGTAAAGCAATATCATTGACATTAAAATCACTGTTACTGACGAGGTGTAACACTACAGTAGAGGTTGTTTCAGATCTATACAAAGCCACTTTAACCACACAAATTGCAGCTGTATATAAATGAACTGAAAACTCTGGTATACAATACAGAGGGAAACATTAAAACTGGGTTTATCGACCTTTTTCTGCCATATTGTAATTTTTTTTGGTTCCAACTTTCAGCCATGATGACAGAAGTATTATAGCAATGACAGGAAAAACAGTTTATGCCAGGTGGTAATGTATGGACATAGAACAAAGCCAGTCGACATTTCATTGTTCCATTCTTTAATAAAGAGATCATTGGCCACTCTATAGTATATCCCAGATTGACCACAAATTCATTTCAGAACATTTGACTTTTAAACAAAAACAAAAAAATCACAGCTTGTATGCAGGAGAATCCATATTAATTTGCATTCAAATCTTACAAGTGAAATGGAAATAGAGTTGTGTCATCTAGTTGTAAGAAAGAATATTAAAGTTTACCTGTATCAAACCACGCCCTTTATAACAGATCAAAAAATCTATTCCATGATTCTACTATAGCTTTTTTTTCTTGGCAGATTCAACCAATAGGTGCAGGCCACAGTCATGGAATATATTTATTAACAGCTACACTTAAATTATAAACTGGAAAAAGAAATGCATAATAAGCTCTGAGGCTTTTTCTTAAACTGTGACTGCTGTCCATTGATGGCTGGCCATCCCTGAACAGCCGAGTGCCATTTCTGGGATGCTTTCAGACATACAAGAGATATTGGAGACAGGCTGTCAACGTTTCCAACACATCCCTGCATCAAATACTAGGACAGCCAGAAAACCCCAAGACGCATCCTCATGCATCCCTGACATATGGCTGCAGTTGTTTTTGACCTCAAATAGTATTTGATCTAACAATGTTAGACAAAATTACTTATGTATGATCAGTATGACAATTTCATTTTTACAACCACCAATCCAAATTCATAGGATTAAGTTATCAAGCCAACAAGCAACAGAGGGTAATCTAGATTCTAGTCAATTCCATTGTTATTGCAATCAAAAGACCTAGCAACCAAACAATTGTTTTTATATACCCATCTGAGATTGAAATTGACCAATAAAAGATCTTAACAGATTAAACAACTGAAGTAAGAGAATGAAAGGGCCAAAATCTAACTTCATCAATCAATGGCCATCTTCAGGCTATGCCACAAAAAAGTTAATTCACAGAAGAGTCTTACAGTTTTCAAGAGCAGACCATGCAACAGCAGCTGCACTCTTTTCTGCTTGTTTCTTAGTGTTAGCGTATTCTCCTTCAAATGTCATCCCATCAAACTTCACAGTGCATGTGAAAACAGGCATATGTGGTGGACCGGACCTACTTGTGTTGTACACTGGTAAAGGTTTCCCTTCTTTCTGCGCTTTTCCCTGCAGCAAATTCTTGTACATAGATAACTCGTCCTGTTCATTGAAAGTCACTATCAGATTGAAACTTCATTATATGCCAAGTTCAAAAAAGAAGGATGATATCTAGCAAAATAAGCATGTGTCATATTTCAGAAACCAATAAATATTGACAAATGAAAGAAGCCATAAAACTAGAGTTTGTATAAGCACTTTACCAAAGAAGAACCTTTCTCTGACAATGATTTGAGGGCTACTGATGCAGCTGCATGTTCAGCTTGACGCAATGTATTAAAAAATCCTGGACCCTCATATGTTTCACCATTAAATTTAACTGTTGCTTTGAAGCGCAGTGCATGAGGAGGACCTTCTCGAATCGAGGAGTAACAAGGTAAATCAAAACCACCCTTTATGGCAAATTCTTGCAGCTGATTTTTATGCATATCTGCATGCCCAAAAAGAGTGAATGGGGATTTATTTATTTTCTTTGATAGATGTAAGGTACATATTAACCAGTCACATGACAGTTTTGAGTTTTGAGCAAAGAACTGCCAAATCAAATTCTCACAAATATGGTTGATGTTATCTCAGAAAAAATTGTTTGCCCTAAAGTGCTCTTGATACAGACTGCAGCACTAACACAAAAAGAGAGTTTCTGATTATCTATTACACGATAACATTGTTCAAATGTTTAAGGAAAAGTTTAAATGGCCATGTACCCCTTGCATCGTTTCTGTTCTAATGCAAAGCCCAATTTTTACATGTTATATTAGTAAAGATCCCTCAAATTCTTTCTTTGTAGTTCTTCTAGTTGTAAAATATATTACCTAAGTTTAATACATAACTTTCCTATATTTTTCATTATCAACTAAATGTCCTCTAACCATATGCCCACAAATCATTTTTCAATTTTCAGTGTCCAGGAAATGTCATAAAGTGAAGATTATTTCGGGAACACCTAACAGGATATAAGAAGCATTACCACTCATTCATGCACCATCTTCACAAGTCTCAACATTCGAAAGTTTCCATAATCCTTTTTTTCTGTTTGTGAAACTTTATATTAACTCTAAAAGTTTTGTAGCCAGTTTCTATGGTCTTCTATTCATTTTAGATAGTTTCTGCTTGTCATGTGGTTAATTTATAGAAATTTAGAAATATCATCCGACTCCTCATCAAGGGATTCAGTGTAAACAATAGCGTTCAAGAATAAAAAGAACAAGATTTAAGAAAATGAAGTTACTTTTTAAAAAAATTTGCAAATATAGTATGAATATGACTAAAAAGAACATAACAGATCTGTATAACTACCATCTGATTGCTCTCAAATCAAGGGAAAATAGGGAGTTTGGATCCTATTAGAAACAGAAACATCAGAATAATACTAAGCATTGAACAGATCAGAAGAATAGATGCATATGCATCTGCTCTGCAAATTGCTTTCTTTAAGGTAATACGTAATGTCCACTTCCAAGGAGTAGTCAGAATTGACCACTTAGCCTATCTTATTCCCATAGGCTATAGTCAGTCAATAAGGGAATAAGTTAAATTAATTTATTAAAGTGACTCAAGTGAGAAATAGAAAGAAATATTAAAAGGGTCACTTTATTATTTGAATTTAATGATTTTATATTTGAATTTAATGAACTATTAGAAGACGGGAAATTGAAAAGGCCTTCCAGAAAGTTCCTTGGGTTTAATTAAAAAAAAAGATTTTCGAGCCCATTTGGGCATGCTTGATTATCTTCTCTATTATTTTGGAGATCTTCTTATGGAGCAAACCCTTGGATGAAAACCTAAGGGGAATCAGTTTCAGTAGTGTAAGACCTACCCTAGCTGGTGTCAAGCAGAATCACACCGATTTTGTATTTGGATTCATTGATTGGAGATTTTTGAAATTTGCAAAGTCTTATTCCAAGACAAATTTCAGAGATATTTAAACTGAGTATTTGAAGGGGTGAAAATAAGGTAATATCTACATTAATTTTTTCTGCAGTCATTTCAACATATCTCATTCAAAGCAGTTTTGTACCCAGTCGTACCTTATTTGGAGCCATACTTAATTTGGGAAACCGTGCAATATATTTTGAGGCCGTACAATAATAGAAGGGGATCAACAAAGATTATTATGTTCTTTCTTGCCTTTACAAACCTAAATGTAGTCTAAAGGGAGCCGTGCATTTCAAAAAAGAACCCGCAGCCAATATTTGGAGTGCCATACCATTCCATATGGCTTGGGGAAGGAGTCGTAGACATCCATAAAAGACAAATATGAAGCAAGGGGTTGCACCATATAATATGCAGCCTTAAGGAGAGTTTGAATGTTATTGGAATTCCTACGTGGCATATAAACTCCCAATGTAGCATCCTGTAGATATACTTTGGTCAGCACAATAAGACAAGAGGGGTGATTCATTGTAATTACCATCAAATCAATTTGGAAAAGAATTGTATATTCTAAGGGCATTGTACGATTCAAGAGGAGGCGTCAGGGAGCTTCTCTTCATTGAAATTTGAAGTGTAAAAAAGGTCAGAAACTACTAATTTATGTGTTCCTTGTAATTCTGAAATAATATTTAAATCCTATTACTATTCAGCAGCTGTAATGTTCACTTTCAGCTTCATGAAAGAATGGATGAATGAATATAATTGTTGCCAAATTGCAATACCTAGTGTATATTGAGTTAAGCATTGTTTGTGAGTTACGTTTGAGGAATTAAACGAATTTACCAAGTGATTCCAAACAGAAACTCAAAATATCCAGTTACATACAAACTGTTTGACAAAAGGCCTGCCAAGTAAACAATGGGAAATTGCAAAAATTTGGTCTGGTATATTTCAATGGTATCAGAGCCTTACATCCTACTAGCCTAGAGGGTATTTGATGACAGAAATTACTATATGAATCTGGAAGATAGAGAACTTATCACTTACAGGATAAGGCAAACACTTGGTTCAGACTCTGAAGAAGAGGGTAGTATGTGATGAGCCCAACTGGCTCCTCTCCAAACCCCTGTTGTTTTGATTATCTTTTTGTGTTCTTTTTAGTTTTTTAAGAAAGTTTCTAGAGAGAAATAGAAGGGGCGCAGCATATAAAAGCTCATAAAACTCAGAACTAAGCTTAAATTCACCAAATGGAAGTGCAGAAGGTATTAAATAATTGAAACAAAGAGATTACAAGTTACAAACATACCCGAAATGCTCCAGATTATTTATATAAGAATTCATTCCAGGTTGCCAGCCAAGAATGGTGAAAACAGGCAGAATTGGACGCCAAAGCTACAGATCTAACTTCTCCCCAACAGAAACTGTATACAGCCAACTGTGAAGGATGGACACCAACTATGGAACATTGTCTAAAGCAAAAAGGAAGGCATTTTTGCAAGTTACTTCACACGCCTAGCCTCCAGAAGGATGTTTTTGCAAGGCTGGAAAGTATGGCCCAAGCAAGAACACTGAAATATGAGTGCTGAAGCTGTAGAAACTAGAAGATTACGCCCTGAAGCTGAAACCCTCCTGTCTTTATTGCAAAATACTGAAAACTACATAGAAAATCCTCATTGAAGCACTGTAGAACTCCTGAATTGAAGCTCTCGTTGTTGCAATCATTCAACTAATCTTTCACAATCTCACAATCACAGATCTGTGAAGAGTTTTCGTTCTCCAAAGAAAAACAAACTCCTGAAACCCTTGTCGCAGGGAAGCAAGCAAAGCCAAAGCCAAGAGAAAAATATCAAATAGTCAAAAGTGAGTTTGATTTTACCTTGGTTTGCATATAAAGCCAAAAAGGCACGCACTTCAAGAGAATGACGCCACTTTTCCACTTTAAAATATATTTAAAATATATTTTCACTTTATTCAATAGTCATTCACTTAAATATTTGAGCGCTCATATTATAAAGTGTTTTAATTTCACTTAAATGAATTTAAGTGAAAACTTTATTATAAAGTCAAGTCAACTTTATAATATTCCGTCAAATAAAATTAAAACACTTAATTTCACTAGAATATTAATATCTTGCTCATAACATATCGTATTGACGTGCCGTCAGAAGTTGTCAATCACTGAACTGCCAAGGCCTGCTGTGAGCCAATCACTGAACTCTGAGGATGAGAACGACAAAACCCATCAAATAATGCCACTGACCCTCTAACCAAATCCGGTTAGCCTACAAGGGTCCAAGAGATAGGCTTACACACTGCTCCTGAGAACTGACTAGAGTGGGGACATCATAGTCCACCCTCCCCGAATTTGCTTGTCCGCAAGCAAACTCAAAGCCGGATGCTGTAGAATACTGTCACCCTCCCAAGTAGCATCCTCTGCCGGTAGATCTCTCCACTTCACCAAATATTCCCTGATAACCCGCCTCCGAAGATGACGCTCTCTAGAATCCAGAATGGCCTCGTATCAATATCAGCTTCCCCTCATCATCCAAGGGTGGTAAATCTGTAGGAGTCACCTGTTGTCCCAACGCCTTCTTGAGGCGCGACACATGGAACACATTGTGAACCTTACTATCCACCAGTAGATCTAACTCATAAGCCACTTCACCGACACGTCTCACAATCCTGAATGGTCCATAATATCATGGCTTGAGTTTCTTGGCGCCCTTCTTACGAAGGGTGGACTGCCTATAAGGCTGTAGCATCAGATACACCATATCATCAATCTCGAAAGATTGTTCCACTTGCCGCTGATCAGCATATTGCTTTTGCTGATTTTGAGCCTTCTGAATGTTCTCTTTGAGTGCTCTCATAATGTCCTGGTTCTCCTGTAATAGATCCCCAGCACTAGGTACTCTGTTGTCACTCAGCAACAAATCTAGAAAACTCGGAGCATCATATCCATACAACGCTTGGTAAGGTGTCATCCGAATACTCATGTGATGAGTGGTATTGTAACAATACTCACAAAGGTATAACCACTTCACCCATGCCTTTTGCTGCCCTGAACTGTAATTCCTTAAGTATCCCTCCGCCCATTTGTTGACTATCTCAGTCTGGCCATCTGTCTGTGGGTGGTAGCTGGTGTCGAGGTGAGTTCTGTCCCGCAAAGTTTGAATAACTCCTGCCAGAAGTTACTCATAAACCTGCTATCTCTGTCACCGACTATGCTCCGAGGCAAACCGTGCAACTTGAATACCTCTCGGAAAAACAAGTATGCCACCTATGTAGCTGTGTGAGTAGTAGTGATTGGGAAGAAATGAGCATACTTTGTCAATCTATCTACTACCACAAAAATGTTGTCTTTCCCTTGAACTTTCAGCAAGCCCGTAATAAAGTCCATCGACAAGCATTCCCACTTCCTCTCAGGAATAGGAAGCGGCTGAAGTAATCCTGCAGGGTATGTATGTTCTTGCTTGTTCTGCTGACAAACAAGGCATTCCTTGACATACTGAAGAACAAAAGACTTGAGACCTTTCCAAGAGAATCTCTCCCGTACCTGCCTGTAGGTCTTAAAGTAACTGGGATGTCCTGCCATAGGTGAATCGTGATATGATCTCAATACCCTGTCCCTCATCTCAGAACCTGGGACTAGAAATATCCTCCCTTTGTAAATGATAAGATCATCTACAAGTGAGTATCTGCCATCCTATACTGTCCCATCCACTATGCTAGAAGTTCACAGGTTCTTAGCATACTCTGCAATTATCATGTGTCTCCAGTCCTCTGCAATCTCTGTAATGGAGCTCAAGTGTGGGCAGCGAGATAATGCGTCAGCAACCACATTCTGTGTACCCTTGACATAGGAGATGTCAAAATCATAGGACTGAAGTTTGCTGACCCATTTTTGTTGTCTTTCATTCAAATCTCGCTGTCCTAGGAAATGTTTTAGACTATTGTGATCGGTTTTAACACAGAATTTACTACCAACCAAATATTGCCTGAACTTGGCCATGGCATGCATGATGGCCAACATTTCCTTATCGTAAATGCTAAAGCTCCTCTCAGGACCTCTCAGCTTCCTGCTCTCGAAAGCTATAGGATGTCGGTCCTGCATGATGACTGCCCCAATACCCTCACCACTGGCATCACAATGTAGCTCAAACGGCTTGGTGAAGTCTGGTAATGCCAAAACTGGACATGTAGTCATGAGAAATTTAAACTTCTCAAAGCACGCCTGTGCTAAAGGTGTCCACACAAAGGCTCCCTTCTTAGTCAAATCGGTCAGTGGTGCTGCATGACACGAGAATCCACTAACGAACCGATGGTAGAAGGCACATAGACCTACAAACCCCCTGAGCTGTGTCAATGTCTCAGGTGTAGGCCAATCAATGATAGCACGAACTTTCTCTGGATCCATACTGACTCCCTCACTGCTGATGATGTGACCCAGATATAAGAGTTCTCCCAATCCCAGTGCACACTTGGATTCCTTGGCGTACAAGGACTCCCTATCCAATATGCTCAATACTGCATCCAAGTGAACTATGTGTTCCTCCCAAGACTTGCTGTAAACTAGTATATCATCGAAGAACACCAACACAAATTTCCTCAAGTGAGGATGGAAAACCCTGTTCATTGTGGACTGGAAAGTGGCTGGAGCATTGGTTAAACCGAATGGCATAACCAAGAAGTCATAATGTCCATAGTGGCATCAAAATGCGGTTTTCTCAATATCCTCCTCTCGGACTCTGATCTGATGGTACCCAGTCCTCAAATCAATCTTCGAGAAATAGCAAGCTCCATGTAGCTCATCTATTAACTCGTCAATCCGTGGTATGGGATACCTGTTCTTAATAGTCTTCCTGTTGAGCATCCTGTAGTCAATACACATCCCAAGTGTACCATCATTTTTCTTCACCAAAACAACTGATGAAGCAAAGGGTGACTTACTCGGCCTAATGTGCCCCATAGCTAAAAGTTCTTTAATAGTTTTTTCAATTTCATCTTTTAAACGTTTGGGGTGCCGGTAGGGAGTGATCATGATTGGTTTTGTGCCCTCCTCCAATTCCACAATATGCTCAATACCTCTATCAGGAGGTCTACCTGGTGGTATAGCACTGAAAACATTTGCATGTTTGATTCGGAGTGCCTGAACATCAGGATGATAAGAAGAATCTTGTTGCTCCTTCTATGAAGGCATTACCTTGCACTTTGCTTCCCAATCCACCATGTCATGCCTAATCAAACGTTCCATTCTTCGGAGTGAAATTTCTTTTACATTGCTGTCCTTTATGGCTTTAAGAACATGATTTGTGCCATCAACTTTAAATTTCATCTCCATGTCACGTAAATTAAGTGTGAACTCTCCTATCACATGAAGCCACTTCATGCCGAGAACTATATTTGTACCTCCCATGTTCACAACATAAAAATCTGCCTTAAACTCAAAATTGTTGAGTTTCATTGGCAAATCCGAAATCATCCTCTCGCAGTTGAGAGTGTACCCATCCGCAACCTTAACTCTAATTCCTTCAAACTGCTGAGTTTGAATGCCTCTCTTCTCCACCAACCGAGAATCAATAAAGTTATGGGTTGCACCTATATCCGAAAGAGAAATAACTCTTTGACCAGCTAGTATCCCACGAAGTCTAAAAGAACCTTCCCTCTGCATACTGGACATATGAGCTTCTTGTAGCTCAATTTCAACCTCTCTTTCTGCCTCATTTTCTGATTTTTCCTCATCCGTATCATAAATTGCAGCTTGTTGGTCTGAAAAATCAGTCAACTCATCTCCCTCAAAGAACCACTCCATATGCCTATTTTGCCCTTTAGGCTTGAGGGGGCAATCGTGGTTGATGTCATATGGGCCTTTGCAATAAAAACAAAGTTTCTTCCTACGTAAATCATTAATGGTTTCCCGATCTAAAGGTGCTGCAAATTTCTTCTTTTGATCGGAATTATCAAACTTTTTTGGATCAGATTTATTATCATTGTAGGAAGTGGATGGTTTTGAGCCAAACTGTTTCCGAGGTGCTGTAAGCTCCATACTACGAGATTTCTTCGTGGCCTCCTGTAAAGTAGGTGGATCGAAAGCTTTGATCCAACCTTTCATGGGCTCAAATAAACCCTCCATAAACAATATAATCAGCCTCCTCTCTGATATGCCTGTCACCATAACTGACAGTCTCTGAAACTCTCCAATGTACGACTCCAAACTACCCAGCTGTTTCAAATGTGCAAGATCTTTGAAGTATAGTTCGGGGTCACGTTTGTCAAACCTCTCTACCAATTGATCTGTAAACTCTTGTTAAGAAGTAATCCTGTCATGGTGGAGTGTTACCATGCCGTGGTGCCACCAGTCATGGGCCACGCCATCCAGGTGGAGAGCTCCAAATCTAATAGCATCCTCCTCTTTCATAGGACGCAATGTAAGGAAGGTGTCCAATTTGCTCACCCAAGCACGTGCTGTGACTCTGCCACTACCGTCAAAATTAGCTAACATAATTTTATTGGTAGCCTGCCTGAGATCATTATTCCATTGTTTAGGCCTCCTGTCAAACCTGTTTCTGGTATGTTCTCTCTTCTGGCTCATGAATCGATCAAAGTTAAGGTGCTCCTTAACTCTTGGAGGAAATGCATCCCATTCATCATGCATAGTCATGATGTTGTCTACAAAGTTCACGTCACCACCCTCTTCAGCCTCTTCCTCATCATTGGTATCATTTCTAGTGAAAGTAGGGCGTGTGGGTCTTTCATAGGTGCGTGCTAGAGCAATATTCCTATGAGCTTCTCCATGAACACTTCCCTCCTGATCTTGATCCTGATTCTGCCTTCTTTGAACTGTCAAGTTCTGAACATTAGTACTAAGTTGTTGGAGGATGTTCACCACCTGTTCTTAGCCTGCCACCATCCCTCTCAATACATCTCTGGCATCTCTTTCCTCGTTATCAAGACGATTCCTAGAAGGACCTTCCTCATCCCTGTTAGCCATATTATCAAAGCCAAAATCTTCCTCCTGTTCGTCAAACGGAAACGCTGGAAATGGTTCAAAAGTACTTCTCTGATAACCAGGACCCCTGCGTGAGTAGTACCTGTCAAACCTGTTCTGATGAGACTGCATAGAAACTGCTAACCCTTAGGCTAGCAGGATCAGAAGCTCTGATACCATTGTGATGAGCCCAACTGGCTCCTCTCCAAACCCCTGTTGTTTTGATTATCTTTTTGTGTTCTTTTTAGTTTTTTAAGAAAGTTTCTAGAGAGAAATAGAAGGGGCGCAGCATATAAAAGCTCATAAAACTCAGAACTGGGCTTAAATTCACCAAATGGAAGTGCAGAAGGTATTATATAGCTGAAACAAAGAGATTACAAGTTACAAACATACCTAAAATGCTCCAGATTATTTATATAAGAATTTATTCCAGGTTGCCAACCAAGAATGGTGAAAACAGGCAGAATTGGATGCCAAAGCTACAGATCTGACTTCTCCCCAACAGAAACTAGATACAGCCAACTATAAAGAATGGATGCCAACTATGGAACACTGTCTGAAGCAAAAAGGAAGGCGTTTTTGCAAGTTACTTCACACGCCTAGCCTCCAGAAGGATGTTTTTGCAAGGCTGGAAAGTACGGCCCAAGCAAGAACACTAAAATATGAGTGTTGAAGCTGTAGAAACTAGAAGATTACGCCCTGAAGCTGAAACCCTCCTGTCTTTATTGCAAAATACCGAAAACTACATAGAAAATCCAAAGACACTAAATAAGATCAACCAATGAAGTAGGAGGTAAAACCCATAAGGATGGTGTTGGGATACTGCTGCCAACAGGCCTATCTCCAACCCATAGACTGAAATCAATCGGCAACTCGGTTATATACCTCTCAAGATCAAGATCAAGTACGATGGTATATGTGGTTCCCATTCTAGTGGTATGACTTTACCTAAGAAACTATTGAGGATGAGGTATTAATAGCCAACCATGGAAAGAGGAGCCCATTAATACATGAAGAAGTGTGTCCAGTGTCAACAACATGGAGATCTTATTCATGCCCCAGGTCAAGAGTTACATCCCATGGTCACACCTTGGCCTTTCTCGTAGTGGGGGCTTGACCTCATAGGAAAGATTACTCCAACTTCATCTAATGGCCATAAATTCATCCTCATGACCACTAAGTACTTTAACAAATGGGTTGAAGCCATTCCTATGACCTACATAATGGGGAAGCAAATTTCTAAATTTATCTTGAATTACCTTATATGCCATTATGGTGTTCTGCAAGCCCTTATCTTAGACAATGGAACACCCTTCAAGAATCAGGACGTGAAAGAGCTATGTCAAAGATTGAACATCCAACACCGGTTCTCTACCCCGTATTACCCCCAGGGCAATGGTCAAGTTGAGGCTACCAACAAGACCATTCTAAAAATACTAAGGAAAACAGTCAATGAAGTTGGCCGTGACTGAAATTTGCAGTTAAATCCTACCCTATGGGCATATCAAACCAATATCCGCACACCTACAGGTGCAACCCCATTCTCCTTGGTCTACAGATTAAAATCCATCTTTCCTATTGAGGTTTAGGTTCCCTCACACGCCTAGCCTCCAGAAGGATGTTTTTGCAAGGCTGGAAACTACGGCCCAAGCAAGAACACTGAAATATGAGTGTTGAAGCTGTAGAAACTAGAAGATTACGCCCTGAAGCTGAAACCCTCCTGTCTTTATTGCAAAATACCAAAAACTACATAGAAAATCCTCATTGAAGCACTGTAGAACTCCTGAATTGAAGCTCCTGTTGTTGCAATCATTCAACTGATCTTTCACAGTCTCACAATCACAGATCTATGAAGAGTTTTCGTTCTCCAGAGAAAAGCAAACTCCTGAAACCCTTGTCTCAGAGAAGCAAGCAAAGCCAAAACCAAGAGAAAAATAATCAAATAGTCAAAAGTGAGTTTGATTTTACCTTGGCTTGCATATAAAGCCAAAAAGGCACGCACTTCAAGAGAATGATGCCACTTTTCCACTTTAAAATTATTCAATAGTCATTCACTTAAATATTTGAGTGCTCATATTATAAAGTGTTTTAATTTCACTTAAATGAATTTAAGTGAAAACTTTATTATAAAGTCAAGTCAACTTAATAATATTCCGTCAAATAAAATTAAAACACTTAATTTCACTAGAATATTAATATCTTGCTCATAACATATCGTATTGACGTGCCGTCAGAAGCTGTCAATCACTGAACTCTGAGGATGAGAACGACAAAACCCATCAAATAATGCCACTGACCCTCTAACCAAAACCGGTTAGCCTACAAGGGTCCAAGAGATAGGCTAACACACTGCTCCTGAGAACTGACTAGAGTGGGGACATCACATAGTATGGGGGATAGGAATGAACAGAAAAAACCTAGCACCATGTAGATTTTAAACAATTTGGCAAGAGGGCAACAGCAATTGGTACAACTTATGACCAAAATGATGCAAACTATCAACACTAATAACAATAACACGGGCAATAATGGCAATAATCTCCTGAAAAGAGGCTGGAACAACACCAAGGTCCAGCATGCAAGACTTGGAAGAAATCATCTTCTTTTGATAAGACTGACCAATGTCAATCTCAAAAGTGCCAATGTAGAGCCTTGTGCTCAAATCTCCCATAATGCCTGAACTTGCAGCCAAGACTGATGTGTCTGTATCATCAACAATCCATTCCACACTAAGTGGTCTCCTACAGATGTGAAGGACACCCAACGTGGTGCATAAAAACATATACCGACATCTGTCAAACTGTTGGCATAAATCAAAACAGCACCATGTAACCTGTGAATCAAGTCCAGGATGGAGCGAAAGGTATCTCTGATGTCCAAGGATGGTAAGAACTCATCATCACTCCACCTCTAACTCCAAAGTAACAATCCTAATCTCTCCTATCCATACCAACAACCGCTGCCCTCAAAGTGTAACCTAACAGAACTTTGACCAGCAAAGTAGGACAGCCATCAACCAATGAAGTAGGAGGTAAAACCCATGAGGATGGTGTTGGGATATTGCTGCCAACAGGCCTATCTCCAAACCATAGACTGAAATCAATCGGCAACTCAGTTATATACCTCTCAAGATCAAGTACAATGCATCCATCACCAACTAACTCCTCTTGTTTAACCATCAAAAGAGACCCTATTTTTGCATATGAGAATTGATCCTCAAACCAGCTCCAATCTTTATCCACATGTTGCACCTCTCCAACCAAGAAAGTGCTGAAGTCATAATGCATCATCTCATCCCTATGGAGTTCATCAATTCCTTCAATGATCTGTTTAATTTCCAAGGTTCTTGCCTCATGCTCATGGACTACTGGTGTAGCTGCAATAGAATTTTCTGCTTTGTGTAAGGAAAGATGAGCCATGCTCAACTATAAGAAAAGATCATCAACTTCTTCTTCTTTCCTTTTCAAAGCATCTGAATAAATCTCAACAAGGTTGAGAAGGTGGTCTCGATCTGAAAGGTGTAAGTAATTTGATTTCATTGCCCCCATACCTTCTTTGAATACCTGCAAACTATCGTGAAAAGACTCTGCTTCAACTCCCTTTTGTCTTCTCTCCAATTGAACCATCCAAAGATGATTTTCAATCAGCTTGAGCATTTTATCATGATGCAACAAGGCTTCCACAATCTCATCTTCGCTCACCTTCAACTGGTTCACAAAATTGTGTGGGCCATTGGGTCTATGAACAACTTCTGCTTCACATGAAGCATCAGATTGTTCCTGAAGTGCTTGGTTCACACAACTATTTTCTTCTGCGAAATCATCCACACCTATATTCTGATTTGGAATTAGGACAGTGCTAATTCCACCTGAAGAAACATCATCAATGCCCTTATTAGGTGTCATAACACAAGACACCTCAATTTGTTCTTTGATCTCATCATCTAACTCAGCTGATTCACTGGATGATAACCTACATACTTCCTATAGAGCTAGTGGAACCTATAACCCAAATGAGATTAACTCTCCTGCAGTCAACTATTCCCTGAACTTCTCAATCTTCTGCTCAACCAATCTTCTTGAGAGATCATATGCTGTAGTCAAAACATGCTGCTCTCCTCTCCAAATGTCTAACAAATTAGATCGCAACTGCTTGGAAACATCAACATCTTCATCTAGGATCATGGACAAGATGTTGAACATATCTGTCTTCACCTTGTCTGAATGGCGTTTCCTAATTCCTGAAATGAAGCAATCGAATAACTGGAGAATAAGACCATAATCAAACATGATAACACATGAATGCACTTGTGTCATCAATTCTAGAATTTTGACCCTCTTATTGAAAGTAGGCTTTTGATGTCACCTATCCCATTAAAGATTTCAATAATCAGTTGCATGACCTCTCTCATTTTGTCATTATCATAAGGTTTTTGAGGAGCTATAATCCTCATAATTTCACTTATGCAAGTGACAACCGCCAATCTTATCTCCTCATCCTGATGTCTCATTAATTCTGGCTTACCTAAAGAATGCACCAAAGGACTCATAGTGGTACTTATCACTTTAGAAGGTGATTGACTAACCTTGGATAGATAATCTTCAACTTCTTCCAAATTACTCAAAAGAACTTCTTTTGGCTGAGATGAGTCCTTAAGTTTTATACCTGCAGTGTAAAGTTTCCCACACAAATTTTCTTCTTTCCTTTGCAATCTCTGATCATACTTAATACTAAGATCCATGTAATCAACAAATGAAATTTGAGCACAAAAATCTGCTCCCAATGCTTTATAATTTTCATAAATTTCCCAAAAGATTTCTTCTTCGTTGAGAGGCTCCATTTAATGTTTGTACCTTGTTGCCAAACTCTAAAATTTTCCAGATAACACACACAACAAGCTGGCAGGATTTTAAGCTCTCGTACCACTATAGTGTTCCTTGCCAATTTGAATGGAAATTTTCAATTTGTGTTGTTTGATATTTTGTCAAACACTTTGCATGTTGTAATGTTCCTTTTTGGGAGGAGTAGAAATTTTTTGATTGATGGACCCAATTGAGAGATATGGTATTTACTAAACCTGAAATAGCTTGCCAATGTTAGTTTTATGATCAGAAATTAAATAAGCAGATATAGAGCAATTTTAAACAATTTAACACAGCCTATACCCTGGGAAAACCCTCCAACTTGAGGGAGAAAAACCCAACAACAATATATCACTTATTTATTGAATAGTAACCAGCAATGTGCTTTACAATAAGGCCAATCACAAGGCCGAATATCAACACCTCACTTGATTTCAGTACTGTAGAGGCACTGTAGCAGCAGGTTAAATTTCAATTCAAACCCTCTTCCTAAATTTGAACAATGATCTCAAATTCATCCTTTAGAAGCCCTCGCAATAAAATGCAATAATAAATCAGCTATTGCATTATTCAAAAACTCTAATTGCAATAGTAAATCAGCTATTGCAATAGTAAATCAGCTACTGCAATAATTTAGAAACCCTTATTCAAAATTGCAATAATACATCAGCTATTGCAATTATTCAAACCCTTGCAATAATAAACCAGCTATTGCAATAATTCAGAAACATGCAATAATACATCAACTATTGCATAAATTACTTAGCTTCTCAAACAAACAGATTTGCAACTTCAGCGTTCAGAATTATCTCCGTTAAGCACCAATGTGTTTCCTAGCTGAAAACACTATTAAATCTCCTGACTGAATATTGCAACAACGAAGAGATTGTAAGCCAAAAGGGATTTCGTCCTCAAAGCCCCTTGAAAAGCCAATCTCTCAATGAGACTGAAATTCATTAACAATTTTCTCTCAATCAAGCCCTCCAATGAGCTCTCAACTCCCCTTTATAAAGAACTCCTTGATTTTCTAGAAAGACCCAAGAAGAGTGTTCAACAAGCTTTTAGAAGAATATTTTAATACTACTTGATGTGACTCCTTGATGTGACCTCTTGATGTGACTCATTGTGATCCCTTGATATATGACCCCTTGATGTGACATCTTGATGTGATCCCTTGATGTGACTCCCAATACTTAAGTCACTTTTTGAAGATATATTAATAAAGTGACTTTATTAATTTATCATTAAAGTATGTCACTTTTTAACCTTTTAATATAACTATTTAATATTACACTCTTGACTTTGCACTTTTTGCCTAGTAACATTAAATAATTAAAATAATGATTATTCCTTAAGAAGGCCAAAAAACGGGGACATTACAAAAATGTCCCCACCCTATCCCTAAATTTTCAAAATTTTCAAAAACATTTTGAGTACGACAAGTTTTGTATAGGAAATGGCCAAGTGCATTAGAGGATGACTAGCTATCCCCTATGGCCTAGGCAATTTTGTATTCTTTTCTTGGCACTATCTTACAAGATCTGCAATTAAAGAGATGGTCTTATATTTTATGTTAATAGGATAAGGGTTAGGTTGCCAATTTGGAAGTTTAATAAATGTGTGCATTGGCTTCAAAGAAAACAAGGAAAGAGAAGGATAAGCCTTGTCATGATACCCAAGTGTCATGCTTTTACTATGAATGAGAAAGAGAATGAGACATGGATAGGCCTTAGTATGATACCAAAGTGTGATGATTGTATCATAAAGGTCGAGGATAGTATCAATTACTTGAAGTAAGCTATCCCATGTATTGTGTTTGAAAGAAGAAACAAACATACAATGTGAGACATGGTAGAGTGGAGAAATAAACCTAAATCATTACTTCCTACCAAAACCATCCAAATCTCCCTAATCTAGAAGTTTTGATCATGCTTTGAAATTCCCATACTTATTACAGTGGATGTGAAAAGTCATTGGCATTATGTTGAGGTAGTTGGGGAGTATCAATCTAAATTTTGGCACTAATATGACAATCTCACATGAAGTGGTTTCCTATTCCTAAAATAAGGATATATTGCATTGCCAAGTCTAACCTTGGTTATGTTCCATTTATGCTCTCAAGTACAAAGAGAAAAGAATGTTTATGAGAGATCGTTTCTATGAGGTTGTGAAACTTGTCCTCAATTTTGCTCGAATGAGTTTGAAGTTTTGAAATTTATTATGTTTCTTAGCTCTTTCTCTAGATGTTCTAAGGTTCATAGATCTATTCCAACTCCTATATAGGACTTTATCCAAAATTACAATTGCAAAGTAGAGACAATTCCAGGATTTCTTCAAGATTGTTAAAAATGTTCTCAAGAGAATGGTATAAATAATTCAATCTTCAGCATATCATATATATGTGTGTGCATATATATAAATATATATTTATAAAATTAGTATAGGTATAATATATACATACATATTATAATACTCATCCCCTACCATCCCCTGAAAAATGGCCTCACAAAAAATTCATCTTGGAAACACGTGCCCCCGTCACTTGCTGTCCTTATCCCAAAAACTCAGGGATGCAGAGGGAATCAATGGTTGATCACATTATTGTTGCAGGTCCTAATTTCATAGCCCCATCGTACAAGAGCCATAGAGTTCATATGTTGAAAGATGCAATACAGAATGTTAGTAAGGTACTTGCTAAGCATAGCAAGGAGTTAGCAAAGCCACATTACACTATAATGTCAAATGGGTGGACTAATAGAAGACATCATACATTGAAAATTTTGCAGCATCTGAGAGTGCCATGGTCTTCCTCAAGTTTGTGGATATAGAAGATAGAGTGAAATCAGCCCACATACTTTTTCCCTATTTTATAAGGTAGGAATTGAGGTTGGGCCACAATACACTAGTGCAATTCAAGACAAATAATGCTGCTTGTGTGGCACCGAGCAATTTTTTGATGGAGAAGCACCCTACATTATTTTGGATCCCATGTGCAACACATTGTCTTGGTTTAACCCTTGAAAACATTGGCAAAGCGTTAAATCTATAATAGAGAGGATATCCATCACTAAATTCCAATGTTACCCCAAGTTTCCGGTACGGGGATGGTAGGGGACGGCGGGACAAGTCCCCAAGTTTCCGATTTTTCAGGCCAAATTTGTGGACGGGCGGGGGAATGGCTATATAAAATATAGAAAAATTTAAAATATATAGGGAAACTTTAAATATTCATATGTAAACATGGATAAAACATGCATATATACATTATAGAAACTTCGCATATAACATTTGTGTTAAGAATTCATTGTCAATACTCAATATGCATTCAGAATTCATAATTCATTATGTGATATTAAACATAGTACATTGCTGCTGTCCCCTGGCCATCCCCTGTCCCCGGGATGTTTCCAAGACGGGGATGGGGGGATTTAGACCCGGGGATGTGTCCTCGGGTAACACTACTAAATTCATACATAATCAAACTAGGATGCTCAACATAATGAGATCCTTTATTGAGGAAAAGGAGCTTATTTGACGATGTGTTACTAGATTTGCCACTCACTTTCTTGTAGTACAAAATTTATATGTACAAAAGATGGACCTAAAATGCATATTTGTTTAAGTGCATTTGATTGAGCCTAGCTTTGCCAATCACATGGATGGTACCAACATTGTATACCTTTTTCTTGATGATTCATGTTGGATGGATGTATATGAGATCATGCAAATTTCAAAGACCTTGCTCAAAGTGTTGAGATTGTTTGATGGGTAAAATATCCCCCATGGGCAATTTTTGTGAGGCCATGGATAGAATAAAGGAGGTGATAAGACTCAAAATGTAAAATGACAAAGACAAGTATATGCCAATATGGTAGATTATTGATGCTAGATAGGATCAACAAACACATTGTTACTTCCTTGTTGCTAGATACTATTTCCAACATACTTATATAGTGCATCATTCAAAGGATGATGCAAAGGTGAAAAAATACCTATCCAAGTGCATAGCAGCATTTTTTCTTGATGCAAAGGATTAATGTGCAACTATTGTAGAGTTGCCATTGCACCAACACATGAACAAATTCTACTCCAACATATGTCTTGTAGACGCAAGAAAGATAATAAAAGCATGTATTATATTTTTTATTTTGCAATCAGACTTTCGTTATTGTCTTTTTGCTTATTGAAAATTTGGAAACATTATGGATTTATTACTAGATTTTGTTTTTGTGACTAATCTAATGTCATGGCAATGTCGGGACTACTATGACAAAGAAATCAAATGTAATGTCCCTCTTCGCCTGTTGATCAAACAAGAGGAAATATTCAAACCTTTCTTATTCCCGGAGGTTAGGAATAAATTAATCAATAAGGGAATATGAGGATAATTAAATTGGGACCAAAAAAGCTGTAGTTCTCTTTAATCTTATTTAATTATTCAATATGAATAAATGTGGGGTCACTTTAAGTGACGACTTATTCTCTCTAGGCGTTTGTCATGTCCCCGGAACGTGACCATAAGATAGCAAAAGGCATATTTAAAAATATTAACCAATTGATATCATTATAGACAATATTATAATTATAATTATTACATTATAGATATTAAAATATAAATACTAATAATTTAAATATTATAATCATATTAAATGATGTAAAATTAATATGAGACAAAACATAACATAATATTATAATGACTGAATATAAAATCATAAATGTTTTTGATAGATGGGGAAAAAAGGTTTTGAATGGACCCGAAACCATGTACAACATGTTTTGAATGGACCCGAAACCATGTACAACAGGTTTTGAATGGACCCGAAACCATCAGGACTTACAGGGGTCCCAGACCCACACCAAGACGAACAAGCTGCACAAAGGATAAACTAAAATACAACCAGCAGCAAACCAGGGACACAGCAAGACAGCAACCAGCCACAAGCCAGCAGGTTGCCAAGAAGAACATCAAGAAATCACTTGAATCTTGACTTCATTGGTTTTGACGGGCCCAACAACCCACTGCATCCATTGTTATAGACAAGACCATCAACCCATAACACAAGGTTTTGACAGTGACCTTAAACCCAATACAACTTTTCACAGTACAAATCATGATCAGAGCTCCACCAGCAGAAGTAGCAGAGTCCAGCAAAGCACCCCTTCCCAAAATATAGGAAAGGTAAACACAAAAGCATAAAGCTCCAACAGTATCCTTCAAAAGTCGTTTGTTCTTTCCACCTCCATAGAAAAGAAAACCCAGCTTCTTGTAGCTGCAATTGTCAATGATCGTGGGGTTGAAAGTCTCAAAGATCTGCTTCCAAATCAATATCTCCACCTCCATAGGAGATAAAGAAAACATCTCAGCAAGAAGGTTCCCATCAAAACCCAAACCACCATAAAACAGGGCTTCAATAGCCCCCCAACAGCTTTTCCAAGCACAAAAAGCCGCATCCCACTCCACCTCTATAGGAGAACAGTCACTTCCAACCACATCCATCTCCCCCTCAATAGAAGATAGGACCACCTCCATAGGAAAGACCAGAATAACCCAAGGATGCACCGAAAGCGGCTTGAAAAGCAAAGCCATGGAACCAAGAAGGCGAGGGACAGATAAACCCCCATTGCAACAAAAACCAGGGGTCAGAAGAAATAAACAAAGACACACAGACCCCATCCTAAAAAGGAAAGCACCCCAAAGAGGCCCCGAAGGACTCCATGGCAGAAGCACCTCTCCCAATAAAACAAACAGCGCTTCAAGGAACAAGGAGAGACAAGAAACAATGAAACCAACATTTTCCTGCCAAAGGGACAGAGCTGAAGCTGAAGCAAACAAAGCAACCCTCAGATAAACAACCAAAGAGCTCTCCCAGTCAGGGTTGAAACAGCCACCAGATATCCCAACAGAAAAAACACAAGCAACGAAACCCCCAATCAGTAAAAGGAAACCAGATGAGAACAAGGGCCAAGAGGGAGCAAAGAAACTACCAAAAATCTGTGAAACGGACTGAGAACAAGCAAAGGCAACAGAAGCCCTAAAATATACAGTTATGAAGCTCATCCTATCAAGGCAATGCCATCTGCCACACAGTCCCACAGAAAAACAAGAAGCCTCCAAACACCCAGGCAAAAAAAGAAAAACAAAAGAAGGCAGGGGCCCAAGATAAGAGAAGAAGCCGACCCATCCTAAAACTGCCTTCACCAACAAAGGAGGAAGGTCCACCCACCAAAGGGGAGAAAGAGGCCACCCCTCGAAAGAAGGAACACGACCCTCCACAAGAATACTGTCGCCAGGCACAAATCTGGCCTCAACCAAAGACCAGACCCCCCACGGACACACAGCCAGCCCCAGGAAGAAAGAAGGGCATCCGCAGACAGCCAAATCCTCCCACCAAACACCAGCAAACCCTGATACCAGTCCACCACAAACAGGGCAGACCCCAAAACCGTGAGTCCACCCGCCGCCATCATCTTCTTCATCCGAATCTTCATCTCCCGCCTGTGCAGAATTTGAAGTGCCTCCCCCGCGTACTGTCCCGCCCGAGCGCTCCATCATTAATATAAAATCATAAATGTTAAACGAGTAGGTTCATTATAATATTTCCATATAAAATGATATTAGGGACATCACACAAGTATTATATTGGCATACAATAATTAACACTGCCGCTATATAGGAATCACTATAACCTGGGAAGTGATCAAGTGTATATACATCTAAGGAGTATAGTATTGGCGCCACAGTTGCTATCGGGATTTTCTAATTCTAATTAGTATTACTGCATTAAAGATCTATTATAGCAAAACACCACTTTGTGGAATATTATCGAGGTCCATCATGACTAGCGGGATTCATTCCACGCTGGAACAGAAGCGACAAATTCATTGTATATATATCTGGCCATATATTAGGAGCATAGAAAGAATTGCTCTGAGGCCATCAATTAATTGTTACCACCATCACCCTTATGCTAGTCATGCCATATTTTGAACTCATAATCTTTGTTCAGATCTTGCACCAACATTCCTGAGGGAATCGTGGCTTCTTCTCTATTGGATTGGAGGCCCATTTACTTCTACACAAGCCATACAATGCAAAGCAGGTGATATTGGGTGATATCGTAACACCTAGAGAGTCACTCCTATTCATTCCTCTCACATACTCTGCTCTATTGACTACCGCATATGGTTTGGGTGGTCAAAGTCTATCAAAGTTAAGTACCACAACCGCAACAAAGTCATCTCTACATTATAAGCGCAACATAATGAAGGATACAAGCACTTAATTAATAATATTAAAGTGTAAGAAGTAGCAAAGAATGAAAGATTGCATAGATTACACTTCAAAGGCAACGACTAATTTCTTAAGAGTAAGGATTAGGAGTAGTTTTTGATTTAAGCATTGATCAACAATTACAGTCAAGGGACATCGCTACTCAAGAGACACAACTGCCCCAAGCATAAAGATACAAATTGATAATAGGAATTGTAGAGAGAGGGGGGCAGATGGAAGCAGCTGTGTACAGATTATAAATTGGAACATGTTTATGGGGGATAAGACTTGAGCTATTTGCTATGTATCTAATTACAGATCTGGGCGCATCTTAGGGAGCCAATCGATCATCTACAAGGGCTGCATAGTCAGTGCAGAAATTGATAGGATTAATCATTATATGCAAATTATATATAAAGTATACATCAAAACAGTATTTGCCATGTTTATAGTATATCAAATCTACCAAATCGTCTAAGGCCAATCTCACAGTTAAAATGATTGAAAATATATATAAATGGAGATTGAATGCATAAGAACAACAACCTATGTCAAGAGAAAATAAGTACAGACCGTGTCTACTATCCAAGCATAAGAACATAGATTATAAGAAGAAATTAACTCAGATTGGAAAGGAAAGGAAATAAAGGGAATAAAACAAAGTTGTCTGCTAGCAACTTGGGAAGCAATAGGAAATAACAATAATGGATCTATGGGAATGAATATTCTTTAGAATATAAGGATATGAGCAAAATAGAGAAAGCCTAAAACAAAGATTTATCTTGTTTGAAGCATTTGAGTGGTAGGTTATAACCCTAACTACATTAAGCTTGTGATTCTAGGACAAGATTTAGGGCTATCCCAAAAAGGGGACATTACAATGTCTCAACTTGGTGTTAATAAATTAAAAGAGAGCCTAAGTTTAATATTTTGGCAAATAGGATGACTTATCTAAATGAAGATAAGATCATTGCATGGTTAGATGGCTTATTGGGCAAAAGAATAAAAAGCTCAATTGAGTAAGAGAATGCATTCAACAAAACTTCGATTTTATTTTCTCTTCTCGTGACATGAAGAAACTGATGCCAGGATGAAATCCCTAAGCAGCTTGGGATGAAAACCCCAAATCGTTGAATGCTATACATAATCTGAAACATCTGAAATTGTTGAGTAAGATCATTGAATAAAGTTGACTGAAGGTGTGGCACATTTGGGAGCAATATCCATTAAATTCTGGACAGATGGGAGGCCCTAGAAGCTGAATCGCTGTTGGAAATAGACAAGACATGGTCTAATCATCAAGGGTCAGCCAATTGCAAAGCTTCGCTGGAAGATTGGAGGTGGATTTTTGCATATGCAAAGGTTGGGAGTTTACCAAAAATCAATTTGTGGCTCTTCTAAGAGAGAAATCCCGGTCACTATTCTCAAAAACATCTATCTCAGACCAGCACACTTCCCAAGTTTTTTGTTGCTACGCCATATTGTTCTTTTTCTGCAATTCTGAATGAAGTCTAGATGTCTAGATTAGATATATCAGTTTGGATTCATTCTCTGCACGTGTTCAATTTGCACTCTAGAATCAAGGCTTTTTCAAGTCAATGAACTATAATTAAAAAATTCAAAAAAAGACACTGTTTGCTTGTATTTTCATTTAATGAAGTTATTTGCAAATTCCTGCAATATTCTGAATGGTTCTTTTGAAAAACATATCTTCTATTAAATTGAATCTGAGAGAAACTCAATATACTTCCGGGAAAGTATATTTCAGTGGTATCAAAGCCTAGAATCCTGCCAGCCTGTTGGGGATTCATTATTGCATGTCAGTTTGAAGGATACCCAGAAGGTTGCATGTTGCCTTTTTGATCAGTTGTGAAATTGGGTTATTGCATGTCACGTAGATATTTTACCAGAAGTAGGTCAGGACAGCAGGAAGAAGGGCTTGATTTTATCCCAGCTGAATTTGAGATGGGGGAAAGAGGTGGTGAAAACCCGCTGAGGGATTTGAATAATCAGCTTGACAATTTCTTGACCAACTTTGCCCAGTAGCAGCAACAAATGCTATAGCAATTTCAGGATCGTATGATTACAGCCATGGGTCAAATAAGAGTGGATCATGCTAGATCGAGTAGATCAAGTAGTGGTCATAGCAGAAGTGATGTTGGACAGGGAAATCAAGATAGAGCAGCCTCTAATGTTGTTAGGCCAGCGAGCACAAGGTCTGATTGACCTCTACACCCTATATTTGTGCCAAGGCAAACTGAAGAAGAAGCAATTCCGAAGTTGGAGGAAGAGACAAACATCACTGTCAATGTCATGGTGGCCTATGATGAATATAGAGCTCTCCCACCTGATGTAATACAATTAATTAATCTGAATCAGTTTATGAACCAGCGGAAAGATAAAGCCAAAGTCAGATTAGAGAGGCAAGAAAGGGGGCTCAGAAAACAAACCGATCAAGGCACTCAACCCAAGGAATACAAGGAAGAATTGAATAAGATTCCTTTACCGACCTTCGACGGAAACGAGAAGATAAACTTGACACATTCCTGTCTTTGAAACCTATGGAGGAAGAAAAGGCTATACAATTTGCTACGATGCATCTCGAGGGTGTAGCATATGACTAGTGGCACCATGGGTTAGTATCACAGGGTCATGCCATGATACATTCATATGAGGATTTTGTCAATAAACTGATAGCATGCTTTGATCGGAAGGATGTTGAGGTCTACTACAGGGATTTGGCCCAACTGAAGCAAGTTGGACATGTTGAGACATACATCAATGAGTTCCAGAAAATAGCAATTATGGTTCCTCATATGTCTAAGAAGTAAGTCACTATGTTGTTTGTTGAGGGATTGAGTGACAAATTGAGGGGTTTAGTGAAGGCTCATAAGCCTAGTACACTACATGATGCCATTGGCCTAGCCCTGGATTTGGAGACTACACCTCCCTTCCAACCTCAGAGGAAGACTTTTGGTGGATTTCCATCAAAACAAAAGAGTTTCAATCAGCAAAAGAACACCCCATCGAAATCTGATCAGGAATCCATAAATGAACTGTGCAGGAAAAAGTTACACTTCACCTGCAAGGAGCCATGGGAGCCTGGCCACCATTGCCTTCGGAAAGGCAAGGTTCATTTGATTGAGGTCATCTCAGATGATGAGGAGTCGGATGGACATGAGACTAGTACTGGAGATGATAGTGGACAAGAGGAGTCGCCTCCGCAGCTAGAGTTGGATGATTTTGGAGCTAAGGAGACTCCCCAGAGCACCATAGCCTCATTATTTGGAGTTCCTAGACTTATCCATTCTGTTTGAGAGGTGTCCTTAGGGGACAACACATGGTATGCTTGGTGGATAGTGGAGCCACACACAATTTCAACGACGAGGGTCTAGTGGTGAAGTGTGGGCTACAGATTGAGGAGTTTGCGGGATTCAATGTGACGATAGCAGATGGTTTCAATTGAGTTGCACCAAGATGGTTCCCCAGCTTAGCATCCAAATTGGTGATTACACCTTGACTGATAACTTCTATGTGTTGAGTATTGGTAATATTGATGCAATTTTGGGTTTGCAATGGTTGCAAATTTGCAATCACTTGGGAGGTACATTCAGGACTTTCGTAGAATGGAGTTAAGAGTTTATGGTGGATGATAAAAAGATTGTGCTGAAGGCTATGTCTGACGGTGGTCCTCGAGTAGTGTCATCCAGGAGGATGGAGGCTTTACTTAGACATGGAGAGGTGGATTGGGTAGTACAGTGCTTTGTTTCTCAAAAGCCTACCTCTGACAACAAACCACACTACCATGTTGACATGCAGACAGTGTTGGATAAGCATGGAATAGTATTTGGAGACATTCCTCCAAGTCGGCCACCTGATCGTGGGTTCGAGCACGTCATTGAGCTTGAGGAGGGGGTCAAACCAGTCATAACTATGCCCTATCGACACCCACGCCATTTTAAGGAGGAGATTGAGAAGATAATCAAGGAGCTACTGAGCATGGGACACATCCGGTCCAGTTCTAGTCCGTTTGCCTCATCAATTGTTCTGGTTAAAAAGAAGGATGGGACTATGCACATGTGTGTAGACTACAGGGCCTTGAATAAGAAAACCATAAAGAACAGATATCCTATTCCTAGGATCGACGAACTGCTTGATGAGTTGCACAGGGTCGTGTTCTTTTCCAAGATTGATCTTCACTCGGGCTATCATCAAATACGAGTTTAGGAAGATGTTCACAAAACTGCTTTCCATTGTCATTACGGGCATTTTGAATTCCTTGTCATGCCATTCGGACTCACGAATGCACCAGCCACATTCCAGTCGTGCATGAATCAAACCTTCTATGAGCAGTTGCGGAAATTTGTTTTGGTTTTCTTTGACGACATTTTGATATACAGTAGGGCATGGGAAGATCACCTGCATCATTTGGATGTAGTGTTGAGTATCAAGGAGGCTCAATCGCTTTACGCGAAAGTTTCCAAATGTGAGTTCGGGATGACTGACATACTCTATCTCGGGCATGTGATTGGGGCTAATGGTGTGAAAGTACACCAAGAAAAAATACAGGCAATCCTGGACTGGCCGCCACCTGTTGATGTGATTTTTGTGACCTCACCAACCAGGTAGAACAAAGTTTCCAAATGGATACCCTATTCTCTTTTGAACAAAGTATTCAGCGTGCTAAGATTGCAAGTGAGATCACGCTTTCAACCCCAAGGTTCTTTAAATGCGAATAGGCTCAGTTTGGTTGATGTGTGTATGCTGTGTACTCACGAGGGGACTTACATAGTTGTTCAAATGCGTGTAGTAACGACCAATATGTGCTTTTGAAGGGGATTTTTGCGCAAATGATTCGGCTTTACAATGCAAGTTTCCTAAAATTAACCAAGATTATGCGGAAATTGAATGGTTGCAGGGATTTCTAAAATTTTAAGTTTTAATCTAAATGCAAATGAATGTTATGCTTAACTTGAATGAACTTCGGACAAACCTTGCCTAGCCTCCCTTAGGACAGCTTCAACAAAGCAAGTGCAATCTTCAAAGGGTGAAAATGATGTTCAAATCACAATCCAATGATGCAATTACCATCACAGCGATGCATAACTACACATGAATTTCGATCGAAGTTAAGTGCAAAATGTTCCAGTTGACCACGCAAGACCAGCTTACCATCAGTAAGAACGTTAGTGGTATGGATAAAAGAAATTCACTTATGTCAAGCATAAACATCCATGTCTAAATACTAGCATGAGATTAACTCCTAATTGAAGTCAAAGGAATAAGAAACCTCACGAACTATTCCAAACAAAGTTGAAATTCACCATCAATGAAAAGCTTTATTAAGAATAGTCTTTTGTGACAATCTCTTACAAAAATTCTCAAAGGGAGAATTCCCCTTCTTCTTCAACAATGCAAATGAGAAACTACTCTAACTTAAAAGCTTCTACTCTCTATTCTGCTTCAACAATAGCTCTCTATTCTCTGATTCTATGACTACTAGAGTACAAATGAGGGGGACTCCCCCTTATATAGCTGGCCTGTTTCAACCGACGGCCCAGATCGAATTACAATGGAGGGCTCAGATTGAGCCACCTCAGCCCTAGACAAGCTTTGCCCTAAAAACCGCCAGAAGGTGGAGGAGTGGCGTCATAAATGCTCCTAAAAATAGCAGATTCCTCCTTTGACCAGTATGAGCAATTAATGCCCACTAACCTTCTAGAAGATTCTCGTCCACGACCCGGATTCCTTTGCTCTTCTCTCGGACCGCGTATGCCATGAATCGCGCCAGCACTGCGTCGACCTCTTCTTCAGAAATTGATGGAGTGAGATTCAGCTGATACTCCAAGATGGCTACCATTTGCTCGTGCTTCTCACAAGATTTTTCCCAAGTCTCCATAGAATCCTGCGTGCTCTGAATGATTGTTGAAAACGTGGAGATATTTTCAAAATCCAACTGGGAAAATGTCCTCATCTCTGTAAAGAATGGCTGCAACCTTGCCCTTAGTCCTTCTGCATCAACCTCTTCATGCGCAAGCCTTCTTGCGAATACTGCCTCCAAAGTGTTAAGAATACTCTCATGAATATTTCTCATGGCTTTCCTAATCCTGGAGGACTCCATTGCTGCAGTGTCAAAGAAACTCTTCCCAGTGAACGCTGCTGAATGCCACCCACGGAAATCATACCTATCACCTACTTGAATTACCCCTTCATCCACCAGAGTTTGCGTGGGAACATGCATCAAAACAGCAAGACGTGGGATAGTTTTGTCTTGAAAGATGTGGGTATCTCCCCAAGCTTGCTCAACATCATCCAAGCGTGAAAGAATTCCAGAAACATTTTGAAATGCTGAGGCAAGATCCGCCATAAACTTTTCAGCCTCAGCACGGACACCATTTACCCACTTATCTCCTTCTCGCACAGCCCTCTTCACTTCTTCAAGGCCGCTGATCGGCTCACGTGGCGATTCTGATGGAAGCTCTGCCGCTGGATTACCTTGAGCAACAGGATGTGCGAGATTTTGCACATACTCAACCAACGCCTTGTGCTCTTTCTTCAACCTTTTGTATTTTCCTTCCTTCTTCACCAGCCTATCTTTCAATGCTTGAAACGAACCTTCAGCTTCTTCCACCACCTGTGCTCCAGAAGGACGTCCCAATTCGACTGTGGTGATTGTGTACTTCTCCGGCATTGCATCACTCAAGTCATGATCCTCCCTTGGGGCAGCGATATGAAGGCTGTGAGAACCGGCCTCATTGGTTTCCATCCTTGTATATTTCCTTGCCCTCTTCCGCTTAGGCGACTTGCTTGTTCTGTTTAAGAGTTCTTCCATTTCAAGTGCTAGGTCGGCGTCATCATCTTGGTCCCTTCTGATTGCCTATGAAAGCCAATTTTGTTGAATATCATAAATAATCAGAGGCTGCTCCTCAGTTGCTTCCACCTCTCGAACTTCTTCCCGAGCAGTATTTGTTGGAGGCTCAATTATCTCGACCTCTTGATCACTCCCCTCATGAGTCCCAGCATCTTCTTCTCCGAAGGAAAAGTCAAAGTGGGTTTCCATGTCTGATTCTTCCCCTTCATCCCGTTTACCGGCAGCTTCAGGATCATTTACACTCTGATTATCTACCTCTCTCAGCATTGGCTGGTTAACTTCTCCGACTTCCGGCTCCTCATTTCTTGGAGCTCTCTGACTAGCAAACAATGAAACTTCACGCCTACTGGAAGAATGAGATACCAACTGAGTGGATGCTGTATCCTCTGACCCCTGCGGCTCTGGCTGAACGGGCTCCCTCCTTTTTGGTTCTAGACCTCGTGTGAGTTGCTTCTTCCTCTTTGCTACCACCGGCGGCCTTCTATCACCCATGAGGTCATACGTAAGGGCGACTGACCTCCTCCTTAATCTGTTAACCCGCTCATCCACCCAAGCTCTAGTGAATGTCATGACTGGGATAGACAAGGTGTCTAGATCCACAATCTCTGGTTCGGCCCAATCTATTGGTGGCATCGGAGCGTTCTTTACCGTTTCATAATCTGGATGGGTGACCCTAGTATCCTCCTCAAGTTGATCTGACACCTTAATCACCTCACACTCTCTGATTAGCTTCAGGGGCAGCCTTGAAAACATCCTTCTCCTGATTTCATCCTCGCTTCCAGCATTTGCCCAAAAGTCTTCCAGGTGGGCCTTGTGTTTGTATTCTTCTCCTTGAACCGTTCCAATCATTCCCCTAGGATCGAAACTCTGTCGGCTGGTATAAAGGGTTAACTTGTAGAATTTCAGCTCATCCTCGGCCTCTTTGGCTGCTTGTAAGGTAGGGCATTCTTCGAGTGAATTTCCCAACACAATGGGAAAGTGTAAGCCTCCCTTCTTCTTTCTTCTAATGATCTTGTCATAGGCCACCAATTGCCTGGACAACTCAAGCAATACCATTCTGTTAGTTGGATACCTAGGTAGTTTGTAGACATGTGAATCGTACCCTGGCAGCCTCAAATAGGTAAACTTTGGGAATTGGACGAACCAACACCCATATTCTTCTACCAGCATCTGCGCCTCCTCGGATATTCTTTGCTGTAACCTTTGCTGAAGGGTCCTTGTGATGTACATGGTAAAGGCATCATTTACTCTTTGAAAGTCACCAGTGTGAGTAAGATGTAACTGTCTGCATGACTGGTGAATCTTGAACTGATTGTAGCCGCAGCCAATTGGCTCCTGGTACGCCAATCCTCTATACTTGGTCATTCGAGCCAACATGTAAATGACATATGAGCTCATATAAAATGTTTTTGTTCTTCTGAGGCTCCGGAACTGCTCATCGATGTTATCACTTATCATCTTCGCCCAGTTTACTTGCTCGTTCCCCTCGAGCACTACACTGATGTAAAAGAACATCCATGGCTCGAATATGAATGACTGTGGGCTGCCATTGACTCTGCTGAGAAGCATAATGATGTCGCAGTACTCTTGCTTTAGCTCCTCCGAGATTATCTGTTTCGGTAGCCTGGCAGCAGGTGGCTTTGGCTTGCGCATCCATGAGGTGTTTATCCTTTTCATGCACTTTTCAAAGGTGGTGGCGTACATCTTATCTGCCTTGGCCTTGGACTTATACAACATATTGTCCGTAGCAAGTATTCCAAACGCCTCGCCAATTGCATCTGGAGCGAAATTAGCCATGATCATACCGTCCGGAGAGGTGATAGTTCGATCCTCAGAATTGTAGAAGTTGGCACACTCAAGGATCAACTCGGGACAACGGACTGCCGGTTGGAAGCCTGCTGCATTGTACAATCCGCTCTTGACGATGTTACGTGATGCATCTGTTGGAAGGTTGCCACCTTGCCCGTACATTCGGCGTATGAATGTCTCGAGGTTGAAGGACCCGAGGTTGGTGTCCGTCAAATTGCCATACTTTGAGATGATCTTTGACTCTGGGATGAAGGACTTCTTTAGGCCCTTGATAATCGCCTGCCTGGAGGCGTTCTCTTTGACAACTTCGTTGTTTGCAGCCTTAGTTCCAGCCTTGCTAGTTCCAGCAGCTTCAGCCATCTGCAAAACAAAAAGCGAACATTAGTCCATCAACTTTTTAAAACAACAAACACGCGAGGCGGCTGGCGGTTGGAGTTGGCTGCAAAAATAAATACAAGTTAGTAGCCTCAGCATCCAACTTCAACTTTCGACAACTTGCAGCCAAAAGAAATATTCAACATCTCGCAAGAAATTAACTCTATCAATCTCAATCTTCGAAAAAAAAACGCGTTAAGTCTCAGCAATATTTAAAATCAGCAACTCCGAATATTTAAAATCAGCAAGCTTGCGAATTACAAATTACCAAGTTTGAAATCAGCTCTTCGACAGTTATACATCAGCAACTTCGAAAAGTTTTAAATAAGTCCGAGAGTTTCAAACGTGCAAGTTTAAATCAGCAAGTTTCAACAATTTAAAATCAACTTTTCGAAAGTTATAAATCAGCAACTTCGAAAAGCAATCGAAAACTAGCACTTCGAAAATTATAAAACAGCAACTTCGAAGGCTCTACAATTTAAAACTAATTTGATTCCAACACTCAGCAATTTCAAACAACTTCGAAAAATTAAAGCTCAAGCAATCTCGAATTCACACCATCTCAGCATTTTAACTCTCAGCATAAATAAACGATTTCAGCTTTCTAATTCTCAAGCATTTCGACCTTCAGCAAAATAAAAAGTTTCATCAACTTCGGGTACTTACCTCAGCAACGTGAAGAAATAAAAATGCTAAACCCTTCAAACTTTACTTCGAAGCACTTCGCAACTCCGAATCTCAGCACTTCAAGAAATCAACTTTCAGCAACTTCAATCTCTCAGCAACCCTCAAATGAAATCTCACAACTCAACTTGCCAGCATAAATTTTTAACTTCGAATCTTGTGAGACGAGAATGAAAATCCTCAGAGTTTTATAGCAAAAGGCTGGCGCTAATTTTAGCAGATGCCTTTTATTCCCTTCATCATGACTGACGCGTTTGCTAATTTTAAAAGGGAATATTCCAGTCGTCAGGCAGTTGTTATGACAATTTGCTATTCGGGGAGATTCTTTCCTCGATTAAAATTTAAAATTCCCCCCCGACTGCCAGTTACCTCCAGTAATTTCGAGAAAATCATTTTTACATTGATTTGAAGTTATTTCAACTGCATTTTAAAATGGCACTTTTAATTTATTAAAATTTTTAATTTAATTGCCAGTTTAATTTATTTCTTCGACGTATTTTAAATATTCGATATCGATTGTCAAAACTGGCTAGGCATAATTTTATTTTCCGTCCGTAATTAATTTCCAAAACAAATTCCCCTTGCTAAATCGTCCGAAATTTTAAAATTTCATGGGTTAAAATCGAAAGGGGAATTTTAATTTAAACTTAGGAAAATAATTAATTAATTAATTAAATTAATTTCTCCGTCTTGCTAAGAGAAATTTTAATTTCTTCCTAATGCCATAGAGAATTCTCCTTTAATCATGCTGAGAAAATTTTAAGTGCCTTCAAAGTCCAAGATTTTAAAATTTAATCTCCATTTGATTTCAAACGCCTTTTAATTTATTTCCTTGATTTTTATAAACGCCTCAGGCAAATTTTAAATTTCCTTTTGATTTCTTAAGGGCGCAATTTGAAGGGGAGACTTTTAATTTGAGTGCCCTCGTGCACTTTGAATTTCCAACATTTGGATGTTTTATAACCTTTCCAGACCAAGGCGCAGAAGCTAGTCTCAACATCTAGTTTGCCATATTTAGACGCTTTTAGCCATCTTACCTTGCTAAGGCGCATACAAGGAGTCATTCCTCAAGTTTTATCACCTAGACAAAATAATTCTAGCACATCCCCCTTTCTTGGTTTAGGCGTATTTGAGAGGTGGTATTTTAAATTTCCATGCTTTGATGATTTCTGGAAGTCAGCCTTTCAGGGCGCATTTAGGCCTTTGTGTTTTCATTTTAACTTAGGCGCAAATCATTACATCAACTTCCAGTTTGTACTTTGGGCGCAAATGCCAGGCAAGCTTTCATTTTGGGCTTTGGGCGCATTTAAGAGGGTCAACGTTTAGTTTCTGCCATGGGCGCATTTGGTAGGGATGACTTTCAGCTTTAATTCTCACGCTTTAGCTAAATGTGTTATCTATCATCCAGGGCGCATATAGATGGGTAAGCTTCCTTTTAGGGGCGCATTTGACACATTGAGCTTTTAATTCGTGCCTTAGATAATTTCTCAACTCGACTCCATGACCTTGGGCGCATTTCCACCCCTGAGGTTTCGATTTAATGACTTAGTCAAATTTTCACAAGACTTTAGATCCTTTTATCTTCCAGGGCGCATATGGGGTGATCTGCTTCAAGCTTAAGACGTCTTTCCTGTTTCCTCCTTGAGCTAGACGCATATGCCACATGGTACTTCCAGTTTTTAACTTAGGCGCGTTTGAGGGTCTTAACTTTCACAATTAGTTGGGCGCAAATCACCCACCAAGCTTCAAGGCGCATTTAGCACATGGTATTTCCAATTTGAAACACTTAGGCAAAATTCTCATCATTTTACTCCCTCCAGTCTCTAGGGTGCATTTGAGAGGTCAAACATTCAGGCGCACATGATGGGGGCGGCTTTTAATTTTATCATTTGGGGCGCATATGATGGGCTGTGTTTTTAGTTTAGGCGAACTCTCACATTCCAACTTTCGATTTTACCCAAGGGCGCATATGGACTTGTTAACTTTCAATTTCAACATTGGGCGCAAATCACCCATCTTCCTTTCATTTTCAACATTAGGCGCAAATCACCCACCAAGCGTTCATTTTTTTGGCACTCAGGCGCATTTGAAGGTTCCAGCTTTCACTTTTTAAGAAGGGCGCATATGGCTATGTCAACTTTTAATTTTGCCATCTTCATGACCTGGGGCGCAAATACTCCTCTGGACTTCCAGATTTGTGTCACTTGGGAAATTTCTAGTCTTCAAGCTTAGGCGCATTTGCCAGACTCACTTTCCAGCTTCAAGGCGCATTTGGGATGGTCTATTTTCACTTCTCCACGCCTTAGAAACCTTGTTTATTTCCTCCTTGAAGTAGGGCGCATATAAGAGGGGTTGCTTTCATTTCAAGCACTCAACGTTTTAATGAACTTTCCTCTCCAGGCGCATATCATAGGTCGAGCTTTCAGTTTTGTCAAGAGGGGCGCATATAACATAGTCAACTTTCAATTTCAACATTGGGCGCAAATCACCCATCTTCCTTTCATTTTCAACATTAGGCGCAAATCACCCACCAAGCGTTCATTTTTTTGGCACTCAGGCGCATTTGAAGGTTCCAGCTTTCACTTTTTAAGAAGGGCGCATATGGCTATGTCAACTTTCACTTTCACTGCTCTACACACTTAGGCGCATTTGAGTGGGTTTACTTTCAGTTTCCAACACTTAGAAAAATTTCCATCATTCCAACCTTCTTGGGCGCATTTGACCCTAACAACTTCAAGTTTTTATACTTAGAAAATTTCGAGGCTTTCTTCTCTCCCAGGGCGCATTTGAGTGCTGGAGCTTTCACTTTTTGTCCCAAGCGCATTTGACAAGGTGTACTTTCATCTTGACTAGGGGCGCATATAACATGGTCAACTTTTAATTTCAACACCCCAGGCGCATTTTCAAGGGTCAACATCTACTTTTGAAGAGGGGCGCATATGAGGGTCCTTACTTCCATTTTACTTGCCTTAGAAAATTTTCTTGCCTTTTCAACTCCTCCTTCCTCCCAAGGCGCATTTCAGCATGTCTACGTCCAATTCAAATGCCTTAGTGAAATTTTTCACTTTTCCTTACTCCACCTTGGGCGCATTTTGATGGGTGGACTTTTACTCTCCAACACTTAGTGAAATTTCCGCCTCTGTTCAGCCTTGAAAGCGAGTTTTACTACTGGACTTGAAATTTTATCCTTTTTAACAAATTTTTCGCCTTCTGCCAGATTTGAGTTGATTTTCCTTTGTCAACCCTAATTTGCCCTGACTTTCTATTTTTAGAAAGTTCTTTGAATTTTGCGCCGTTGACTGAATTCTGACCCTGGGAAGCCCGATGTCTGCCCTGCTCTGAATTTCACTTGATTTGTTCCGTCAGTGCCTGATGCCTGTTTGCGCCTGCTATTTTTAGCAACCTGCTAAAAATAGAAACTGTTCAGAAAGTCTTCAAATTTCACGTGTTGAATGCCCGAAACATGGTGATCGTCACTGGAAGCTGTTTCTGCGTGAATGTCGGGTCCCGCCCTTGATTTTAGGAAACCCTAACTACCTGCTAAAAATAGCAACTGTCTGATTCTTCATTCTCTGTAACTCTGTTTGCCTTGAAATTCGCGCCACGGATTACTTATCAACTGTTTGACCTGTTTACACTAAGACTCCACGCCGACATGCCATTTATAGCTGCTTCTGAAGTGACTTACTATTTATAGTAAGTGCCTGTTTCTGAGACTTCTTTTGCTCCGTTTGTCTTGAAATTTGGACAGTGTGCTCTTCGTTGGTGGACTAGCCCATTTGTGCCGGCGCCTGCGATCAACTTTCTATTTATGGCCCTCGTCCAAAACGCCTTACTAAAAATAGCAGGTTCTCCGATTGCCTTCAAATTTTGCCAGCAGATTCTCGAAAGGATGCTGATCATGATGGCTACCTCAGTTTTGAACATTTTGACTTCTGACTCCTCATTTTTAGCGCTGAAGCTCGAAACCCTAATTTTGTGCATGTTGCCCAGATGAGCTCCGTTAGACCCCGTTTCAATTGCATGCTAGTCAGTTTGCAGTTCCGAAGTGCCGAGCTGCTGCCCAAGTGGTACCTGCTAAAAATAGAAAACGGTCGGAAAAGTGACCGACCGGCTGCCGGATGATCTTGCATGTCATACTGCCCGAGAAATCTTGAAAAACCCAGAAAAACCCAGAAAAATCTCCAACATGCAAGCACTGGCTAAAAATAGTAAGTTTCTGAAAAGTGGTCAGCTCCATTTGCATGTTACACCGTCGTGAAGCTCTTGGAAAACCCAGAAAGAAAATGCCGACATGCACTGAGAAATTCTACATGCAAACCCTGATATCGGCCTCCGAAGGCTGAGTGCTGAAAGTCATCATCATACTTTGCATGTCACATTACCGCGAAGGTCTCGAAAAACCCAGAAGGAATCTCCGGACATGCATCAGAAAATGTAACGTTTAGACCTCGAAATCTGCTCTGGAAGCTGGACTGCTAAAAATAGCAAGTCGTCCGTTCTTGCTCAAATTTTGCCAAAAGTGCACTTGAAGTGCTTGGAATGCAATGAAGTTGTCCGAATGTGAATAATCTTAAGAAAATCAACCCTAAACTGACACTTACTAAAAATAGAAAGTTGGCAGAACTTAGTGAAAATTTAGGGGTTGCTTGCCGAAAGCATCGTAATAGCAGTGTTAGGCTCAAAAGCTGACAAACCAACTCAATTTGACTTCAAAATGACCTAAAAGATGTGAAACCCTAATTTCAGACTTGGTCGAATCTTATGTTCAAGCTTGCTGACGGGAGCGTCCCCGGAAAGCAGAAAGCAGAAAAGAAGCAGAACGAAAGAGAAAGACAAAAACCAAAACCAAAAGACCAGAACGGAGCAAAGATTTTAGGGGTCCCCATTTTGAATGGGGCGATGTGTGAAAAGGTCACAACACCACCGAAAAACATATCAAAATTGAGAGGCTTCTTGGGTTCGTGCTCTTACAACTGGAGATTTGTGCGAGGTTTCTCATAGCTGGCATCATCTTTGATAGACCTTACTAAGAAAGGTGCATTTCTTTGGTCTGAGGAGGCACAAGTAACATTTGACAAGCTCAAGGAGGTCATGAGCTTGTGTCCAATGTTAGCATTTCCGGATTTTACACAGTCGCTTGTCTTGGAATGTGATGCATCGGGTCAGGGAGTTGGTGCAGTCTTGATGCAGAATCGACATCCGATTGCATTCGAGAGCAGGAAGTTGAGGGACACAGAGCGGTTGTACTCCACATATGATAAGGAGATGCTAGCGATCATGCACGCGCTAGCTAAGTTCACACAATACTTAGTGGGGACTAAATGTGTGGTCAGGACTGATCACAACAGTCTCAAATATTTTTTGGAATAGGACTTGAATGAGCTGTAGCAAAAGTGGGTGAGCAAGATTTAGGCATACGACTTCGATGTGGAGTATATCAAGGGGAAGAAGAATATTGTTGCAATGCTCTTTCCAGAAAACCAACACTTTGCTCTCACTGAGATTTCAGCTAATTGGAAATCTCAATTAGTGGCCGAATACGTCAAAAACACTTTTGCCTGTGATTTGATTGATGGTCGGGTACAAGATGACAAATATTTAGTAATCAATGACATCATTTATTATAAGAACAGAATTTATCTTGTACCAAGATCGAAGATGAAGGCTAGGATTATGAGGGCCATGCATGATACCCCTCTAACAGGACATCCAAGGTTCTTCAAAACTTATAGTCAGATTCATGAGAGGTTCACCTGGAAGGGTTTGAAAGATGATGTGTGGCAGTATGTTAGAGAATTCCTGGCTTGTCAGCAAAACAAGGTAGAACACACATTCCCTGCAGGTCTTTTGCAGCCATTGCCGATACCTGAGCAGAAGTGGGAAGGAATATCCATGGACTTTATCACAGGACTTCCATGTGTCCATGGGAGAGATTGCATATTTTTAGTTGTGGATAGATTGACAAAATATGCCCATTTCTTTGCTATATCTACCGATTACACCGCAGTTCAGGTGGCAGAATTATTCTTCAAAGAGGTGTTCAGGTTCATAGACTCCCCAAAACAATCGTCAGTGATCGAGACAGCAGGTTCTTAAGTAGGTTTTGGCAAGAGTTGTTCCGATTGGCAAGTACAAAGTTGACACCAAGCACGAGTTACCATCCTCAAATTGATGGTCAGACAGAGATAGTAAATAAGTGGATTGAGGGATATCTGCGGAATTATGTGTCAGGGCAGCAGCGTGCTTGGCTCAGATGGTTGCATTTAGGTGAGTATTGCTACAATACCACCTACCACATGTCGATTGGCATGTCTTCCTTCAGGGCCTTATACGGGTATGATGTCTTATCATTTGTAGATTTGGCCTTTGATGATAGCAGGGTCCCACAAGCCAAGGAGACAATGCAAAACTATCAGGATTTCTCAAGGCATTGAAGGATAATCTGCAACATGCGCAAAACCAGCAAAAAATGTATGCAAATAGGCACAAAGTCGAGAGATCATTTGAGGTTGGAGACTTAGTTTAATTGCGTTTGCAGCCATACAGGCAATCCTCATTGAAGAAAAGTGGTGCAAAAAAAACTTAAACCACACTTTTATGGATCTTACAGGATAGTGAGGATGTTGATTTAAAGTAGCTTCAGTCAGATATAAATGATGATTGCATTTATGCATTATCATCATTTATATATAATCGAAATCTACTATACTATCTGCAAGTAAGTTATTCGAAATTCTGATCATGAGTAAATTCGAAATCAAATACTGATCGAACTTAACATACACTAATCATTGTTTGTTAAATACATGCGGGTGTTTGGAGATTAGCCACCGATAATTATCGATTGGCTAAGAGGAGTCCGCGTACTCAAAGGACACGTCCCATGAGCGGACGCGTCTCTCCTTGAGGCGTGTCTCCCCTTCAAGATATAAAGACATAATTTGATCTTCTATTGTAGCATATCGAAATACATTAATATTTTGCAATATGAAGATCAGAAACAAAACATTAGAATTCTGACTTAGAATACATACACATGATTTTTAGATTTAGGATTTGCTTATTCTCCACATAGAATATAATCTGATTAGATTTGGTTACATTCACATGGTATCAGAGCCAAGTTGAGAAAATCCGAATCAAATCTAGATATCAGATTATTTAGAAAAATCGTATTTTTAAGAAATCAAATACACATCACATTCTTCATAATGTCAAGTGTAATCAGATTTGAAGACCGTCTTGAAGGTGCAAACAACTTCACATCATGGAAATTCAGAATCATGATGATTCTAAAAGAAAATAAGTTAGACTCATTTGTGAAAGAAAACAAGAGAGAACCAGAGGATGATCCAGAGAAAACTCAATGGATTGAGAACAATGAGAAAACCATGAAAATTTTAGTAGATGCAGTTAGGGACCATATAGTACCTATTTTGTCAAAACATAAGACTGCATATCTAATGTTTAAATCCCTTGAGAGCACCTTTGAAATAAACAACACCAATAGGACCCTTGCATTAAAAAGGCAACTTAACAATGTTCAAATAAACAAAGGAGAATCTATCAATGCATACTTCATGAGAATCACTGAACTAAGAGATCAACTATCAACAATTGGATATCAAATTGATAGCAAGGAGTTAACACTAATAACTCTAGGAGGCCTACCAAACTCATGGGAGTCATTTGTTCAAGGAATAAGTGTGAGATCTAAACTCCCTAAATTTGATAGGCTAAGAACAGACTACTTACAAGAAGAGACGAGACTCTTGACAAAAGAAAACAAGCAAAAACCCATAGATGAGGATATTCATGTGTTAAACACAAATTCTCATAAGAAAGGTAAGAAGAAAAACTTCAAGAGAAAGAAGAATTCTTATGGGAAGGGATCATCCAAGAAAAGGAAAGACATCTCCCAAATACAATGTTTCAGATGTGATCAATATGGACACTATGCAATGAAGTGCCCTGATAGAACAAAACAACAAGCATCCTTTGCTAAAGTGGAAAAAAAACAAATACACACTGACTCTGAGAAATTTGTCTTCTATTCAGCCTTATCAAGTCAAGTATCTAACAATATCAACAACTGGGTAATTGATAGTGGTGCATCAAGGCATATCACAGGATTCAGAGAACACCTAGATACTATGACTGAAGAAACTGATGAAGACGTAACTACTGGAGATGATTCTGCACATCCTGTAAAAGGGGTTGGAACTTGCACCATCAAATTAAATTTTGGTCTCTCCCTACAACTCACTGGAGTCTTATTTGTACCAAGAATAAAGAGGAATCTAATATCCATCTCTGCTCTTGAAGACAATGGATATAGGGTTACCTTTATGGATGGAAAAGTTTTGGCATGGCCAAAGAACTCCACTATAAAGAAAGCACAAACTATAGGTATAAGACAAGGTTATCTTTACAGACTGTGCACTGACATTAAACAAGCCCTTACCCTTGAGACTTCAGATTCGAATGAAATTTGGCATCGAAGATTAGGACATATTCATTTCCGTGCCCTACCCTCTGTGGAAAAACTAGTAACTGGATTGCCTAAATTAAAACAAATTCATGAAGGAGCTTGTAAAGGGTGTGCCCTAGGAAAGAATACAAAGGGATCCTTCCAAAATAGTTTGAGTAAAACCAAAAATGTGTTAGAACTGGTCCACTCTGACTTATGTGGACCCATGTCTGTACCCTCCATGGCAGGCTTCCTATATTATGTAATATTTATAGATGACTTCTCTATGAAGACCTGGATTTATTTTCTTAAGTGTAAAGAGTCAATAGAAATCCTTAAAAGGTTTAAGGAGTTCAAAGCTCTTACTGAAAACTTCTCCGGGAAGAAAATCAAGATTTTAAGGACAAACAATGGGAAGGAATACACCTCTGAAATCTTTAACGAATTTTGCATGAATGTTGGGATTAAGAGGGAGTTTACAGTAGCCTAGAACCCTCAACAAAATGGTGTTGCTGAAAGGAAAAATAGAACTATTGTAGAAGCTACTAAAGCAATGTTGTTTGACCAGAACATAGAAACCTCATTTTGGGCAGAGTCTCTAGAACTGTTGTATACATCCAAAATAGATGTCCACATTCTCATCTAGATAACAAGACTCCTAAAGAAGCTTTTACTGGCATAAAACCTGACATTGGTCACTTAAGGATCTTTGGTTGCCCTGTCTACATTCATGTACCTAAAGAAAAGAGATTCAAACTAGAACCTTCTGGAAAGAAAGGGGTATTTGTGGGATATAGTGAAACCTCTAAAGCCTACAAAATATTCATACCCGGGCAGAAACAGATTAAACTAAGTAGAGATGTCATATTTGAAGAAGACATTGCATTCAAAAGGGCAAGGAGTTCAAATGAGATAGAAATTCAAAATTCCCCTAGAATCTTAGAAGAGGAACCTACTCCTGAGATTCAGAGGGAGTATCCTGAAGAAATCATAAGTGAATTTCAATCTGCTTCAGAAGAGAATCCAAATGACAACAGCAAGAAGAGACCACTTTGGGCTAGGAAGATGATTAAAGAAGCTGAGAATCATGCAGCACCCAAGGGAACCTTTAGGGAAAGTAAGAAACCCAAAAGATTCTCAAGCTATGTTGCCTTAATGAATGAGATCATCAGTTCAGAACCCACCAGTGTTACAGAAGCTTTCAAACATCAAGTATGGAAGGATGCAATGACGGAAGAGTATCAGTCCATTTTGAAAAATGATGTGTGGGATATAGTGCCTAGACCAAAAGAGAAATATGTTGTCTCTTCCAAATGGCTCTTCAAAATCAAACATGCTGCTGATGGCAGTATAGAAAAACACGAGGCACGTTTTGTGGCCAAAGGTTTCTCACAAAAGGAAGGTATTGATTATGAAGAGACATTTGCACCTGTTGCCCGGTACACATCTGTGAGAGCAGTGATAGCAATTGCAGCAGCTAAAGGGTGGAAGATCCATCAAATGGATGTGAAAACTGCCTTCCTGAATGGGACCATTGAAGAAGAAGTCTATCTAGAGCAGCCTGAAGGTTTTGTGATACATAAACCTGACTCACATGTATGCAGATTAAAGAAAGCTCTATATGGACTTAAACAGGCTCCCAGGGCCTGGTATGAAAGAATTGACAGCTATCTCTTGGGACTAGGATTTTCCAAGAATGATGCAGATCCAATCTTTATTTTAAGGTAATTAAAGGTGATATGCTAATAATTATTTTATATGTTGATGACCTGCTAATAACAGGAGAAGATCACCTCATTGCTCAAGGTAAAAAGGATCTAATTTCAGAATTTGACATGAAAGACTTGGGCATTTTACATTACTTCCTAGGTTTAGAAGTCTGGCAGAAATCAAATGGCATCATACTAAATCAAGGAAAGTATACTATTGATATTCTGAAGCGATTTGGGATGTTGGATTGTAGACCCATGTCTACACCTATGGAAACCAACTTACACAAATTAAAAGTAGTAGCAGAATCCAAGTTTGCAGATCCCACTCTATATAGACAGATAATTGGATCATTGATGTACTTGGTTAACACCAGACCTGATATTTGCTATGCAGTGAATGCTCTAAGCTAGTTCATGTGTGAGCCAAAGGAAATTCACCTTGTTGCTGTGAAGCACATATTGAGATATCTTCAAGGCACTATTGGATATGGTCTTCATTACAGAAATGACCAACTAGATTTACGTGGATACTCTGATTCAGATTGGGCTGGAAGTGTAACCGATCGGAAAAGCACATCAGGATGTTGCTTCAGTTTAGGATCGGCTATGATCTCTTGGATCAGCAGAAAACAGTCTTCAGTGGCACAAAGCTCGACAGAAGCTTAATATATTGCAGCCTCTATGGGGGCAAGAGAAGCAGTATGGCTCCGGAAATTGCTTGTGGGACTCTTTGGTGAGCCTTTGAATCCTAATCTTATCCATTGTGATAATCAGAGTTGCATTAAACTTTCAGTAAATCCAGTATTCCATGATAGATCTAAGCATATTGAGATCCCTTACCATTATGTAAGAGACATGGCAGAAAGGAATGTGATTCAATTGGAGTATATCAGTACAAATGATCAAACAGCAGACATTTCACCAAGCCTCTCTCCAGAATTAAAGTTGAACACTTCAGGAAGAAATTTGGTATGGTTGAAATGTAATTTGATATTATGATTGAAATTCAAATTGTTTAGTTGTACTAATATATTTAAAAGATGTTTAATGTGTAAACTCTTTTGTCATGTGTGTGACTCCATGACTTTATGGGCCCTCTCTCCCCCTGTGTACATTATTGAAAAGTGACGATCTTTCTTATAATGAACACTTGTATTTGACATTGTAAAGTGACGACTCTACAATGATGAGTTGAACTATCATGATAGATATCATGTGACTTGATATCTGTGGACATGTCATGATAATATCTCATGGACATTTTGATAGATATCATGAGACTTGATGTCAATTGAAGATCATTATGATCCTTATGAGATAATCATGGTGGATAAATATATATATCCGTGGATATGCCATGAATTATTATGGTAGACATCATGAGACTTGATGTCAGTGCACATACCATAATGAAGATGTGTTATGAAGAATGTCATGTGACTTGACAATTTTTGGAAACATATCATATCTTCAATATCACGTGTAAGGTGATATCTCTACTTACTTGTTTTGAGTTATCTTCCCTAGCTAAGAGGGAGTGTTGATTTAAGGTAGCTTCGGTCAGATATAAATGATGATTGCATTTATGCATTATCATCATTTATATATAATCGAAATCTACTATAATATCTGCAAGTAAGTTATTCGAAATTCTGATCATGAGTAAATTCGAAATCAAATACTGATCAAACTTAACATACACTAATCGCTGTTTGCTAAATACATGCGGGTGTTTGGAGATTAGCCACCGATAATTATCGGTTGGCTAAGAGGAGTCCGCGTACTCAAAGGACACGTCCTCTCATGAGACGCGTCTCTCCTTGAGGCGTGTCTCCCCTTCAAGATATAAAGACATAATTCGATCTTCTATTGTAGCATATCGAAATACATTAATATTCTGCAATAAGAAGATCATAAACAAAACATTAGAATTCTGACTTAGAATACATACACAGAATTTTTTGATTTAGGATTTGCTTATTCTCCACATAGAATATAATCTGATTAGATTTGGTTACATTCACAGAGGAGAATTGGTGAAGTTGCATATGAATTGGAACTTCCTGAGGGCAGTAAGATTCACGTCTTCCATGTCTCTTGCCTCAAGAAGGCATTGGGTCAGCAGGTTATGGCATCTCCAGAGCTTCCTCCACTTGATGAAGAAGGAAATTTGGTGTTAGTTCCTGAAGGTATTGCAGATTGGAGAGAGAGGAAGCTGAGAAATAAAATGATTCGAGAGTATCTGATCAAATGGAAAGATTTACCAATTGAGGATGCAACTTGGGAAGGGGAAGAAATTCTGCAGCATCCTAATTTGCGATTGCTAGAGGACCAACAATCCCGAGAAGGGAGGACTGTAATGTCCCTCTTTGCCTATTGATCAAACAAGAGGAAATATTCTAACCTTTCTTATTCCCGGAGGTTAGGAATAAATTAATCAATAAGGGAATATGAGGATAATTAAATTGGGGCAAAAAAGCTACAGTTCTCTTTAATCTTATTTAATCATTCAATATGAATAAATGTGGGGTCACTTTAAGTGACAACTTATTCTCTCTAGGAGTCTCAACTTGGTGTTAATAAATTAAAAGAGAGCCTAAGTTTAATATTTTGGCAAAAAGGACGACTTATCTAAATGAAGATAAGATCATTGCATGGTCCAATGGCTTTTTGGGCTAAAGAATAAAAGGCTCGATTGAGTAAGAGAATGCATTCAAAAAAACTTTGATTTTATTTTCTCTTCTCGTGACATGAAAAAATTGATGCCAAGACGAAATCCCTGAGCAGCTTGGGACGAAAACCCCAGGTCATTGAATACATAATCTGAAACATCTGAAATTGCTGAGTAAGATCAATGAATAAAGTCGGCTAAAGGTGTGGCACGTTTGGGAGCAATCTGCGTTAAATTCTGGACAGACGGGAGGCCCTGGAAGCTGAATTGCTGTTGGAAATATACAGGACATGGTCTAATCATCAAGGGTCTGCCAATTGCAAAGCTTCGCTGGAAGATTGGAGGTGGATTTTTGCATATGCAAAGGTTGGGAGTTTACCAAAAATCAATTCATGGCTTCTAAGAGAGAAATCCTAGTCACTATTCTCAGAAACATCTATCTCAGACCAGCACACTTCCCAGGTTTTCTGTTGCTACGCCATATTGTTCTTTTTCTGCAATTCTGAATGAAGTCTAGATGTCTAGATTAGATATATCAGTTTGGATTCACTCTCTGCACGTGTTCAATTTGCACTCTAAAATCAGGGCTATCTCAAGTCAATGAATTGTAATTTAAAAATTCAGAAAAAGACACTGTTTGCTTGTATTTTCATTTAATGAAGTAATTTGCAAATTCCTGCAATATTCTGAATGGTTCTTTTGAAAAACATTATCTTCTATTAAACTGACTCTGAGAGAAACTCAATATACTTCCGAGAAAGTATATTTCATCAAATCACTTTGATAGATGGCAATGTATATTCTAACCCATCTATGCAATTCTTCCACTCACAAGCATTCTTGGAGTGTGTTTGAACATATACTCTAAGAAGAGCAAACACTTGAGCTACTAACAAATGAATGATTCGCTCTCTATTCACCGTGATGGTACTCAATCTGACATTGCCAAAATTTGCTAGAGTCCTCGCTCCTTTGTGCATTTAGGTCTTATTTTTCCCATCAAGTATAACCGATCTAAGAAATCTTTGTATGGGTCTCCAGTTGTCAAATTTGTCTAAGTGTTGTTCTCCTTCATCCCCCATGTGCCTATATTGGAGGTTGCAAAATCCAAGAATGTTCTAAGTCTAGGGTGTTATTGTTCATTTTCTAGCATTTTTGTAATGTCCCCATTTTTATGACATGGTGTTCTGTGAATTTTAGCCAATTTCTGAGATTTCTTTGTGAGCTCAAAGTGAGTTGGGGGAACTCCAAAGTTCTTGGAGGAGTCAATTATGGCAGTTCATGCTTTCTATTTGTGGCAATGGGCTCAACATTTGATTTTGGTTTGAATGACACTCTCCGTAGTGTTTTCAGACTTTTGGGGTGTTCTCCAAACATCTTGGAGAGCACATCTATTTTTAGTAAGTCACCAAAATGGCTTCATTCATTCATTCCAAGGTGTTATAGGATTTTCCGTAATTTGGAGTAAGATATTTTAATATTTCACTTAAGTTTATAAAGTTTATTAATATTTTTTATATAACTTAAGTGTAATGACTTTTCGGAAAGGTAAAGTGGTCTCCAAGTTGGACACCTAGAAGAAATAAGAGTGTTGCACATCAAAATAAGGTTTTATTTTAAATTAAAAGGAATTTGTGGGGAAAAGTGAATTAATTAATTATTTTAATTAGAGTTTTCCCTCTTAAAAACTTATAAAAGGAGGCATTGGGGCTCATTGTTGGATATGTTGAAGAATTGATAACGAAGTGCTGCCGGAATGGCTTTGCTTCTTTGAATCTTTGAAGATGAAACTCCTCAAGGGTTTTTCTAGTTTTGGAATTGCAAGATATTCCCTAGCTAGAAGGTGGAGTAGTTCCAGCTAGGGATCACCATTGGAGTTGACTTTGAAGCTTTCCAATCTGGTTTTCTTGTACATTTTGAAGTGTTCTAATATTGCAAATGCTTGTTGAATATTTCCTTTCAATTGCAGATTGTTAAGGGTGTTCATTTTGTGAGTTTCGGTAGCTGGTCGTACTATTTGCCCCTGCAGGCCATACCACTCCAGTGTCCAAGAGGAAGTTGTGCTTAAGAGTTGGGGCTTGAAACCAATCTCATTCTATTCCTCAGTGCTGGGCATCTCTTTTTGAGTCCTTTGGCAAGTGTTTCAGGGATGACACAATTGCCAAGGAGGGTCATACTGCTGTACCTGGCCGTACTGATGTACCTGGGCTGGGCGTGAACCTCCTCCTCCAAATTGCTGCTGATGATGGTCTGTTTTGCTGATGAGAAAAGTCAAAATGTTGCCTAATATCCTTGGTTAGCTGCTGGGCATGGGTTTCAAGCATTTTGGGGTGATCCCTAGGCCGTACAGTTCTGGAAATGTCTGATTTTGTCCATCAGAGCTGCACTTTGTTGGTTCCCAGCTCTGTTAATGGCAGATTATGAGTGCTGAGTGTTTGGGAATGGTACATCATCAGTCCGGAGGAGCCAAGATCGTAGAAGAAGTTGTCTAGTTGATGATCCTTGCTGTTTATGGTATGCTGGTTGCAGAAACAGGTCTGTAGCAGCTTCATTCCAGCGAACATCAGCCCTATACCAGCGAACATCAGTCCTATATCAGCGGCCTCCTTCAGTTTACAATGAGGTATTATGTCATGACTACAAGTTAGGAGGTTTATCTCTTGTTTAGCCTCATTTAGAAGTGATTCCAGTGGGTTTCATTTCATATTTGTTTGTAGCAGCAGACTGATATATTGCTTTGGATCAAATTGTAATGAGCTCATATTATAACACTGATTGGTAGTACCATCGGTGAATTAGCTCTTGTTTTGATGTGATGACCTGTTTTATTCCCTAAATCGCAGCGGTTAATTATTAAAGACAGCAACTGGAGTTATTAATAATGCAATAATTAATATTAAAAAAGGCAACAAAAAAAGACAAAAGTTAGAAGAAGACAAAAATAAGAAAAAGGCAAAAATTAAAAAAAAGGCAAAAGTCAGAAGAGGGCAGCGATCATGTTAAAGAAAGAACAACCATTAATTAAATGAATTAGTTTAAAACGATTATGATAGTGTGTTTAAAGGCAGAAAACATACTTCAAAACAGCGAATGGTATTTATGAAAATTGCAACAATTCATATCATTTAGTAAAGACAATGAATTTAGAAATAATCACATAAAGCAGCGATGAATAAATAAAAGGGAGTAATCACCTTTTCAAAGGCAGCGCTTAAATAGAGAGGGGTGCATCCCTTGTAAGAGGTGCATTGGTTATATAGGGGTGTGACTATTCACCCCACCTTGATAGATATATATAGAGGGGTGGAATCAATGAAAGGAAATCATCAAAGGAATCAGAAATAGATATCTGCACTCAGAAAAGCAGCAGCCATTGCTGTTGTTACATCCCTTTTGTCTTAAACATGATTTTAGCAATGAAATTACGGTCATTATGTTAGTTGTGATTAACTACTTTTCATGAGAATGTGAAATTGGGAAAAGAACTTTTTAATTTATATGTTGTAACTGCAAATGTGAATGATTTTCTTATATATGTGAAAATGAATGTGTTGATGAGTTTAAATTTAAAATATATGTATATATGTCGAGAACAATCTAACCCTAATTCTTTGTCAAGTGGATGCAAGATTGCCAACACCTCGAGGGAAAGGGAAATATCATCAAAGAGAGAGCGTAGTTAACAAAGGATCAAATTTATCATCAAGCCTTGAGTCAGTGTAAGACAGTTATATCGAAGTCATAACCTTGGCAATAAATCATTTAATTAAATTATAAGAAAAATAAGTCAATTAAGTAATACATATCATCAATCTCCTCTTAAACGCATATTATAATGGAAAATGAAATTGAATAATTATTTAAAACAATGTAATATCTTTTCAAAGTCGTGAGTTTGTGAGGAGGCAAGATCCGTTATGTTGTGGAGGTAACCTCCGCCACCTTGGCCTCTCTTCTTGATTGAAACGTTCAAGAAGAAGGCATGCAGACTCTTTTGGGATAGTTTTGTTTTGTCTTGGCTTTCTTCACTCGAACACTCTCCTCTTTCGCAGCTTGCTTGCTTGTCATTTTGGCTTTCGCATTTGCATTCTTCTTGATCAGTATTCTTTGTCAACTTGGGCAATCAATTTGTCTTGCTTCATTCTCGAATTTACCTCTGTCGTGGCTCAAAATCCTCTCATTCTTTGTAACTACATTCTACTTGCTTGGAATCTTCAACCAGTACCCACATTCGTTGATTTTGTTCCTCATTTCCACTCTCTTTCTCTCCTCTTTTCCTGTCGGCGTCCATATCAGGTGGCTTTCTTGGTTTATCTTACTATCGAGCTTAACGTGGGAGAGTTTGGTTATTTTATTCAAGTCTTCAATTTCTCGTGGTGTTCTCTTGATCTTGAGTAAGCTGTCTCAAATTTTCTCTGGCCAGTAAGGACTTCACTGGCATTGCAGTCTTTGTCCAGATCATATGGAGAGAAGAATTTGGAGCTTCTTCGAGCTACAGTCCTTCATAATTAGGCATGTAAAAAGAGTCTTAATTTTGTTTAAACTTTGCATCGAAAGAATCTATAATCGTTCTGAAAACCCTTATGTATAGGAAGGAAATTTCATTGAACTTCTTCTTCTTTTTGAAAGTATATTGGAATTGGATCTTTTGCTATCACTTTGGAACTTGTCCGATAGAAGACTCATCTTGTTATGAACCTGTATAATTTATTAATCTTGAATTTGAATTACTTTGTCTTCATTATTTCTGATTCTGAATGTAGCTCGAGCTATCTTCAAATCACTCTGTGAACTATTCTGCCTTGACTAAGTTGAATCCTCTCTTTTCTGCTCTTTAACTTCTGAGTTGGATTAGTGCATTTTCTCTTCCCACTCTGAGTCCATTATATGGCGTATAAATGTTAAAGATTTGAAAGATCCTCAATATCGAATAAGTCTCTCTCTCTCTCTATATATATATATATCTTTATAATAAAGGCTTAACCTTAAATTAAGAGAATTGATTTTGAACTAAGTCATTGTAATATAGACCTTGAGTCAAGTATTATCATGTCGAGCAAGGGTGAGAGTGTTGATGGCACAGGTGTGCCCATTGACAATAAAATCCTTGGCCAAGGTTACAATGCTTAGATTAAGCATTTGTCAACTATCAAAAACCAGATATACCCCTGGTCAAAGTGATCTTTCTACTTGGGAGTTACCTATAGTGAAGGATTGACCAAGTGGTATAGGTTCTTGACACCAAGCTTAGATTGCATGATGATATTATGTGATCCTTTATTGATTACCCTCGTGAAGGGTCAGATTTCTTCAATTGAAGAAACACGGGAGACCAGTAGGTCTTGGTTGGGTGGAAAAGCCCTTGATGATATTTCTTTTTCCCTTGATGACAAGTCTAGTTCGAGTATTCCAACAGGAAGCCTTCAGACTATACTTTCTTGTAACCCTTTCTCTCTCTTAATTTCAGTTATAAATACTTTAGCATGTTTATTTCATAGCTGTAATAAAAGCTCTTTACATTTTGAAAGCAAAGAAAAGTTAGTTATTATCCTATTGAGATTTTCAGTTATATGTATACAGTTAATTGTTTCCTTTTCAGCTGAAATTGAAATCTAAAAGTTAGTTGATGAATTGATTATGATGTAATTGTTCAAATTGTTTATCTTTTCCATTTGTTATTGCAAAGGAAACCCTAGTATGAAAACTAGTCAGTTACATTTCAGCTAAAACTGGTAGTTAGTTTCCATTCTTAAACTGTAGATTAGTTAGAGTGTTATAGTTGTAATAAGTGATTGGTATGCAATTGAATGTATATGCATTTTATATACAATTTTGATAGGCATCTGAATTTATATATATTTAATTTCATAATAACTAATATGAGATATATGATGTGTCTAAATTGGCAAATGAGGGTAATAGTGAATTTATTTATATTATTATAATTTACATCTTTCCTTTAAGCAATTACGTGTAAGGTTGGCAAGGAGACATATTGGCAAAAGGTGACTTAGGAATTGTCTTGGTGGATGTTCCTAAGATGGAAAGGAATTGTCTTGGTTGGATGTTCCTTTTTTGACAACCTACCATGCGTTTCTCACCCATCCCTACCATGATTGGTTATTGGAAAGGAGTATATAGATTAGATTCAAGTTCAAGTTATTATTTCATAAATGTTAATAGTTCATTTATTCTTAAGTTCAATATCTATTATATGTTTTGCCATGAAATATTATTTGTTAAACAATTTTATGTTGTGTAATGGTCCCTTAAGGCAAATTCAAGCATACTCCAAGTAGGGGACATTACATTTGATTTGGTACTTACCACACTGAATAAGTGGTCACATTGTACTGACCCCACTGAATAAGTGGTACTTGGCATTGCACTCACCACTGAAAAGCAGAAGAGTTGATTTACTTTCATTATTGTATTAGCCTACCCACTGCATAAGTGAAATTATTCTACTCACCCCATTGAACAAATGGTTTACTTTTCAGAAGCATTATAATGTAATCCTTGCCACAGTGTGCTCTCACCTTGCCCACACTGGGATCTGGGTGGTCAAAAAGTGGAAGGAAGTTGATTAAGTTGATTATCATTGCTTATGTTTGATGCTAACAAGTTGTTAAAAAAATTAAAAAAATTGGGTTGGTTATTACAATTTCTATGAAGTTTTGGACATTTTATGGACTACTAAACATTTCCCGTCAATCCAATATCTGGACCTAGTATCCAATCCCGTCTAAAAGTTCCACATGGTTCTTCACAACCTTCATTTCCTTCCATTCTTCCTTGTTCCCTCCTTTTGCAAAATCCCCATACTACTCTGAATCTCCCTTCCCATCCACATGTCCAAATCTCCTCTCTTTCCCCACAATCTCCCACTTCTCCCTTTTTGTGAACTTTCGAAATAAATTTAAATATTTTCCCCCTTTGCTTTATCCACTTCCCTCATCTTCTTCTGCAAGTTTTTCCTTGCATCTTTCCCCTTTTCTTACTTGCGGAATTCCTTTGCACCTCCAAACTTCTGTCAATCCTACCTCAACTTCCTCCATTTGGTCTTGCATGATTTTCACGCTCCCTCATCTCTTTTCATGTAGACTTTAAGTGGACTTCCAAGCTTCATTCCAAGTGTCTAGTTCCCATGTCCACCTCCACATTGAAATATTACAAAGGTTCTTGACACCTTTTTCCATTCATTTCCTCTTGTGTGGAGTTCAAGTTGACTTTGGAGCATCCTATTTTCCAACTTGGACATCTTGTCCTAATATGCAATTCCACATACCGCTTCATTACTCATTTTGTGTCTTTTGTGGGGTTCCATTGAACTTCAAGACTTCTATTCCCCCATCCAATTCTAACCTCCAATCCTTACTTCAAACCCCACATGTCCTATTCTCACATCCAATTCCTTGTCGAACTTCTACATTTCTTCCAAATGGTCCCCTACACTCATCGGATCTTGCCAAAAGCACTATTAATGCCTAATTTGACTCCTACAACTACCAAATTGGTCATTCCAACCCAAAAAACATTATTTATCCCAAGGGCACGAACCCAAGTTCAAAATCAATGATGAATGATGAAGAACACCATGAACACGGTGGTTTAAGTTTCTAATGCAGGTAATCGTCATGCCACTTCTAAGTTGCCATTTCAACAAATTTTGAAGGATTCCAACTTGTTCCATAAACCACATTAATGAGATTTGTTCTCAATCGAATTCCCACAAGGATTCAGCAACCAAATAAAGCACTATATATATGAGTTCATTTGACAAAACAAAGGTCAATCATTTCTCCATTTCCATACGACTACAAGCATTGGGCATCTTCTAGTGTTTCAAATTTTGCGAGTCTAGTTACCTATTGAGCAAAATATTTTACAATTCATAAAGAGGTAGTTTGTTTGTAGCAAATATTTGTAACTAAATGTCTCCTTGGCCATTTATTGATTTTCAGGAAAACATGTAAGTGATGAATTGTGACAACGTTCTAGGTTAGAGTTTTCTCTTGCGATATTTGCTGGTATGAATGTAACGAGAATTTAATAAGTGTAACAACACTTTAATTCATTGCAAACATTGTTTGTAATGGTCTTTTCCTTATTACATATGAATTTATGGAGTTTGGAGAGGGATTATTAAGTATGTCCAATTGCTTGATACATATCTTTGTTGTTATTCAATATGCTGTCCTAGTCAACTATGACTTTGAAACCCAATATAAGGCACCAGCCCTCAAAATAATGATCCTCCATGCACTTAAAACAAAAAACATCTTAAATCAGTGGTTTGAGAGTAGGATTATTAGTTTGTATGCATTGCATGATTTAGTAATTTCTCCACAGAAACATCTACAGCAAGCTTCGAGAGTTTTTATCCTTAGAGAATCAAGTCTTGCATACCTACATCTTGCAATTATGCAATGATTTCTTCATTAGCTTAATAGAGGTTATATCTGCAATAGGCTAGTTCTTGGTCTAATAAAAACTTTTGGGAAAAGGCGTGCATTAGATACTATTGCAATTGTTTCAAATTTTATATTTTCAATTGTGACTAAATCTTGTTAAAGATTCTCTCTAGGAATACCCTCTTGGGTCCAACTAAGCCCAAAGTGAAGAAGAGATTATCCACTCTCAGCAATTGGCATGTCATCACTCACTCTATGTTGATGAGTTGAACTATCCAGCCTTCAAGTGCGACCTTTCCTTGGCATTGATGTGGATTGATCCCTCTAGAAGTTTGAGTAGCAATTTCAAGACCCAACACACTACAACCTTCATCTTTGGCTAAGAAAATTCAAGGTTAGGAACTTAGAAGTTACTAAATTAACTAATAAACACTAACAAACTTTAATAAAGTTTCATGTTAATCTAGCTTTCCTAGTTTACATTTTGAAGTACTTAAAAAACTCTAAAATATTCATGACAATATGGAAACATGCAGAAAGAGAAACAAACATAAGACAAATCAAAATTTAATCAATGTTGCCTCTCAAATTTTGAACAACTATTAAATTCTCACTCAAATACCCCATACAAACTTAAGTCTCTTGCCTGTCATCCTGATGATGGATCATGTAGTGTGATCTGAAACGTTGATGAAGAAAAAAAATTGCACAAACAGTTTAATCCAGAAGCTGCATACTCTATCCATTTTATGTCAGTATGATAAGATTGATAAATTCCTCAAAGGCATTTGTCAACATTGGAACCCATTTCATGTATGTGCAATCGTATTTTCAGTTCAAAGATATGTTGACTCATAGCCACCATTTGTCTTATCATCTAAGCAGGGATTTTCATTCAGCAAAAAACAACCTTATGGAGTGTTGAAATTGTATGACCATGAAGACTTTGGCTATGCACATAAATCTACAACATTCAGACAACCAAGCAAACTTTGGCTACGTACATCAATCTACAACATTCAAATTGGAACCATTCTCTACCATGCATTTTTTCTTCCTCTAATTCATATGTTTGAGGCTTGAGCATTAAACTTAATTTCTCCATTGCATACTTGTACAGAAGCAATCATGTTTCCTTCCTAAATTTGGTCCTTGGAAACACAATAGTAAGCAATCATCAACTTCAGCTTGGAATGAACATCCTCTGTCCACATTGCCTATGATGAGGCTTCTTTGTAACCTCACATTCAACCTACACAAATAAAAAAAGCAATATATGATTATCAACATCCAATTTTTAATTTTCAGTCAAGTGTTTTGGTTTTTCAATATATGGTTGAGATTCCCACATTCATTTGAGGGCAAAAGATAACATGAGACCAACTTGAAATCACATAACAGAAATTCAAGGCCAATTTTATTATGACCAATGTATTTAAAGCAAAAGTTAAATTCTAAGGTTCACTTAATGTTATGGCACCAGCTTTATTTTCAATTTCAACCCTCACAGGATGTGTACATTAAAACATATTTTGTTGGCACATTTTGGCAAGTGTTTCTGTTCTCTGTACATTTTGTCCCCCATGCCAGGTAACTATGGGAGGAAATGTCAAATAGTAAACAGTTCAAACTTCCATAGTCCACAATGATTGAAATGAGGAGCTTCTAAAAAAAAATTATGAAAATTTTGAGAACATCATGTGAAGTTTGCACCACCATCAGGATGATGAATCTCTTATGCAATCTATAACTGTAGTACCCAATTTATGACAGACATTCCCTTGGTTGGATAGAGATATTGAATATTCAGATACCATACAAACCCATCGAGTGCAATGGTACAGATTCGTTAAATACTTCTGATTAGCCATGGAAAATGACAAGGAAAAGTAAGGACCCCAATACTTGAGCTCCTTAGGTGAATCATTTAATCCACAGCCAAACTCAAAGAGCAGAAACAAGAGCTCAAGAAATGAAAGACAAGATGAAAACAAAGATATGGGAGCCAATGATCAGAAAGTATTTTAAAAACAGATGTAGCTCTAAATTTTGTAAGAAGGGTACAGGGAAATGCCTGAGCCACCCCTGAGAAGGGTACATTAAAATCAAGTGTGGGAAACATAAAGAGACTATGCTCACTTCTCGATCAGGAAAAATGATTCATTTTATGGATTTTAATTTCACCTGTTGATGAGGAAAAATGCTTGATTTTATGGATTTTAGTTCAAAAAGGTAATATATTAAAAATTTAAAAGAAAAGGTAAATAAATGGTAGAGCTGGAAAAAGAAAGTTCAAAACAACACTCTTTCCATTCATGGTCAATTATTTGCTAATTCGCTTCAAATGATATAGTTATTGTGAATTATTAAAAAAAGTCATTAGGGGGGTGAGTCAAAATTGAGAAACAAAATGCAGAATGTGGTCAATATACCAGAAATAAACTGAGGAGTTGACATCATCCCTTTTGACTGTTGGTTAATCTCCTTATTCCACTGCCTCTCTTCTATCATACCCACAGTCATTTTGTGCGCTTGTTCTGTGTGTGTCTCATTACATGAAATTTCAGGGATTGAGCTGAAGTTGCCTGAATTTTGCTTATCTGTTCCTTTTCCTGAATTTTCAGACATTGAGGATCCTTGAAAAGGCATAACCTGAATATTCGATTGGGGACATGACAAACAAGGAGTTTGTGCTGGTTGTGATTTCTCAGCTTTCAGCTCACTCTTTATCGGCAAATTTGCTATTCCAGACTCGGAAAGACATGACACATCCTCTGCTTGTTGTAATGTTTCATCTTCCCTATTACCTTTCTGCTCTATCTTGGACTCTTTTTGCAAATTTGATGGTACTTCAACAGGACCCATTTTTACTGCAAGTGAATATACACTGTCATTTAAACTTAAACAATACAATGTACAAATTGAAAAAAAAATACCAATAAATTCTAATCGGTGAATCAAACTTCAGAGACAATATGCCTAGGAAGTGACAATCTGTTCAACATACCCGAAATAAACTCAGAAGTTGATATTATCCCTTTTGATTGTTGGATGACATCCTCAGTCGGCTGCTTCTCTTGCATCGTACCCACAGCCATTCTATGAGCTTGTTCTTTCTTTGTCTCATTACATGAAATTCCAGGAATTGAACTGGTTTTGACTGTATTTTGTTTGTCTGTTGCTCTTCCTGAATTTTCAGATTTGGAAAATTCTCTAACACTTATGAGCTGAATCCTTGAGCTGGAAAATGGCGGACGAGGAGATTGTGTTAGTTGTGATGTCTCAGCTTTAAGTTCACTGTTTTCCAGCACATTTGTTATTCCACCCTTGGAAATAGGTGCCACATTCTCAGCTTGTTGTAATGTTTCCTCTTTCCTCTCACCTTTCTGCTCTTTCTTTGATTCTTTCTGCGAATTTGATGGCACTTCAGAAGGCCCCATTTGTACTGCAAGTGAGTATACACTGTCATTTAAACTTAACCAATACCAAGTGCAAATAGAAAACAAACAACCAACAAATTCTAAATGGGCTTTTTATTTAAAAGACTATTCAGACATAACCTGTCAGAAAAAAATTAACCACCAAATGCATAAAAGACAAATCTGATTTACATAACAAAATACTTAAAAATTAAGAATCGGTGCCTGCACCAAGGATTTAAAAGACCCTGTTTGTTGACCAGGCCCCTGTATTCAGCAACTCTGCCATTATCCAATTACTGGCCAATGTGAACTGATCCAAAAGGAGAACTACTAGAGCAAACCCAACCATTCAGACAGAAGGAAATTATAGTAGAATGAAATTCTCAACAAAAAGTTCACCACTTTGATTAGAATGTGCTTGTAAGTTTTAGGACAAATTCGCACCACCAATAATTACAAGGTAAGATAACCCAAAAAGCACACAAGCACTTTGAAGCAATCTTAGTAACGATGAGAAGAATGTTAACATGCAAACCCAAGGACTTGGGGTGGTAACCAAATGGTAAATTTGAACTAATTACAGTGGAATTGTTCTCATCTTAAAAACCTTTGAGCTACTTCCATGGCATGTTTTGCCTAATGAAGATGCAACATACTCCCTAATGCCAAAGGCAGGGACACCCAACACTTGGAGATCACAATTGTGTCACTCCACGAAAGCAGGAAATGCAGAATAATAATGAGCCGAAGCAAAGGTGAGTACACCCATTAAATATTAACCTGTATATCTTGCCATTTCAATGAACCCAAATCTGCAAGCACAAGGTTGACTAGAAAGCTAAGTTGCAGCAAGGATTGAAAATGGACAATTGGAAACTTTGAGAATATGAGAATCTAAACCAGGGCCAGGGGGATTAGTATATGGCAAAAACGTGGGTTGGACATCCCATGAAACCACATCAGAACCAGAGGAAACTTTTGAAATTTCTTGAAAGCTTTATCGGTAAACATTCGGAAACTCCCAGAGGGCCAGAAATGGTATTCCAAGCTTAACATAAATTGCAGAAATTTGACATCCAACGCTCTGACAAAGAAAACTTCTTGAGACTCATGAAAATGGCTGGAAACATTTTGGAAATATGACAATGGATTTCCAGCATATTGGAAACAGCTCTAGCATGCAGTGCTATAATGTCAAAGGCTGGTGTACCCTAAGGTAAGTTAAGTAACAACGAGGCTAAAAGTGCATACCCAAAACAACCCTGAAGCAAAAGATGGGTGCTCTGAGAACAGGGCACACAAATTCCTGTCATTTCCAGGAACTCAAACCCAGAAATGTGCTTGCCCAAGAAGCGTTCACTTGTATTGAATGAGTCATCAATCAAGCTTAAGCTGTAAACCATTGGGACTTTCATTACTGCATCCGAGTCCAGAAACCCTCAAGTGACATGTTAAGTGTTGAAATTGGTTATGACATGCATCCAACTCTGACAGAGGACTTTCATGTTTACAAGAGAATTGATCCAAGTTCGAATCCCAGAGTCGCATGTTCTATGCGAAAAAAGCTTGAGAGCTCCACTTGAGAGAGGCTACAATAAATTTAAAAATTGCAAGTGCCCATCCAACCCACTAGCTTGGTGCTTGGGTAAGGATGTACATTTACAAGAAAATTGACCCATGTTTAGGAACGCAAGGGAATTTAGAAGTGGACAGAAGCTAAAGCCTCAATTGACACGGAAAGGACAATGATAGACGCTGAACCCCTCAAACAATCAGGAGACGAGATTGATGGCCTGTAAACTCAGTCAATGGGAAAGAAACTCAGCTGACCTCGGGTGATTTAGTCCGTCGGCCTCTTCTTCACCTAGTTGTGACATACAGCCAACAGATGAGACCAGATGCAAGTCTTGGGTAACCTTGACAGAAGATGATGACTGGTATCTAAGCCATTGGTTAACCGGCATGGAGAAACTGCCGATAAACAAATTAAAAAATAATCTGTAGTTTTATCCCCAAGGAATACGAAAAAATAAAGGTGGGTGTAACCAAAATTAAGGCAAGAGAACCCCTATTAGACTTAATGCCACAAAAGAGGTTGAGGTGATCGTCGTCAAGAATAAAGTCCAATAACACTCTCGTTTCGAGCAATCATGGCTAGTCCAAATATTAAAAGTAACATAGCTGACTTCAGGTGGTTTACTGTGGGTGCAAGCTCACCTAATGGACTTTCATGTAACAGACGCCCTTAACGATAACATCACCAAACAAGGAGAATTTGCCGAAAAGTTAAATTCAAATATAAAATCTCAACTCCATTTTATCACCGCGAACCCTGTTGTGACCCCCACCTCCCCTTATAAGGTGATGCAAGACAGACTTCGTGAGTATCTAATGAAACGCTTCTGGAAAAAAGTGTTTATTTTGCATCAACCTGGAGACTACCTGATACATGCCAGCAAGGAGAAGTTGGCACAATAAACAATCGTTCTTTAAACCACTCAGTACTTTTAACCCCAAGAAAACCCGAAAAATAGTGGGTGTCCCTCAAAAGCAAGATTAGTGCACCCCTAATAGAAATGACTTGAACAACCAATAAATATAAGTCTCTCTACTCGGGCACAGGTTAAGAATAAACTTACCGCTTACAGGCGCATTCGTTTTCTGAGGATTGTGTTCCGATTCAAGTGACAATTGACGAAGAGCGGCCTCTGCAGCAGCAGTCTCGGCCTGTTTGACACTTGGACAGTAGCCGGGGCTGTGATAAATGTGCCCATTGTATGTGACACTTGCCCTGAATCGAGGTGCATGGTCTGGCCCATCTTTTGTGGAGGTGTAGATGGGCAGGCTTAGGTAATTCCTTTGAGCGATTTCTTGCAGCTTGTTCTTCGACATCTCTTCCCGCCTCTCTGAATTCAAAACAGTTCGAGTTGAAAGTTAAGAACGTAAGGCTCGCCTCGCATGCCTGCAAAGTGCAATCCATTTCCTCACGAAACGAATCGAGGATTCATGTCTTTCATTCCCTATCTGCTGTACTTTTGTTATCGCACAGGAATCGATAACTTGGATTCGAAAATTAGTAATCTTTTTATCCAAATTTGGACAGATGCTTTTCGTTTGCTTCATGATTTTCTCATTGAATAGAAAAGATAAGTCCCATAAGGTAGCCTACTCATATAGTGAAAGAATATAAATATCTTGGGATTGACTTATTATAAGTTGAGTTGGGAGACTTGTAGATTCAAAATAGGTGTGGAAAAATTGAACTTTGGGATTGGAAAACTAAGAAAATCCTTTTTGGTTTGCTAGTCACAACGGTTGTACTTTATGGGTGTGAAATGTGGGGAAACAATATATGTTAAAATGCACTTGGAGACAACTACAAAGAATCCAAAAACATTTAGTAACAATCAGTCTCAAAGTTAAAACTACAATCCCATATGAAATTATTTTAGCTAAAACAAGGACTTTTCCATTTGAAGCATTGACGATAACTCGGTTGATAAGTTATTTAAAAAAGGTTGAAAACATAGATAACCACTGTTGGCCCAAAATGATTATGGAGGAGACACTAGATCGTAGGAAGAAAACTTGAATGAAGCAGAACAGCAAGTGGATGAACATGTGGGACATCAATTTGCAAGAGTGTCCTAGCACCAATAGTGAAATAAAAAGCTATGTGATTGAAAAATTTAGAACTGTCATGTGGACAAAACAAATTCCATCAAAGAGTTTAACTCGGCAAAGGATCATGGTGAAAAAACTTATTTAGGTGCGGCTATTAAAGGGAAAGCGAGGATGTTAGTTGCACAGTTGAGGACGAGATCGCATCATCTTAGGTGTGGATTGGTAGGTGGAAGATACCTGAGGAAACTTCAGAAGAAAGAACTTGCATATTCTGCAATAAGGGGGCAGTGGAAACGGAATGGCACTTCATCATGGAATACACAACTTATGAAGATATCTATACTTAGCATGAAAAATAGTTTGAAAGTTGACAATATGCACCAATTATTTGAGGAAAATAAGATTAACCAGATGGCCAGCCTTCTGGTCAAAATTAATAATAGGAGATCGGACTTGAAAAAGAGCATGAAGACAAATTAAGTATGTTTGTCTCTGTCTCATAGACTCTTTAGTCTCGTGGACATCATTAAAATCTTTCATTCATTCATTCATTCATATCAGGATTCCTATTAATTGATGGATGGTATCTGTCTATTGAATTTTTCCATTCACAACGTGGAGGGTTCCCTCCAGGCATATATACCTAGCATGGCTTTGTGTACGTACTTAATATTATATAAAGTTCTTAAAAAGAGAGTCCTTTATGAAAGGTATTTAGGTATCTTGGTTTTTTTTTTTCATTATTTAAATTTACAAATATTTAATTTTGAATTGTTATTTGAATAAAAACAAAATATTTTATGCCTAGAACACACTTAATTTAGTTAATAAATAAATATTATGAATAATTAAATTAATGTGACTAAACATGTTACTTATAAACAGGGAATTGAATGTTTAAACATGATTTTTTTTATGTAGCATAGACTTGGAGTCATTGAGCACAAAAATAAGTGCTTAAGATCAACACGTTTAGAAATTGTAGAACAACATCTCAATGGTATTCATCCATAACTTTGAAATAGTTCAAGAAACCATTTGATCTACAATTGTTTTTAACTAAAACTTTGTTAGTTCAAATGTTAATTAATTCAATTTTAACTTATTTCATTGATTAATATGTCCATGATTTAAAATTGAGATGCTGCTCAATTATATGGCTCCAGGTTGACCCCTTATATCAATTTAGCTTATATACAAATAATTACATAATACTCTTTAGCCACGTGAATTTTCTCAAGTGATGTGATGTAAAACTATATTCATTTTAATGCTCCAAAGAAAAGTTTTCCTAGAATGATGCTCCTTGTAAAGTATAGGATTTTTAACGAATAATTAATGAAGAATGAATATTCATTAAATGCCTTTAAATACTAAGATATGGCAATTAATTGTGTAAACATGTACAAGTTGATTCATAATAGCTATTGGAATAGGTGGGAGTCGACATACAATGTAAAATTTGGATCTTTGAATTTTTGGTCAATTTTATGCAGTGCAAGATTGATCTAGCAAATTGCGAGATTGATCCAAGACATGAAAGTATAAATATCGAGGTGATAAAAAGTATATGAGAATGAGTGCAAGGTGTTAGATGCAAATATAGATAAGATAAAAATATCAAGGTGATAAAAAGTGTATGTGAATGAGTGCAAGGTGTTAGGTGCAAATATAGATAAGATAAAGTCAAATGTTGAGGAATGAGTATAAATAGAGAGGGGTAATGGATTAGGGAATGATCCTAGCACAAGTGCATGACATTTGTCAATATATGATTATATTAACTCATTCCAAAAAATGAACCCAAAATAAATGGACTTGCTATGGGTATGCAAATTTTACCATTACATTTTTCCCCCACTTTGAGGGGCATGTGAATTCTATCATGAACATGCATCTTAAAGTATGTGAGCACTCACAAACATGCATGTAAAGTAAATATTCAAACATAAAAGGATATAAGGTTTATGTAAAGTAAGGGGGGGCCATTAGACCTCACTGTGTGTCCTTCCTTAGCACATGCGTGTTCCATGAGAACCTACAAAACAAAGAGAAGGTATTTAATGGGTGGTTGTTGTCATACAAGGAAAGATAAAAATGATTGCAAACTAAATTTATTGTCAATGATGATGAAAGAGAGAAGAAGAAAGTAGGGTTAGAAAAATATAATTGTACAAAGAGTGGTAATGGTAAGGCTTCACTTACTGTAGTAGTCATAGGATGACATGCTATTGTTGGATAGGACAAATGAGAGGGGGGGTGAATCAGTTGTCACAGATTATAACCTTACAATTACCGGAACTAACTCATAAATTTATTAAGTGATTAACCATCAAATGTAAATCCACAAACACGATAACACTAGATTTACGTGGAAAACCCAATGAGAGAAAAGCCACGGTGAGGATTAACTCACACTATAGAGAATATCAAAATCGATTATAAAAAGGCTCACTGCCTAAAATAAGGACTCATTGGCCATAGAGCTACAACTCGGGCTCACTGCCACAAAGATACAAAGAAGACTTGTTGCAGAGAGACAACAATCCCAATGTAATGAAGATTCCACCACAATCACTTATCAACTCGCATGAATGATAGAGTTAGCATTTTGCTCATTGCATCCAGAAACTCAGTGTTTAAGCTTTGCACTGAACAACCACACACTTAACTCACACACTTTAAGCATAACGTCAAAGTTGTTTCTACTCTTTCACTTATCTTCCTTCTTTTCTTATGTACAATTTTCATCGCTAGCACATTCTGTATTTATATTATCTCCAACCTTGAAGAGATACAAAGTCGGCCATCCAACTTCAAATTCAAATTAGGTTGGCACCAAAACATCCTAAGGTGGAATTAGAATGAGGCAACCCAAATACACGCTTCATCGGGACCCATAATAGATTCAACATGCTTCATCAACTTTGAAAGGAGTGCTTAACACACGGTCGGCCATACTAGTGTAAAACACATAGATCAATTAAGCTCGATACTTCCAAATGCCAAAACCAACTTCAATAGAACCAGGGCAACACAACTTTTGAACCATACACCATGAAACTTCATCAAAGAGAAATTTGGACCAGCAACAATTCTCCCAGACCTCAATCAACACACAGCAAAACATAGTTCACCAACAACCTTCTTTTAATAAAATTTTCTCAATATCCCCAACATGTACAATCAACAACGACTAGTAGAAAACCAACTGACCGGTTGGCATCAATGACAACACTTCATTCTTCTTCCATTCTTGTAGCAATCTCCCCCTTTGTCATTGATGGCAACACATGATGTGAAAAACCATCAAAGACACCATACCTATTCTAAAAATACTTCTCAATATTTTTCCTTTCTGCTTCTCCCCTTTTTGAAGATCATCTTCCTCATTACCTGCTTTCTATTTCTTTTCCTTTTCACATGCTCTCTCTCATTTTTTCTTTGTTTTCACATGCTCTCTCTCCCTCTTTGACATCAATGGAAAAGGAAAAAGATATGTCCATTGAAACTTCCTTTGACACGAAAATAGAATACTCATAATGACAACACTTAGAAAATATGCCTACTCCCCCTAAGGGCGGCCACCAACATTAGTCCAAAAGATAGAATCATGAATTCACCAGACTGATGCATCTCCAAATGCATCTTAGTTTGTAAAAGGAGGGGCAATAACCCCTAGCTTATCCCAGAGATACTCAAAAGTATCTTTAGGAAGAGCCTTTGTAAACATATTTGCAATTTGATCCTTTGTTGAAACATACTCAACCTTGACTTCATTCTCCATGACCTTTTCTCTTAAGAAATGATACATGATAGCTATATGCTTCATTCTCGAGTGCATCACTGGATTCTTTGAAATGTTAATTGCACTTGTGTTATCATAGAAGATAGGAATAGGATCATCGTGTAGTACTGCGATATCTTTCAATGTTTGTTTCATTCATAAAACTTGTGTACAACATGATGCAGCAACAATATACTCAACTTCAGTAGCTTTGCTTCTAGTCAACACACCTTTTGTCTTGTCTCCAATAATCTAACTTTTTGAATGATTTCTCTATACATATTTCGGTGTTCTAGGGTTCATTACTAGAGCATCATTTTCTCTTTCATTTTGCTCTTTCTGCTCATCTCCATCCTATTCTTCAACAATATCTTCTATTCTCACACAATCATGTTCATCAAACACATATCCATCAATATCAATAGAATTCTTCATTGTTTCATCAACCTTCACATTTGAGCTCTCCACAATCTTCCTCAATCTCTTGTTGAAGCATTTGTATGCCTTTCTTTTAGTAGAGTAACCAAGAAATATTCCTTCATCACTTCTTACATCAAACTTTACCAATGTTTCCTCATCTCTTCTGATATAGCATTTGCTTTTGAATACCTTGAAATATTTAACTGTCGGAATTCTTATGTGCCATAGCTCATAGGGAGTCTTTGTACTATTTGCTCTTGCCTGAAATCGATTGAATACATACACAATAGTGTGAATAGCTTCTTTCCAATAAACTTCTAGTAATTTGGCTTCAGTGATCATTGACCTAGCCGCTTCTTGAACTGTTTTGTTTTTCCTTTCAACAACTCCATTCTGCTAAGGATTTCTCAGAGCAGATAATTGTCTCTTTATTCCATTCACTTCACAAAACATATTAAACTCATGGGAGGTGAATTCACCACCTTTGTCATATCTCAAGCATTTTATCTTCAAATTCACTTCATTTTCATCCATAGCCTTGAATGCTTTGAATCTCTCTTTAATGCTTCTAATTTTTCTCTCAAGAATGTAACCCAAGTATATCTAGAATAATCATCAATTAAAAGCATAAAGTACCTTTCACCAAGTAGACTTTTCACTCTCATGGGACCACAAAGATCTGTATGAACCAAATCCAACAATCCAGTAGTAGATTGTTCTCTTAATCTGTAACGATTTCTTATCTGCTTCCTGAACTAGCAATTCCTGCAGATAGCATTTACAAGATTTGTAATTCTCAGTAGATCTCTCATAGCTTGAACATAACTAATCCTTGCCAAGTTATCAAAATTCATGTGACACATTCTCCTATGCCATAACCAACTGTCATTTATTTGAGTCATAAAACATCATCCATCAACACCTTTAAGTTGATAAATATTCCCTTTAGATTTCTTTCTTGTAATAATCAATGTTCTGAATCATTTATGGATCTCACACTTCTCATCCTTAAACACATGATCATATCCCTTTCTGCACATTTGACCAACGCTCAACAAATTATTCCTTAAACTATTAACATAGTAGACACCATCAGTATGATGCTTGCCATCAAAACTTACTGAACCTATCCCATAGATTTTAGCACCAGTATCATCTCCAAACATAACCAAACCTCCATCATATTTTTCAAGTTTCACAAACCTGCTCTTGTCACCAGTCATGTGATGTGAAGAACCACTATCAGCTACCCAAAAAAAAATTGTTTCTTTAGCATGTAGGGCAGATTTAACTGTACCTTCATTTCACTCCTCCTTTTCCTTCTCCTTCTTCTAAGAACTTTCTTTTGACTGTCTTTCTAAATTAGTAGAAGTAGGTTCATCTTTAATTTCCAAGAACAAGCATTCATTGTCATTTAGATCTTCATATTCAAAATCTTCATCTAAAATACTAGCATTCTCATTAACATAGTAAGCTCTGTTAATCTCCTTTCCTTTCCTTTCTTTCTCATATCTTTGTTTATTCTGTTTAGCTCTTTCTGGACACTTTGCAGCATAGTGACCAATTTCTCCACAACTAAAGCATTTAAAGGGAAATTTTCCTTCATACTTACCAGAGCCTTTTTCTCAATCTTCTTACAAAGTTAGCCTCAATTTCTTCAAAGTTCTCTTCATCTGAATCTTTAGTTTTTGTAGCTTTAAAAGCAGTCTTTGTTTTGCCTCCACTTCTTAGATTTGGCTTCCTCATTTCATAAGATGTCAAAAATCCTAACAACAAATCCTTAGTACAAGTCTTGTAATCTATAGTTTGCTCAATAGCACTCACCTTTTCATTATAAGCATCAGGAAGAGTTATGAGAATCTTCTTTACAATTCTGGTTTCATCTACAATGGTGCCAAGAGATTGCATTCCAACCACTACTTCATCCAATCTCTGTACATAGGCTTTAACATTCTCATCTTTAGAAAAATGTAGAAGATCAAACTATGTTTCCAAATTCTGTATTTTTTCCTCTTTTACCCTTTCATCACCATCATGCACTCTTTCTAAAGCATCCCAGACTTCCTTAGCTCTCTTAAAATTTTGAACTTTAATCAACTCAGAATGTACCAAACTATTCTTCAAGATGAACTTTTCCTTGTTATTCGCTTCATGTGCTCTAATTTATTTAGGTGTACTCAGACCATTTGCAGGAGGAGTGTAGGGATTCTTATAAGCTTTCTCTACATCAAATCTACAAAACTCCAGATATTCTTCCATCAATACTTTCCAGATACCATAGTTAGTTCCATCAAACCTCAAATAATCAAAGACCATTTTGTTAGCCATCCCGGACCTTCCTCAAGCGGTTAATCTCTTCACCAAGGAACTAAGCTCTGATAACAATTGTTGGATAGGACAACTAAGAGGGGGGTGAATCAGTTGTCATAGATTATAACCTTAAATTCAATTACCAGAACTAACTCATAAACTGATTAAGTGATTAACCATCAAATGCAAATCCACAAACACAATAACACCAGATTTACATGGACAACCATGGTGAGGATTGACTCACGCTATAGAGAATATCAAAACCAATTACAAAAATTCTCACTGCCTGAGATAAGGCTCACTGCCTAAAATAAGGCTCACTACCTGAAATAAGGCTCACTGCTTGAAATAAGGACTCACTATCCACAAGGCTACAACCCAAAGGGCTCACTACCACAAAGATACAAAGAAGACTTGCTACAGAGAAACAACAATCCCAATGCAACGAAGATTCCACCACAATCACTTATCAACTCACATTAAAGTTATCCTTCTGCTCACTGCATCTAGAAACTCGGCATTTAAGCTCTGCACTGAACAACCACACACTTAACTCACACACTTTAAGAATAACATCAAAGTCACATATGCTCTTTCACTTATCTTCCTTCTTTTCTTATGTACAATTTTCATCGCTAGCACATTCTATATTTATACTATCTCCAACCTTGAAGAGATACAAACTCGTGCATCCAACTTCAATTTCAAATTGGGTCGATGCCAAAACATCCTAGGGTGGAATTCGAATGAGGGTGACCCAAACACACGCTTCACAGGGACCCATAATAGATCCAACACACTTCATCAACTTTGAAAGTAGTGCTTGACACATGGTTGGCCATACCAGTGTAAAACACATAGATCAATTAAGCTCGATACTTCCAAATGCCAAAACCAACTTCAATAGAACCAAGGAAACACAACTCTTGAACCATACACCATGAAACTTCATAAAAGATAAATCTGGACCAGTAACAATTCTCCTGGACCTCAATCAACACACAACATAACATAGTTCACTAGCAACCTTATTTTAATACAATTTTCTCAATATCCTCGACATGTACAATCAACAACAACTAGTAGAAAACTAGCTGATTGGTTGACATCAAAGACAACACTTTATTCTTCTTGCATTCTTGCAATAGCTATATCAAATATTAGCATGTTATGTGATCATAATCTATCTAGACACAATAATGAATCTTTATATCGATACTTATAATTATTTGTAAGCCCAACAAAGAGGTGTTAGAGATAGATATTGCCCCTTCAATTGGTTTCATCCCTTGAATGCATGAAATTGGAGGAGAAGAATAAATAAAACATGAAATGTAATTGTAATCTAAACATGAAATGTAAGCATATAAATTGAATGAAAAGTGATGAGTGTCATAAATACACCATGTGAAAATTGGATAAAACATCTTGAACGATAAGCATGATAAGAATGTGGGCTAAGCATTAAGGAGTATAAAATTTTCCCCCATTATATATAAATAAAGATAATGATGTGGCCCTTAATGGCCAAAAACATATATAAGTACATAGAACACTAGGCTAGGTAGATGCTCCCATTATTTCATCCAAGAGCATGAGAACATGATGGTCAAGATAAGGCAAAAATTACCATGTGGTGAGATACTTATAGGTGCATGGAATACCAAGCATCACCACATGACCAATAATATGGGGAAGGTTATGGTATCCATAGTGTGACCTAAAGAGAATTGATGCATGAAAAAATGGGGAAGGCACAATGGTCCCTAAAGTAATATGATTGTGATGTGGGCTTGATGAATGTTATGGATGATAATAAAATAATAACATGTGTATTTTCCCTAATAATAAGGTAAATATGGCCCTCAATGACTTAATAATTCATGTTAAAATCAAGAAAAGGTAATTGTATTAATATATAAGCATGTAAGGACAAATAAGTAGGATGTGATCATTAAATTCCATGTAAATATGATTGCCCCCAATATGGGCAATATGATAAGATAGCTCTAGAAGCAAGTTAAGAAATTATAAACTCATGTGAGGTTAATATATCAAAATAAATTGAGCAATGGATGATAGCATGATAAGGCTCGTATGCATAAATTATAAGCATCAAAAGCATGCTAAAATGTGACAAGGATCATGAGCATAGGATGCTAAAAATCAAGCTAGTTTAAACATAGAACACAATAGGACATATGAGTCAAACAAAGCATGTAAGCAAGCATAGAAAGGTAACATACAATTAGCTTATGAAAGATGCCCCCAAGTGGAGAAATAGATCATAAACCATAACACATAAGGTGAAATGAGAATAGGAGGTGCAACAAACATGGAAAAATCAAAGGGACCAAAGTGTAAGAATATATATGAGGTGGTAAATGGATGAATAGGAAAGGGGGAGCACAACATGTAAACAAAAATATAAATTAGAATGATAGAAAGTGCAAGGAATAAATAATGTGAACAATATAACACATGTTCAAAGTCACTTATATCATACTAATGATCCAAGAAGATTTGGATTACTATAAAAAATTATAAATCTCAAGTGTTCCATGCCATCCTTTATAATTTTTTCAACAAGATTATCATCCTACTTAGCACCTCTATTCCAAACTACAAGTCCTAGCTTGACTTAAATATGGTGCCACGTGACTTGATTAGTCTCTAGAAATTATGAGTGATTGTGATGGTTGAAGTAGAATATGAAATGTCATAATTTGAAATGATGCTTCACCTTCCTCTCTCGTATATTAATAGACACATCCATTCTGGGTGAACCCACAATAGTGAGTCCCTTTTATGGGACATCACATTTTTTAACTCAAATGGAGGTGAAAAGTTCAAAACACCTTCATTCAAATGTAATTCAAAAAGTACCTTCGTTCGAAGGTTTAAAATATAAAAAACCATCCATTTCCACAAAACAAAGGCCCTAAAAATGACCTTTCCACATTAGGCCTTTGACTTTCCTCAAAATTTTATGTTTCCAACCTTGGGTTGAACTAGCAAATGGAATGAATATGAAAAGATGATTTGCAAGATTTTAGTACACTCAAAGCAAGCTTTTCAACGAGTATAATATTGAATATATTTAATTTGTTTGTTATGAACTTATGTTTTATTTTCTAGTGAAGATAGGTTTTTCAACAATTGTGAAGGTATTTATTCCACACACATGGAAAAAAAAAGTAAAATAGATTAATTTTTTTTAAAAATAGCTATGCTCTAGGTATTGTTGTTCTTATTTCAACAAAAAAAAATGTTAATTTGGATGAATACAAAAAAAAATTATGCAGTACTAAAGTAGCCTATGTCTTATAGTTAATCTCACTTCAAAAATATAATTTTTTTTATTTTTTTTTTCTAGATAAAACATAAATTATGCAACAAAAAATTATGGAAAAATATATGTGCCGTAGATATTAGTGTTATAAATCATGTTTAAAATTTTGCAATTTTATCAATCATGTTTAAAATTTAATAATTTTATCTTTCCTACAAATAAATTTATGTTGTACCAAAGTAACAACACTTTTTTAAAATATATGTATAATATATGGACAAAATCTCAAAAATACTACTTCATGTCATCTTCAAATTCTTAACAGTTTAGTTGCTATAGTTGTCAAAAAGTGAAAAATTAGTGAAAAATGTTGATTTCAATGTCCCAATTTGTAAGATGATAGATCAACATTCTTTGTAAGATTATGGTTAGATGAGAAGATAGACAACACACATTTGTTCTCACATATAATGTAAAAAAGTAGCATAATAAAAAATATTGTTACAATTGTAATTCAATTATCAACTATCTTCTAAGTTTTCCTCGTTCTCTTGCATTGTGCATACTTTTACTCTCATCTCTATCATACACAAACCATTTTCATGCATAACATAATTGAATCCATGTAATTAGGTTATCCACTAGGTCCTACCCTAGGCCCAAGATTAAGTTGAATTGCTTAATATCATTTCTAGGTGGTATTATAGTGGTAATTTAAATCTTATCTATTTGTATGCCCACCCATGTGAGGTGTGTACATAGGTAGTTAGGGCTGAGATTTGTTGGCACCTAATTTGACTATGCCTAGTTTTCTTGATCCATAGTCAACTTATGTATCTTGGCATTATTTAACCCATCATTCATAATCGATCAAAGAATTTTTCCTAATGGGTCTCCCTTAGTCAAATTATGCATAAGTGTTGGTCTTCATCATTGCTCATGTGCCTATCATGTGTTAGAAGTTACCAAAATCCAAAAACATCTCAATATGGAGGTCTTCAATTCAATTTCTAAGGACTAGGTGGAGTTTTAAAGTTCAATAGTTCCCATCATGATGTCTCTTTCCTCCAACCCCCACCTTTTCCTTTTGATTTTTCAGATTTTTTGTGTTTCCCATACTTGCACCCCTTTCCTCTAACCCCTATCTTTCCCCTTTGATTTATAGAGTTTTATACTTTCTCATTCCAAAATTATTCTCCTCTAACCCCTATGTTTTGACATTTTGCACTAAGTCATCTTTCAAAGTATTAATTTTGGTTATTCTTGTACCTACATCCTTCATGGCTTGAGTTCCTTAGTATCCCTTATCCTTGACTTTTGGTCTTTCCCTTTGTATTATTTTCCAAAGTTAGAGATATGGGAATACCTATAGCATGATACTTTTGGCATGGGTTATAAATTATTCTCAACTCCTAATACCTAACATTTCACATTGTGTACCTCATCGAATTCATGAGATCAAACCTATCCTTATTTAGTTGCCTTGTGTAAAGAGTTTGTGGTATCCCTAACTCCCATTACTTCCCTTTATATGTATTTTTGGAGTCAATTATGTGGGGGTACCTTAATTTATTTGTTGTAGGCATGAGTTATGGAGTATTCCTAATCCTTAATATGCTCGAAACCCCAAAACTCCTACATTTTCAATGTTCATCTACACCTACCTCCCTACACAAACTAGAGTGCCATTAACAACCACATTTGATGCCACTACTCCAAGGGGATTTTACTAGTTGAAAAATATTATTTAATATTAAGGGTGGTGACTGAAATGTACTTCCAATGATGGAGGATGAGGTTGATAATGCAATCATTATTGTGGTGGTTGAGTTCCAACTCATGGTGGTCCTCTTGCCTATTCAAGCTATTAATTTTGCATTTTTTGGGATCAATACTTCTTTTGTTGTCACATTTATGACCTATAATTCTTTCACGATTCTTGAAGAAACATGGCAACCAACAAAGCACTATATATAATAGTTCATTTTCCAAAAATATGGTTGGACATTTCTCTTTTCCATGCAATTGCAAGTGTGAAAGTGTGTCTAGTTTTTCAACTCCTACAAATCTAGGTTTCCATTATAGTAGCACTCTTGTAAATCACAAGGGGGTTAATATTATAAATGATTCATGTAACTTGATGTCTCTATGGCTCCATTTTTAGATATGTAGGGGACTTCTAACTTAAGTTTTCCTATTGAACATGTGTTGGTTTGAATGTAATGATGATTAGATGAATGATATAACATTCTATTGATGACAAGATTTGCAATAGTTTTATCCTTACTACATATTGATTTCTATAATTTGGAGATAGATTATTAAGTATATCCATTTGCTTGACATTGTATTTGTGGTGTATTTTTATGCACAACTTGTATAATAGTAAAATCTTGGTTTAATTAAAACAACTTATTCTAATAACCAAACTCTTATTCTACTTCAATTAAGCTAAAAAAATATATATTTACTTGCAAAAATAAAAGATTTATTATATTTACTTTCATGTCACATTTATGACCTATAATTATTTCACGATTCTTGAAGAAACATGGCAACCAACAAAGCATCATATATAATAGGTCATTTTCCAAAAAGATGGTTGGGCATTTCTCTTTTCCACGTAATTGCAAGTGTGAAAGTGTGTCTAGTTTTTCAACTCCTACAAATCTAGGTTTCCATTAGAGTAGCATCTCTTGTAAATTACAAGGAGGTTAATATTATAAATGATTCGTGTAACTTGATGTCTCCATGGCTCCATTTGTAGATCTGTAGAGGAATTCTAACTTAAGGTTTCCTGTTGAACATGTATTGGTTTGAATGTAGCGATGATTAGATGAATGATATAAAATTCTAATTGATTACAAGATTTGCAATGGTTTTTTCCTTACTACATATGGATTTCTATAATTTGGAGATAGATTATTGAGTATATCCATTTTATTGACATTGTATTTGTGGTGTATTTTTATGCACAACTTGTATAATAGGAAAATCTTGGTTTAATTAAAACAACTTACTCTAATAACCAAACTCTTATTCTACTTCAATTAAGCTAAAAATATATATTTACTTGCAAAAATAAAAGATTTATTAAACAAAAACAAAGTGAGTGCTTTAAATGAAAATTAAGAACTATTTTTATACTATAACTCTCAAAGAAACTCAAAAGATCATGATTTACAACAAATAAAAATAATATTAAAATTTAATTATGACATAGGGGAATAATGGGTAATGGTTAAAAGCATAATTAAAGCATTAGGGTTAAAAAACATAAAAAAATTGCACAATAGAGATCAATTACACCCATACTAAATGAAATTTGAATGACATGCTTCAAAAAAAATTTAAAGTCAGAAAACAATTCTAATAAAAAAAATAACTCAATGTAACAAGAAAACCTTACAATCCCATTGTTAGATTATGCTCCTTGGATATGTTTGATTGCTCAAATTGCATAGCCCATGTTATAAAAGCTTGATTGATGGAGAATTGGATTTACAAATGCTCAAAATTACTTAAAAATCAAGAATGCATAAGCTCATGAAAAATGAATGATTGTGAATGATGATGGAGATAAATATGGCTTCTTTTATATAAATGTAGATATTCAATCAATGGTGGAGACATAAGATGAAGATCAATGATCCAAAATGAATCAAGGAGATCAATGAATGAGATTTAATGAGAGATTTAGTTAACTCAAAATATCCCCTTAATTCGTGGAAATTAGTTTGAGATATTTTGGAGGGAAGATATTTTGAAAAGGGAATTTCCCTTTTTGAAAATGAAATATGCTTTGTGCAAGTTGGAGGAAAATTAGTAAATAAATAATTAAAAAAAAAAATTAATTATGAGGTGGGAGGAAAAAATAAGACTTATAATTATATAATTAAAAATTATTTAATCATGTGTGAGAGGGAAAATTAATATTAATTAAATAATTGAAAATTATTTAATCAAAGTGGGGAGATAGAAGTTTAGATTTAAATAAATAATTCAAGATTATTTAATCAATGTGATAAGAGGGAAAATTGATGAATTTTGATGAATTAATCAAATTAAATTAATTATTCAATTAATAGATGAAATTAGGGAATTTAATCAAATAATTAGGAATTATTTAATTAAAATTGAGGAATCAAGAGATAACGAGGAAAATGATGTAAATTAGGCAAATATGAATGTGTAATGTACTTAGAAAATTTTAGTTGTATACATTTTGCCCCTCTTTGAGATAATGTACTTGTTACATTGTTTCAAAGACATGATGCTACTTGAAAAAAAAATTAATTTTTTTTGATGTCCCATTGTGATCTAGTGGACGAAGGATGGTAGGCTACCCCTTTGAGAGATTGGCTAGAAAAAATGATTTTTAGGTCGGGCTCACGATAGGATGACGGGATTGGTTTGGTTGAGAAGAGGAGGAAAAATTAGGTCCTAGGGTTCTTAGAAACTAATCAAGAGAAAAGGCAAAGGACGAGGAATAGATTGAAAGGAGATGGAGGGATGAAACCCAGGGCTTTGGGAACCATAGATATGCATTTGAGTTCATTTTTAGCTCATTTACACCCTTTGAGTTTAGAGTTTTGTGAGCTCTGATCCTTCTACCTTTTCAGAGAGTTGATCACAATGACTCATGCAATTCATACCCCATACCACGCAGAGGCAGTTCGTCAGTTCCATCGGCCTGTCAAAGTAGACCCCCTGGTACATACCTAACCCTTATACTTGTGCATGTAGTTTTAGGTGTCATAAATGCTAGCTAAAGGTAGGATCACAAATGTGTCGAGTTAGACTCAACACTTATGAAACTTGATGCATGCATTTGAACACCAAAGTGATGCTTTTGCATAAAGTGTGACGCTTTTGCATAAGTGAGTAGATTCACAAATTTGGTTTGCTTTTAACTGTGATAAAGTGACACATTTTCCAAAATGCTCAGTTTTGAAATTGGTAATGTGATGCTTTTGAAAAAGTGTCTGCTTTTGACTATGATAAAGTGACACTTTTGAAAAAAATCTCTCTTTTGCTCTAGGGCTTATCAAACTTAGATTCTTTTCAAAATTTTGACAAAATTGACATTGTGGATGCTATGCTTACAAGCGGTTTTGGATCCTATTCTATTGTGGGAGTGACAACCACAAGCACTCAATAGGATGGGTCACTTCAAAGAGATGGATGTGGAGTTCCTAGGAGCTATTGGGCTATACTACATCGCACGTATGCTAGAGATTCGAGCTCATAGGGAATTTATGATTGCTTTAGTGGAGAAGTGGTGTTTCAAGACTTCATCGTTCATGCTACCTTTAGGAAAGGCGATGATTACATTGGAGGATGTCTGGCACATTTTGTAAGTCCCTACTCATGGGGTGGTAGTCATTTATGAGCCAAATCACAATGTGAAGGCACTTGAGAGGGTGCTATGAAACAACGAGCTGGACATCGACGATGGACAAATCGATCTATGATGGTACATTATCATCATCGACAATGGACAAATCGATCTATGATGATACAATAATAGTGATAGTAGGCCTCATATGTGGGCATATCATGCCTAACAAGAGATCAAGAGGCTTCTCAAATAGTTGGGGTAGAGTTGTAGAGTATATTATGGAGGAGGCTTGGGTGTATGCTTGGGGACCATGCATTTTAGCACACCTTTATCACAATATGCACCAAGTGGTGTATCATTTAGTGACTAGCATGTTTTTCAAAATCACATTACTTCAAATTTGGGATTGAGAGCATATTGTTGTGCTCAAACCAGTTGGTGAGGTGGTCAAACAACCTAGTTATCCTTTGGTTTACATATATGATATGATGTTGACACATTGTAGATTGGGTGACCTTGATTATTAGAGGAGACTTATTGATGAGATGGTTGAGTTATGATGGAGGTCGTGGCTATGCATAAAGCTATGGGACAATGATGATGCACATCTTCCTTACTACTGTTAAACCTGATGGTTGATCGGGTGTACCCCATAAATTCTTGAGTGATATCTACTTGACAGGGTTCGTCACTAGTTCGATGAGCCTTAGGATATACCAGCTAATGTTTACCATGCAGTATTTGAATACACAACTCGAGAGATTGAAAATTAGGGTCCTATGCCCTTGCCATAAACTGATGTGACAAAGTTTATTTAGTTAACACCCTTACAATGGATCTGGGCCAATGGTGAGGATGATTCTAGGGTGATTGCAGACTACGATGCTTGGTGGATACCCAAGAGACCCTTGAAATTCACTCACCCCGATGGAGGAGCAATGGGGGATGACATGAGACAGATGCAGAGACGGGGAGAGCTTGTAGACAAAGGCAACGAGTGGAGGTTGAGGTCCTAGTTGTTGAGGACCAAGGTCAAGCCTAGGTAGTTGCAACAATTGTAGTACCTATAAGGGATGATGGAGGAAAAGGAGGAGATGGGGGCCTAGATAATGTTAGGCTCTATGTTTCTCTATAGGAGCATGATCGGGCCTGAAGAGAGTTCGATGGATATAGGGTTGATCAGGATGGATTGATAGTACAACTTGCTCAAAGGACCATGAAGCAAGATTAGAGAGCATTAGAGAGAGATGCAACTATCACTCGACCATAACAATTAGAGGCCTAGCTTGCACAAGTGATTGCTAAGTGGGATACAAAGAGAGGTCAGAGGTAGAAACTAGTGGTTATCAGTTAGGGGTTGGTCATTCCCATGTCCCAATATTATAGGATATTGGAGTGTTTGAGTGAGAGGTGACCTACTACCAAACACTCTATGAGGTAGTAGTGTTGACACATCAAAGATAATCAAGATTATTTTCCAAGAGCACAATAGGGGGATTGAGGAGGTCAGATGGTGGTTTAGTGGGGCATCCCTTGCAGGAACCTTCATAGGCAGGGCCCTTAGGTGTACAGGGTTCTCGAGGAGGAAAACAACAACAACAAGGTCATCCTACTACACATATGGCTCCTCCTACACATTTGGTTTATATGATGATGCATAGATGATACATGATTTTTTTTTGTATATTTTCGATGTAATATATGATGGTGATGTAAGATGGATGTTATATGATGCAATATATGATGGTGATACATGATGGACATCATATGATGTTATTGATAGTTTGTGGATATAAGATGAGATGGATATTTTTGTATCTATCATAATACTTGGATATAATTGTTAGTATGATGAGTAGAATAGAAGAATGGATGATTATATAAATAAAATAGAATGAGATGTGATGAATGAATGATGTTGATCAAATACCAATAAATCTATGATTATTAAGTAGATTCGAGATTTTATTGGATATATGATGCGATAGGATAAATGATTTTGATTTTGAGCAATCTTTATTTTATGCTAAATAATTTAGAGCAATCTTTATTTTGATATAGCAAGTAGACACTATGCACAAGGTATGAAAAACCAGGGTGGTGTTGTATCTATTGCATAGACTTTGACTCTGCAAACAAATAGGAGTATCCTTGTTCATTCTTAGCATACAAAAAACCTTGTTTTATCATGTGAGAGACTGAAGCCATCGAAGCAAGTAGACCTTAAGTACAAAAGGTATGAAGAACCTAGTATACACAAGCCATATATTTCTTGAGACTATCGCTCCACCTACAAGACAAGTATTTTCCAAGGTTGTATTACAAGAATATCCCACAAACACAATATATGAAAGCAATGAATATATTTTTCGTACTCCTCTAGACACACCAAGATATTGAAGATCAAGGTGGCATTGAGTGAATGATGGAATGAGACAAAAGATAAAACAAAAAGAAAAGACCAACTGACAAAACAAATTAATGCCATCATATCTCTTGCCAAAGAGATTAGTTGTAGGTGATATCTGAAATGATGCCTATTTTAGGAAATAAATATCCATTAAGACATTCGTTAGATGATGTTAATTCAAATGATTAAGGCTATTGATATGAAAGCTAGTTGATAGGTTCCGACAATGATCAATACTTTCAATTTTCATGAACGTTTGTGTTTTGATTATTTTTTAACTTGTTTTTTGTTTGCTTTGTCAAAGGTGATTGTGATGATAAGTTTATTATGGATGGGCGGTTTTTGATGTTTTATTTTTGGATTTTTTTGGGAAATTTTTGAATTTTTTTTTTTAAAAATTGAATTTTTTTTTAAATTTTTGAATTTTTAAAAATTTGAAATTTTTTGAGGTTGTTTTTGGATTTCGCAAAAATATTTGAATGGTTTTGAAGCTTTTGAAATGTTTTGAGGTTGTTTTTGAGATTTTGATGTTATTTAAATGTTTTTGGATTTTGACATTATTTGAATGTTTTTAGATTTTGACATTATTTGAATATTTTTGGATTTTAACATTTAAGGTGATAAACAAGAATCCAATATGACGACTAAGTTCATGAAGATTCCCCTAGTCAAATATTAGATTAATTTGTGATGGACTAGATGAGACAACCCTAGGATGATGCAAGTAGTACATGTAATGACATATACTAATCAAATACCTAACCATGCTAGGGATGGAAATATGGTAGATGGATGGATGGAGTAGATTTATTATGGATGGTATGAGAGAGGTCGTTTGATAGATGGTGAATGATTCTTATTTACACATGACACTTGTCTACTATATTTTCACCAAGGTACTTGTCCAAAGTGCTACTGAAGTGGTTTTCACTAAAGGAAAAAATTTCTCTTTACTATTTTATCCTTTTTTTTGAATTTTTTAAAAAGATACCCCAAGATGGGTTAGGCATAGAACAATTTAAGATGACTATTGTTGATAAGTTTTGACAAGGGATCCCCTTTAGGTGTTGCTAATTGATAATATCTAGATCCATAGCTTGTAGTAACAACAAATGGTCCTAACCAATTAGGTTCAAATTTTCCTTTGTTAGCCTAATCCAACTAATTATTTTGATTCTCTTTAAGGACTAGGTATCCCACTTGAAAGTGTTGGCCCTTGATTTTCTTGTTGTAGGTTCGACGAAGATGATTCTAATAGGCTTGTAGATGGTTAAGTGCTTGTAGATGTAGTTCATCTAATAATTCTAGCTCATTCAGTTTGGACATTCGATATTCTTCATCATCAATCAGATGTTGCAATGAAACCCTTAGTGATGGGAGCTCAACCTTAATAGGTAAGATGTATTCAATACCACATACCAAGGAATATGGTGTGGCACTGACGAGTGTTCTAATACTAGTTCAGTAATCCCATAAGATGAGATTAATTTGTATGTGCTAATCATGGCCAACATTATTAACAATATTTTTTAGGATATTTAAGATAGTTTTTTTAGATGCTTCAGCTTGGTCATTCCCTTGGGGATAGTAAAGTGTAGAGAAATGGTGTTGGATATGAAATTGGGTACAAAGTTCTCAAACATTCTAATTATTAAAAGGTGTTCCATTATCTGTGATGATAGCTTGAGGGACACCATATTAACATATTGGGTAATTTAGGATGAACTTGAAAATTTACTTACCAGTGATGTAAGTAAGAGGAATGGTTTCAATCCACTTCGATAAAGTACTTAGTGACAATAATAATAAACTTATGGTCGTTAGAGGATGTAAGTGAAATCTTTATCATGAGATCGATCCCCCATTGTGAGAAAGGCCAAGGTGTCGTTATAGGTTGCAATTCTTATCTTAGAGCGTGGATAAGATCCCCATGTTCTTGACATTGTAGGTGTTTCTTTACAAACTAGTTTACTTCTTGTTCCATGGTCAACCAATAATATCTAGTTCTAAGCAACTTCTTTGCAAGGGTAAAGCCATTCGAGTGTGATCAAAAAATTCCTTTGTGTACCTCTTGTAAGGAAATCGTAGCTTTTTCCAAGTTAAGACACCTAAGTAACATGCCATCGAGACTCTTCATATAAAGGGAATAACCAATAATGACAAAGAAGGATGATCTTTGGATGAAGGTTTTATGTAGGTTAGTGGTGAGATTGGGTGGTATGAAACCATCATGCAGGTATTGATAGATGTCATAGTACCATGGGGAATTGGGACCAACAAATTTGCACACAAATTTTGATTCGAGAACTTCGAATGCTAGTATGAGTAGTTGTTCTACAGGAAATTCATACTTATGACTATTGTGTGGCATATCTAATAGAGATCCAATGGTCACCATAACATATGTTGCCCTATTGTTGATTCAAAGAATTTGTTCAAATATAATGACAATGAATTATCCTTTGAAACTATCGATCATGTTAATTTATATGGCATTAGTTTGTCATCTTTGGTTTGATAGTTTTTGTTGACCTGTCTTACCACTAGTTGAGAGTCACTGTAAACCTAAAGTTCCTCAATTTTCCACTGGATAGCCATTTTCAACCCTATTATAAGGGCTTCATATTGAACTATATTATTAGTATATGGAAAGGCTAGTCAATAGGATTTGGGAATGTAATCTCCTTAAGGGGTGATGAATAGAATCCCTACCCACAATCCATGTTGTGTATGAGAGCCATTGAAATACAATTTCCATTGATTTGTTGACATTATTGTGAACATTGTCTCATTTGGGAAATCTAATACCAAAGGATTTTCAATATATTGGTGCCTCTACTGGTTGATCTACTATGAAATATCCCTTGGTTGCCTTTCTGTCCACATATTCTATGTCAAATTCACTTAGGATCATAACCCATTTAGCCATACAACTGGTAAGGGTTGCTTTTTATAATAGGTATTTTAGTGGATCAAATTTTGAGATAAGCTTAACCTGTCGATTGAGCATTTAATTGTAGACATGTAAAAATGACCTAACACTTATCGCACATCCTAAGTGACATTTTCTCATCATCGACATAATTATCACCTACTATCATTGCAATTCATATCAATTGCATCAAAAACCCTAATTTTCTTTATTGATTGAATAATATTACATTATTTAATTAATTCACTTTTTCATCACTTTTGACTAATTAAACAAATTTTATTTATTTAATAAATTCCTAATCTAACTTTATTCCTCTTGATTAATTAAATAACATCAATTATAAATAATTATGTCGCTAATTTACCCTATTTCCCCTAAATCAATTGAATTATTAATACTTAATAATTTAATTAAATCACTTTCCCCTAAACATGAATAATTAAATTATTTATTCAAAACATCATTCAAAAACGTCAAAACAAACAAATACAACTTTGTTTGTAAAATTCAAACATGACTTGCATGTTCAACTAAAAAATCCTTAATTAATTAATTAGCCTCACCCACTTTTATGATTGAGAAAATCACAATCATTGATTGCTCACTTTGATTGGTTGACTGATCCATCTATTTCCTGACTGATTCATCTGTTCTTCAATCCCACTGAAGGCTCAATCTATTTCCTCAATTCCACTAAACATGCAAATTGATTTAATTAATCACACTGATCATGTAATCAAAATCCACTGATTCTTCCCATCTAATTCCCCTCAACGGTTTTGAATTGTTAATTAGGATATATTTTACTACGTGATCTCGATCATTCATTTCAAAACACAAAATCTATATAACAACCATCTTCATCCTAAAAAACTATTGGAGAATTGACATCTTTTGCACAAAGAAGTAATGTCGAATTGATAATTGATTTCACACAAGCTTTTACACACATCTTCGATCAACATTGCACAACTTTGAAGGATTTTTGCTACGCACAAATGGAGGCTTCACATTGATACAACAATGATCCAACATCATTGTGAATACACTTCAACGCAAGATGAGTAATAATATGGTTATTTTGAATTATTTTTGTTTGTTCTTTGTTTGTATTATCTTAGTTCATTGAATTCAATAATCTTGTATTGTTCATTTTGTGAGTAATGAGTATGAATCTTAGTCTTTGTTTGAATTAGATTAGTTTAATTCATTCATGTTTGATTTCCTTGTGCTTATCGATTTCCCCCTTCCAGATTCTAGCATGCCTGGTGGGACCATGGTCCTTAGCACTAACATTTCTATGAGTTTTAATTGAGCAATTGCAGGTTCTGGAACGTAGATGCACTTTCTAGAAACACACTTGAAAATTCTTCACGTAACAGCTACACGAAACTCACGTGGTCATTCTTTCGTTCCTGCCACAATTGCCCTTTTTTTAACCGCATTTGACTTTTCTGGCCACTTTTGTTTCTGAAATAGGGTTGATTTTGAAAATTTGGATCACAGTTGTTGATGACAGGGGCACTTTTGATTTTTCTAACTGCATTTGACAAACATAACTGAGCCACTTTTAATTAAGAATTTTTCCTTTTCTCTATTTTTTTTATCTGAGATCTGCAAGTAGTTTTTTGATTTCTAATGCTAACGGTTGCTTGGTTTAAATGTTTGAAAGGTGCTAACATTGTTTATGCAGGACTTGCAGGAGCATGGCATGTGTTTATCCAAGAAGAAACTAACAATTTTAGTGCAGAGAATGCGAATAGTCCAAGTCAAACTTTTTGAAAGCTTTCTAGATTATAATTTTTTTAATTTGGTGCTTAAAAAATGAACCCCACAACTCAAATGCTTTTGATTTGGTGCTTTAAAAGGAATCTTTCAAAAATATTTCTAGCTTAGATTTTTTTTTGATTTGGTGCTTTAAAAAGAATATTTCAAAAAGCTTTATAGTTTTGATTTTTTTTTATTTGGTGCTTTAAAAAGAATCTTTCAAAAGGCTTTCTAGTTTAGAGAAAATTTTGATTTGGTGCTTAAAAAGAACGTTCAAAAAGCTTTCTAGTTTAGTAGATTGCTATAAAAATGAACCCCGCAACTTGCACACTTTCAATTTGGTGTTCTAAAAAAGAATTTTCAAGAGCTTTCATAGATTAGAATAACACTTCTTTTTGGTGCTCTAAAATGGAATGCTTCCTTTTGACCAATGCTTTCATTATGTTGACAAAATGAATGATGTTGTTTTGTTGACCAAACTAAGACAAGGATTGTTAGAAACACTCAAGAATTGGTGCTTTAAAATTGGACTAATACATTTTGACTTGCATATTGCTATCTATTTGTTTGAAATCCACAATACTTCACTTTGGTGCACACAAAAACAAATTGCTATCTTGTACATATTTCATTTCATTTTTTTTGGATAGCATCGCTCGAGGGGCTTAAAAAAATATTGTGATGGATTGTATATTGTGTCTTCTATGTTTTGCAAATTAAAGTTTTTATCCTCTCCCCTCGCGTCTTTTGGGGATCTTGGGTGACGAAAAGAACTTTTGAGTTTCACACTTATTTTAATTCAAAAGCATTACCTTTAGAGGGTCTACCTTTGAGACACATCCCGTATTAGAGAACTCAAAGGCGACTCAAAGTGGTATTTCACTCAGGCCACTATATAAATGGTCAAGGCTAAACACCAATCAACTTGCATCGATGATTACATTTCCATCAGTGTCATTCATGAAAGGGGAGGTACCATTGTGTATAAAGCACCCTAAGTAAGTTGGTTAAAGCCTTAAGTGGCTTGTTGGATGCTAGCAAAGCGTTGGATCCCCTGAGCATTACTAAGAACCAACGTATTAGAGACCACCTTTTTAGCCAAAACATTCTTTGAAGTCATGCATTAGAATTTACTTCCAAGAAGTTACTTACCAAGTCTAACTTATGGTTGAGATTAAAACACTCTCCATTAGTTGCATGTAAAATCATCCCTTCAGGGCATGAGGTAAGCCCGTCTAAAAGAATGTGTCTATCCTGTTAATGTCAAAAATTGGCAAGGTAAAAACCTTTATGGGAAATTCAATTAATGGGGGTACCAATTGTGCTAAACTGAATAACCTTTGGGTTTTTAAAGAAGTCAGCTTCTTCTGTAATTGAGGTTTTGGAATGGGAAAAGGAAGCAGATATAAAAAATAAAGATCTAACTAAGGCGATGCGCCAAGGGGTAGATATAGGCACGATAAATCTAACTTTGGAGATTCAATTTAAGGGTCTAATCAATAATCTGTAATGTTCCAGAATAATAGAATTTAGAAATAGAAGCCTAAACAATTCATTCAATCCAGCATAAAATAATTCTCATACACATTTACTGAAAAGAGGAGTCAAAGACATGATCTAAACCAACAAACATGCATTAAAATCATAGAAGTTCTGAAAATAAACAATTTAGGACAATAATGGCATTATATTAATGTTTTATCAAATAGCTTAAAAAAAATAGAAAGGCCGAACAATGGCATAGTCTAAAAGTCTCATACAGTAGTCTAAAAGCAATAAAAAAGGCTTGGTGTCTTTTCCTAATTTTTCTGCATCTTCCAAACTCATTTTCTGAAGCAAGAAGCAATATATATAGCTAGCAATCCCACTGCCTGGTGGGCTAGTAACAAAAAAGATTTTGTATCTTGAGCAATGATGGCTGCAACAATGATTTCCCTCGACCATTGTAATAGAAAAGATTCGGGCCATAGCACATAGTCACTCCCCAGCCAGATGTATCCCTTGCGAATAATGGCAGTGGTCCAAAAAAATACCATGCAGACAAGTGCCATTTACCTATGAAGGCAGTTAAGACACGCGATAACATGTCGTAGCTTGTTACTTGCTCCTTCCTTCCTTTTGATGAAGTCCCCACAAAAGGGACACATGGCGATAGGTCGCATCTCACTCGTTGATTCCTCCCCTTCTGCGATGCAAGCTTGCACTGGGAAGACACGTGGCAATGTTCTTTACAATAGGCGCCAACTGTGGGGTCCGCCAAAAAGTGCATGTGAATGAAAGCTACGTGGCATGCAGATGGGGCTTGATGAAAAAGTGAAGGGAAGCAGCTATGAAAAGTCCATGACATAGACACGTGGAAGCATGGCGGGAGCTAGTAGAAGAGTGAAGGAAGCATTTGCTGCGAGGAGCACCTAGCGGACACGTGGTGGCAGCCGATGAAGTTTATAAAAAAATTGACCCGATTGAGAAGCGAAGGATGACACTTCAAACATATGAGGCGCGGGCCGACACTTAGCAAAAAAAAATCACCCGAAGGGAGCTCGAGGAATTTCATATTCACAGCTTTTGGTGACTACCAGGGGTGTTTCACCTGTGGAACGAGGAACCCAAAATTTTCTCTGCCTTGCAGATAGAGCCCCATCCATAGGGCGACAGAGACAGAGCTTGGAAAGAGCTACCTGCAGAGGTAGCCAGTCGGCCTTGGATGGTCTTGATATATCGCACAGATTCTCTTGAGCTCCACTCAGGTTGAACATCTCTTTATAAGGCAGTGCAACACCACAGGTAAACTGGCCCCAGACTCAAATTGGAAGAGTAGTCAGGTAATCAGATGAGTGACACCCTCAATATCTGTTGTGGTAGGGGGTTGGCTAAAATTCTGGAAAGCGAACGTGTCTTGCTTCTCTTCAATCTTCGCTACAATTTGCTCTGCTATGGCCACCGACTCATCTGCAAGGAATAGGGAGGGTAGGCCCATCTAAGTTAGCCAGGAAAATTTCTCCCACATGCTATCCATAGTCTGGCTCAAAGTGGTTGCGCATGTGTAAACATGAAGGATAGCCAAGTGGCAGTGGATGAATTTGTTCGCCGTCTTGGTAGTAGCCTTCCAATCCTTGATCCCTGCCTTTGCTAAGTCTTCATCCGAGACCATGTATAACTTAGCAAACTTTTTGCCTCAGGAACCCTTTCTACAATAGACTGTGGGAACTGTTCAATTGCTCCATAGAGCTCCATGCTCAAGCTTATCGCCTGCAACATAAATTGGAGCGTCAATTGTAGTGTTAGGCAGAAGACCTTGACCTTTTCCCAGCATGAAATATATAGCTGCTGAGCCACCAGAATGAGGTCAGGTTGGGTACAAGGGCCTGGGGAACACTCCTTAGAAGGGAATTTTCTGCATCTTTTGAGCTGACATCTAGTGTCAATTTTGCAACCCTTTTGTTTATGGACGCAATTTGTTTTGACGAAGTCCTCCATTCAGCAAGCCATTTTTCTTCGGCCCAGATTTTGTTCGTTGATTCTGCTTCAAGGGAAGACTTCGTCTCCTGGAGTTGTTTTTCCAATTGGGCCTTTTGGCTCCCAAAGTCTGCATCCTTCTATTGCATTTGTTGCTCGAATTGAGCATGTTGTCATTCAAACTCCTCACCCTTTTGTTGCACTGATTGCTCCGCCAGAGCTAACTTGCTCTGATAGTCTTGGTTCCTCCGCCATAGTGTGTCGACCAAGGTTGGGTCAATGGATTGGAACTTTGCAAGTTCCTTTCAGAGTTTGTTCTGCTCTACCTCTGCTGCCTACACTTTCTTTGATAAGCACACAATTTCTACATCCATCACTTTTTCCTTTGTTTGTGGGAACTCGACCCTATCCTTCACAAGTTTCAGTTCCTCTTCTTTCTTTTTTAGTTGGCGACCGGACTTGAGGAAGTTAGTGATCAGCACCCACTGCATTTCTTCCATGAGCTCAACTTTGTTCTGTGATTGTGCTATGCTTAGATCCAATCCCATGGTGAACATGTTGTAATTGTCAAGATGCATCTCCCCTTGCGGTTTGATGACGTTCAGGTACATGGTTGTGAAATGGATTGATTTCTAAGCTTCATTGTAAATAGTATACGCCTTTGGCTCCGCCATCTTCTTGTCATCCTTGGCCTTTCGCTTCTAAATTTTGAGAGCCCGCACTTCCTTTGTAACATCACCTTGTCCATAAATTGGGCTAGCGACTAAACTAGCCCGCCTGCGAAAGGTGCATCGGGAGGTAGGGTGAAAGGGAATGTGAAGGTAGTAGTCTCAGACGTTCTCTTATTTGGGAGATTGACTGTCTATGGGGAGAAATGAGGGACATTCCAAAGCTTAGTTTGCGACCCTACAGGAGGACTCATTGGGTGTTGTGGTAAAAGCAGAGTCATGACAAACTCTATCTGCTGAGTAGACTGGATTGGGCTTGATATAGTAGTAGCAAGAGGGGTGTCAATAGTAGTTGCACTTGTAGAAAGAGAGGCGAGAGAGGATTGGGTAGTAGCGGATGGTGTAAGGGTCTATGGAGGTGTCAAGATAAATGGCCTCATATGAGAGAATTGGGAGAAACCTCCCACAAGCATTGCGACAGAGGTAGAAAAGGAAGGGCCGACACTAGTAGTGATGGGCACCATAGAGACAGTAGGGGATACCAGAGATTGTGAAGTAAGAGAAGAGGGAGTGAATGTTACTTGCTAACTGGATGATTGTGTTTCCTGGCTCACCATGACCTCCTAGCTTGCTACGAGTGCTTGCGAACTTTCCCCAGCAATTGCTTTTGTGCGCTGCCATTTGGTGGGTGGGGAGTCCTCCACCTCTATGGTTACTGATTGTTGTTGATTCATTCTTGTCCTTGTTGCAGTCCAGGTGAGTTTCTGTGAGGCTCTCAATACATTCATCCACACATTTGAAGTAATCTGGCTAGGTCGCTTCGTATCCTTCCTTTTTAGCTGAGCAGAGGCTGACAACACATCTACTTCTTTCTCCTTTCCTTTCCCTACATGGTCTTCAGACTCCTCACCAGAGTCATCATCCTTATCAGCGCTTGCGTCAGAATCTGTGTGGGCCTCATTCCACAACCTATCAAATTGTTCATCCAACTCCATGATTCCATAAGGGGCCTCGGGTTGTTTGATCTCTTAGTGGTATACCCAGAAATCTCTGATTATTTCCTCGCTCCATCCCTTTATTTTTGATAACTTGTTTCGAAGGCTGGTGCCCATTTTGTGCTTCGCATCATACTTCGCCTTAGTGAAGTAGAATCTATTCCATGGTGGCCTACTATCATCTATAGGAATGTGAATCAAGTCAATGAAAAGATCATCCAAATCTTTTAGTGGGTTCCGCCTCTTTTCCTAGTAAGGCCGAGAGTTGTGCATTACCTTGAAAAATTCATTCGACAAGTCATTTTCGGGGTTGTAATTCCATTTGTCACAAATAATCACCAACCCCAGATGAGCCAGCATATCTTCCAATAGCTGGTGTGTCTTTTTTTTTTTCATGACCACTGTTTTGAAGCTTAATGGGCAGACAAAAAATCCCTTCTTCTTTGCCGATCCTCCGCAAAAGGTGTAGTTGATAAAGGATAATTGCTGGAACATTTCAAGGGCTAGTACTCGATTTGTGACACATGTCAGAAGGAAAAATGGTTCCCCAGTGAAACCACACATCCAGATGAATGTGAAGTCCACTCCAAGAAACCAGTCATATTTGGGAGTGAAGTTTTGCATATACCCTGTCTGCTCCTTGGTGAGTCGATCGATACCATCATCTCCTTTCAAATCTTGCAAAATCAGAGATCTGAAAATGCATAATAATTGTAAGTAGAGGAGAGGAGAGGATTCCATACAAAAACTGGCCTTCTCTTACCCGATCCATCAAAAATAGCTAACTTCACATGTTTCTTGAAGAAATAAGGGTTCTGATGTAAAAACATATGGGCAAGGAAGGAAGGAAACTTGAACCTCCGTTGCGTTTGGTAGTCCATTTTTTGCCTTATCATCTCATCAACGAGGAATTGTGCAAAATAGTACCAGAAATAGGAATGTTACCTGTAAAACTAAAACCTCGAACCTAATTGAAACTCATGCACCTCGCGGTCGGTGTCTAGGCCGCGAACAAATGCCAACATTGAGAAGGCCTCCTACACTTTCGTGGGGAAGGCATTGTGCAGTGCCAAAATCTTTGGTGGCTTTTGTCTATCTTCCTTAGGCCTTTGGGTTTCTTTGTTATAAAAATCTAGTCTTTTTCATGGTTCTCCATATTTCCTCTCCCTTTGCTGGGTTGAATGGCTCTATCTCTTATGCTCTGGAGCTTTGGTCAGGGATGCATAGCATATTCTAGATAGCTCCTAGGAAGATATTAACTTTCAACTCTCAGCCTTTGATGGTACTAGTGCTTGGGTTGAAATCCTTGATGGCCGCATCGACTAGTTCTGGGCAATAGTGCACAAATGAGACCATATATTATGGGAGCCCACTGAACCATAGCTTCTGCACCAAAGTATCTGGGTCGTTGAATTTCTTCATCCTCTCGTAGGCCGCCTCCCTCAAAGAATTAGGGTTCTTTGTGAGAATGGGATCATGAATATTATCCCAGTCCTCCTTGATTAGGCTCTAGTTTCTGTAACTTTTGGGCCTGTCTAGGACCCGCGTGTTTACCCATTTTGGCTTATTTGGTATCCCAGACGAAGCGTAAGAGACGTCTTCCAAGACAAACGGTTGATGTTGCATGCATAGCATTAAACAAGCTCTACTTTTCCTCTCCCTGCATCTCTACTTGTGCCTTCACTTGCAAACTTTCTGCCATTTTCCTTTTGCTGGAGACTTCTGCTTAGCTCAAATTTTCTGCAATTTACCTCAGCTCTGGTTGCGCTCAAAACTTCTTTTGCTCTAGGTATTAGTTTTCAAAAGATTTCATAATGCTAGCCTTTTGCATACGATACTTAGTTATTTCCTTCTTTGAGTGGCCAACAACACTCACCCTCTAGCATTAAATTCGACATGTACTCCCACTTATTTGCTCGTGCAAAATGAATTACTTGCCATTTTGAAATGACAAGAATTCATAATGACCTTTGGTAATGATGTCCTTCGGTGTGATTTTCTTGGAACTTGAGCTGACAATTTGAAGGAAGCTTAGGCGTTCATATGCCATGGTAATTAATATCCCAAACGGAATGATTAAGCCAAATATGCAATAAGTGCATGAAAAGATACGGGTTCTGCCTTAGAGTTCAAAAAATTCCTGCAACACGACAGCTTAGCCTTCGGTCGTATGAACTACCACTGAAGACTACCACCAGCTTATGCTTAATTAATTAGCTCCTACTAATCCTGCACACAACAAATCGTACCTAGTGGACGCAACTGGGTGGGAAATTCAAGCGAGCCTTGGTGCAATTTTTGAGATGGTACTTGATTAACATCATGTTTATGGTATGCAAATTACCACGCTTATCCTGGTCATTAAATAGGCACTTAGGCAATAGCGAAATTGCATTTAGCACTCTTAGCAAAATTGGTAATAGGTAATTGGCTTAGCATTCAGCGTTAGCAGTTGCATAGAATTTGCATAGAGCTTAGACTTAGACAATTTGCGTAAAGCTAGGCACCATGAATACCCTAATCAAGCTAGTATGCAAGAAATCCTAGTTGGATTTTCTTGGTGAAATTTCAACTAGGCGCCTCAAATGAATGACCAAGAATAAGCATTCTCTTGCCATTATAGTGATAAAGTGGGTTCTGGGGAGGGACTCGATTGACTACGAGGATAAGTATAGAGTTAACACTAATGTGTGCTCTCACTTCATGGCGTCCATGCTCGAAATTGCAATTCCCAAGCCATTGGCTCTTCATCTGGTGCTCGAAATATTTATGAAGAAATACCTAAGTGGCCTCGGGGAGGTGGTGGCAAACACTACGTTCAATATAGGCTTGCCAACGACAAGCAACCTCTGAAAATACATTGAAGAAGATGCAGTTGTACCATTGTTGTTGTTCCTGAGTGATTTTTGCATCCAGTTGCAAGAAGAACATCGCCAAAGGGTCACTCGTGCATGCCACTTCCTATTTCAGTTGTACAATGTGGTGCCCTTTTATGACATCGATTGGTACATTGATTTCAAAAACCTGGTGTTCCCTCCACCACTTGCCATAACTCCTATGGACGCTGTTGCTGCTGGTCCTAATGTTGCCCCTACTGATGAAGTGATTTCAAATGCTGTCATTGATGCCTCTATTGCTACTGCTAATGCCCATGACTAAAAATTTATTTTTATGCTTTAAGAACTAATACACGTTAGTCCATTTTTTGTACATATGCCTAGAAAAGGCTTTACCATAGATAGATAAAGAAGAAACAAAAAATATATAAATATATACTCTAAAAGCATGGCATCTTAGCCATTTTTGACAATGTATTTATCAAAGCATATAAATATAACGAAGACGTAGCTTATATTATAATTTTGTCTCCTTTTTTTTTTGCACATCTGCAATGTGGGTTTGCTTTTCTTTTCTTGCACATGTGTGTTCACTTCAATTCCACATATGGGTGTCATTCCTCTGCTTCATGGGTTGCTTTTATCTCTCCACACTTTGCAATAATGTGTTCCATTTGTTTATGCTTCCTTGCACTGTAGAATTAATTATTGAAAGACTAGCCGACAAAAACACGAAAGAAAGATAATCACATTACTCACATATTTACATTGGTAGAATAATTTTGAGGCTTAATTGAATAAGTTTAAGTGGATTCTGTTAATAGGAATCCCCAATGCCTCTTGCTCCATGGTTTCTAATTCAAACGTGTTATGTTGTTTGCATTGAATTATTTTGAAAGGGCCTTCCAAGAGGTTGTTGAACTTTCCATGTTGACTCAATTTTGCAGCCCTTTCATTAAATTTTAGCACTAGGTCCCTGCATTTTAGACCTTGGTCTGAAGATTTTTTGTCGAACCATCTTTTAACCACTTGCTGGCAGTTGGACATGGCTATCAGGGCCTTTTCCCTTTTATCTTGCACTTCCATCAACTCAGCTAGCCGAACCTACATGGCGTCGTTTTGCTCTACCTCGAAAGATTTGGGCAATTGCAGTGTCAAAATCTCCATGGAGATAGGAAATAGCTCTTCTTTTCCATATACTAGCTCATATGACGAGGTTTTGAGGACTTTCTTAGGAGTTATGTGGTCTGCCAAGAGCACTGCCTAGAGGTTTTTATGCCATTCTCGCTGGTGCTCTAAACTGATTCTTTTGATGAGTCAAACTAAATTTTTGTTAGTCAACTTTGCTAGGCCATTACCTTGCGAGTAGTAGTTTGATGATTTTTTCAAGAATATGCCATGCGTGAGTGGGAATTGACATACCTTAGAGCCTAGGAAATCCTTGGCATTGTCAGAGATGATGGTTTTAGGAGGGCCGAATATCGTCACTAGTTCCTCAAGGAAATTCATTATCTTTGCCTCCATCGCATTCTTTAGGTGCATTGCTTTAGTCCACCTGGTAAAGTAGTCTGTGGTCGTTAGGATCCATTTGTGTCCAACACTGGAGGTGAGATTGATCATTTTGATGAAATCAAGGCCCCATTGTGCGAAAGGCACATCAACCACTATCAGATTGAGAGGTATTGCAGAATTTTTTATTCTCCATGCGAAGAATTGGCATTCCTTGTAAGATTTCACCAGGGAGAATGAGTCGTTAAACAACGTAAGCCAAAAGTACCTAGCGCACATGATTTTGATGGCGGTGGTATTGGCAGAGAAATGCCCACTTGCGGGACTACTGTGGAAAGTGTCGAGAATCCATTTTGCTTGCTCTATGGTGACACACCGCAATAGAACGCTGTTGAAGTTCCTCTTGCAAAGGACCCCTTTGATGTGTGCATATTCGCTATTTTGTAGTTGATAGAATCTTCTCTTTTGAGAAGGAAATTTGGGCGAATATTTTCCTATGTTCATGAACCTTGCTCTGTCCGCTAGCCAATAGTCTTAGGATTCAGACTCATTCATTAGAACCAACTCTGATTGCTCTTCCTCGACTGTCATTTCCTCGTCGTGCACCAAATATTCACATAGTCCTCTTCCTCGGACGGTCTTTGTAGGCTTGACCTCAATGTCATATTCAAGGATCTTAGTGATCCAACTAGCCTTTTTTTTGGTAATTTCCCCTTCTATTATGTATTCTCGCACACTAGAATGCATGACATAAACAATTACCTTATTGCAAGATATTAGGTGTCAGAAATTCTTGAGTCCCTTAACAATTGCAAACGCTTGCCTCTCGACGAAGTTGTAGTTTGTCTCATATTCCTTTAGGTTCCAGGAGTGAAATGCTATCAGATGTTCTCTCTTTCCTTCATCGTCCTTTTGAGTTAAGACAATAGCAATGCTTCACTTGCTACTGAATACATACATTATAAAGTCCTTCGATAGGTCTGGATTGACCAGCACAGGAGATGAATAAATAGCATCCCTAACCTTCTTGAAGGCTTCTCTAGCTTCTTTAGTCCATTTAAATAATTGATCATTTTTCAGCATCAGGGTGATCGATCTAATTATCCCTGCAAAATCTGAAATGAATTTTCTCACAAAGTTTACCTTCCCCAGGAAAGATTGGACTCCTTTTCTTGTTGACCAGTAGGGGAATTTCTTTGATTGATTTTACCCATTCGGGATCAATTGCAATTCCTTCTTTGGACATGATGTGTCCCAATAGCTTGCCTTGCGACACTTCGAAAACACATTTTTTTGGGTTTAGGGATACCCCGAACTCCTAGAATTTTTTGAAAACCATCTCAAGGTGATTGAAATGTTCATCCTTATGTTTGGAGAAAATAGTCAGATCATCCAAATAGATTAGGATAATCTTATTGATTAATTCGCTAAAAGCGATATCCATGGCGCACTGGAAAGTGGCTCCCACATTTGAAAGGCTGAAAGGCATTTTAGCATATGCGAACATTCCCCACTTGGTAGTGGATGTTGTTTTATGTCGGTCCTCTTCCTTGACCCAGATCTAATTATAACTGGAGAAACCATCCAACAGAGAAAACATTTCTGAACCTACCACTATTTGCAAGATTGTCTCCATAGAAGGCAATGGATATTGGTCCTTTAGGGATGCTTTGTTTAGGTCTCGAAATTCAAGACATAGGCGGATGTCTCCATTCTTCTTTCAGACTGGAACTAGGTTGGATACCCATGTGATGTGCTTGATCAAGAAGACAATCTGAGACTAAATTAGCTTTGTTAGTTCTTGCGCCATCATGGCTTCGCTCTTCGGGTTCACTGGCCTCTGTTTTTGGCAGATTGGTTTTGCACCTTCCGTCAACTCTATTGTATGCTGGATGATTTCAGGATCATATCTCTTAAGGGCATCATATGACTAGGCCACCACTCCTTCATACCTCTCACAGAAGTTGATAAGCCTTTCTTTGTCATGATGTGGGACGTCTTTTCCAACTTTAAGCTTTCTCCCATTTGCATCCTAAAGGTCCGCATAGTCACTTTTGTCCACTATAAACTTCCTTTTGTCATTTCTTGCATTGTCACATTCAAAAATGTTTTTGAGAGTGACAAGCCCCTTCAGAAGCTTATTAGACCTTAGCTGAATGATGTGTTTGTCGTAGGCTTCAACAATCTTCAGTTGGAGTTGGTCGGCAAACTCTCTTGACTGTTGGATGAATGAGGCGATGTGTTCATCGCTGTCAAATACCCGCTATCTCTGATCATTATCTAGAATTACTGGTCGGACTATCATTCATACAGATTATTTGTTATGCATTAGGCCGGAGGAAGGTTCAAAATGAGATCCGATTGCGGCCATGTGATCCGCATCAACATTTTGTTCTTTGGGAATTGTCTGAATGTTGAAGGCTTCAAAACCTTCTATCAGGTCCCAGACTCTATGTCTGTAGGATCTCATGCGGACATTCTTAGCTACAAAAATCCCTTGGACTTGGTTGACCACTAGTTTAGAATCTTTGAACGCCATTAATTGCTTAATTCTGATGCACTCGACAAGACTCAGACCTTGCACTAGACCTTCATATTTAGCTTCATTGTTCGAACAAGCGAATTGGAAGTGGAAAGAACGAAGTGTTCTTTCATTGTGTGGGGATGTCAAACATATCTCGACGCTTGCACCCACTTTGCATCTTGCTTCGTCAAAGTGCAACATCCATAGTTCTAAAGTTTGTTCACTCTCAAGTTCCTTCATGACCTTTGGAAGCACTTGATCTTCATCATAGATGACATAGGTTCCCAACCCAGTAGCATGATAGTTGTCGAAAGGGTTAGCATCTATATATTCTCTCAAGAGGACTTCTTCTTTATCGATTTGATCTTTGGTCACCTTTTCATCTTCTAGCAACTCAGTGCAATATGTCTCTTCCTTAGTGAAAGAGGTATGGAAAACTTCAAAGTTGATCATAGCTTTATCGACCACATGTTCCGAGTGCAGGGCTTCAAATACTATTTTCATTTTAGCTCCATGCTTGGTCCTTAGGATCAAATCCGACTAGTCCAGAGAAAGATACCCTCCTATCTTTGAAGTGAATTCTTGGGATAGGCAGAGGCCGAACATAGGGAGGACATCTATGATCACAGTGTCTTGCAAAATTGTGACACTAGGGTAGGAGAAAAAAGTCAAGGGGAGGTCTTTGATGACACCTACGGTTTTTACTTTGTTCCTATCAAGTTGCATAACCCCTTTCTTTAAAGGCTCATATCTAAGTCCTAGGGCTTCAACTATCTGCTTGGACATGACTGTAGTGCTAGCGCTGGAGTCAATCATGGTGTTTTGCAATAATTTCTCTCCCACAATGAGGGTTAGGAAGAAGGGTTTCAATTTTGGCTTGTCTTTAACCTTGGTAGGGGCTTCCTCTATGCTATTTGTGAGAACTTTGGCAAGAGGTGATTGATCAAGAGCCTTTCCTTTGAGTGATTTCTCTATGATTGGATCCTCTCAGAGAGCCTTCTGTAGCAATGTTTTCTGTTTCAAAATAGCTAGGATATCCCACAAGGAAACATTAGAAGATGTTTTTTTCAATTGTTCCAGCACATTGAATGGTGGTGGATTCAGAGGCTTCTACTCCTTAGCTCTTGTTACAACAATTTCCCTTCACGACGAACATTGTTGTGCTACTGCAGAGGTATTGGGCGTCTGATCAAAAACACTTTTGAGCTGCGAATTGACTAGTTGTGGAATGATTGATTTTCCCGTGAATCTCCTCTTTGAGAGTGTTTTAATTAGATTGTACATGCGAGGTTTTTGATGTGGATGCATCATTTGCGAACACTACCTCTTCTTCTTCCATCCATGAGAAGAGTGCATGATCGAGAGCAATATATGTTTCTTGCTCCAAGGACATCCCCTGCATTTGTGCCATAAGCATCGCATTTTCCATTTGTGGAGAGGCATATACATAACCTCCATGGTTTGACGTCACGCCTTGACTGCGCTACTCTGCCACCTTTTGTTGTAGGTTGCCACATGGGAAATTCTGAGGCATATGCGAGTTGCCACAAGGGAAGCACCAGGGGTTGGTGTCATTGACTAAATTGTTTTGCCCCGCTGTCAGCTCTCGGCTCAAGCTTGGGTTGGTGCTCTGCAGCAGAGAAGGCACTGGTACTATTTGATTAGTTTTTGGCGCCTGCAAACTGGTACGAGCACCTCCTTAGAACTGGTTTTGTTGGTAAGAAGACCTTCCACCTTGATAATTCTGATATGTTGGCTTCAGAGGCACGACCTGGTTCTGCTTGATGACAGTTATTTCATTGGTGATGGTCCATAACATTTCCTTGAACTCCCTCATCTCTTCCTTCAAAGAGTCGGATGTAGAAGCAACATGTTATGTGGCGCATTCAAATATGTGTACATGGATTGGGGAGGTGCAAACACACTGATAGATGGAATTTCCTAGGCAGAAGCTGATACTTCAGGGAATATAGGCATGGTGGGCTGAGGCGACAACTTCCTGATGTCTATCAGATTGTTCTCTGCTTTGACTGTGATGCTATATGCGTCTGGTAGCACGGTTCCGCCAAGAGATTAGATCATCATCAAAATATTAGGGTTGATAGATTTTAGGTAGAACATGAACGCTAGCTCAGCCAACAGGCGGATAGCGACCTAGATAGTGACCTGGATATCACTTACACTCACAACATATGTAGGGAATTGATTTGAATCGGCAAAGTATGTAGGTTGTTGTTATGGTTTGTTATTTGGATTGGGTGTGGGCTGAGTTGGTAGTTGAGTAGGTTTAAGTGCATTTGAGCTTGGATTAGCAGGTGGAGGCATTATAGCAGGATGCTGGGGCTGAGAGGGTGGTTGCATGTAACTGGTTGTCTAGGTAGGCCATTGCTGTCCTCCTCTCCATTGATTTGTTTGCTACCAATTTTCTAGAGGTGGCTGCCAATGCCCTTGAAATTGCTGCCAATTCCCTTGAAGTTGTTGCCACTAGGGTGGAGAACTGTGATGACTGGGCCAAGCATTTAGAGGGTTACTCCAAGGATGTGGTGGATATCCTCCATAACTGGGTGGATATGGGGGTTGTCATTGGTTACTAGATGAATAGAAATTAAAAATGGCCCAACATAGGATAGTGGATCCGGTGGCATACCTTGTCTTGGAGCCCAAGGCTTCCTTTGTGCAACATAGTAGACTTGGTCTTCTTCAATCTAGATTGGCTTGAACTCATATGGAACCTGCTTGCTTTCAAGATTAGCTACCATCTTACATTTGTAGTCCTTCTTTTTTTGTCTACAGCGGGGGAAAAACTCTGTCAACATTGCCTCTGCCTCCTCTTGCTTCTTTTTGGCCTGAAGTGTATCTAGCTAAGTAGCAAGATTATTTATAATATCTTGCTTGAAGTCTACTAGCAAATGAGTAATCTCCATTCTTAAAACTCCACTGGTAGTTGAATTACCTATGGAAGATTAGTAAGCTCTCCCTTTCTTTGCAGCTGCCCTAGAGTAGTTTTGGCATATTTTCTTGATATCTTCCCAAGGAACTTTGGAGATATCTCCTCCTCCCATGAGTTCCAATGCATCAGTGTAACTATCATCAATTCCTCTTAGGAAAAACAACTTTTTTGAGTCTTCATTAAGTGCATGGTGTGGAGATTTTTGCAGGAAAAATAGAAACCTTGCAATGTAATCTTCTAGACTCTCATCTTCCTTTTGCTGCATCCTAAAAATGTCACCTCCTCTCATGTCACTGCCCTTGCAATATTCCTTGTATTTCTCAAGGAATTTTGTCTTCATGTCTTCCCAAGTTTCCACAGTATCTCTGCCTAGGCTCATGAACCATCTTAATGCAACCTCTTTCAAAGTGGTAGGAAATAGCTTAAGCCTATGGGCATCAATAGTATAATCATAACTCCTACAGAGTATGTCAAACTCAAATAAAAAGGTATCAGGATCTTCTATGACAAGTCCATAAAACTTTGGGAGTGCTGAGGTAGGAATTTTCTTGATGTTGTCAAATTCATTCTGATGGGCAATGGGGAAAGGAAAATCTCATTGGTTAGGTCTGTTCCTATTTGCATCACCCATGCCTACTTGATGTGGTTCCAAAGCAAAGGGGTTCTCAAGATGATTTTGATCTTCAGAGGAGACTTCATAACTAGTCAGATCAAGATATGCATCAGCAAAGGGGTGTGGATCTTCTTCTTCTTCTTCTTCTTCTTCTAGTAAATTCTGATATTCAACTAGCTGGAATGGATTACGATTGTTAGGAAGGAATCTCCCATAAGCATCCCTTCTCCTTCCGCTATGCATGCAGTATCACTCACTATCAATCAGCTCACAGAAAGAATTGGTAAAGAATAAGGGGGGGTCATTACTTCCTAAATGAGGATATACTAAGAACAACTTCCAGAAACACTACAACAAGAAAAACTACCAATGACTCCAAAAGACTCCCTAGTTTGACACCATCCCCGACAATGGCGCTGAAAATGTTGGCCTCCTACAATGATTTTAATAACTAAGTCTTTACAACCATGATTCAGAGATTGGACATCTAACCTGAATAGTTATTTCAATCATCATGAAGGTGCATTTAACTTGTCAACCAGGGATGTGAACTTGAAATGGGTCAGCACAGTATGTGCACTAGGAACTCAAAGTAGCCATTTCATTCTATAGCTAAGGAACACACAATACTAAAAATAAATTGCTTTAAAAGGAATAAGAAAAATGTTGAACACCAATCAACAACTATGCTAAGCTGAAATGCATAATAGGAATAAAAATCTGAGCAACAAGTAGGAAACTACTTTGTCTGCTTTGGCTGCAGGAATAGTCACATAATGGAATTCTAGTGGCTGTAGGAACAGCCGGTGCCAAACTTCTAACCAAGTACTAAACAAAAAGTAATACTAAACTAATGCTAAACTAAGAAGACAGATTACTCACCAAGTGGGCCTCCTTGGATAAGTATCCTCTAAAACTAATAAGAACTCAGATGCTCGAACTCAAAACTTTATTTTATTAACTGTGAATCTTGAGTACAAAAGAGTAATGTATCTGTATTACTGAAAATTAGAGAGTGCAAGTACAATATCAAATCATGCAACCTCTTGAAGAAGGAGCATCAGATCGTTATTTATACTAACATCTAAACAAGGAAGTCAACTCCACGACTGGGAGGATGCCATTTAGGGAAAATAGAGAAAATGGAGCGATGGCAGTTACGTGTGCATGGAATCTGGTTAGACATGCAGGTCCAAACACAGGTTCAGCACAACAGTAACGCCCGTGCATGTTCGATCATTAAAGTCCACTATAAGGCGGTTACGTTCAGTTGCATGAAGAATCTTCTGTCGTTAGCCTCCTTTGACTTGGAGTGATTCCTTTGCTAGATGTTATGGTGCATGCCCAGTTGGTGGTGTCTTCCTCAACTTAGCATATTAAATTTGCATGGTAATGTCAATATGCATAATAACTGCACATCTATAACCACCTTAAGGAACATTCATTAACCACATACAAAATTAATATAGATAATCCTCATAATATGGCAAATGTCATTTAAAGCTTGCAGAGATAGGATTAAGTCCAATGTCAATGGTTTGATTGAAACATTATTAAAATACCAACATTTAACATTAAATTCAATGATATCTACTAGCAAATAAACTATAGATTCTACCCAAAATTGGACCATAAATTAGGCTCATCATTTCCCATAAAGGTTGTTACCTTGCCAATTTTTGGCATCAACAGTTTCTTTTTCTTGGCATGCCCGGTGGGACTACTTAAATGAATCTAAATTCAAAGAGGGTGTATGAGCCATCAGCCTATTACTAGGTCCCAAACAGGGAACAACCCTGGGTTGTTAGAGTCGTCACTAGGAACAGTACAAGTCGCAACCCAATTAGTGAAAATTTCGCTTCCTCCACCCCTTCCGTTAGCCATGTTGCCTGCTGTTAACATAAATTATGTGGCATGGGACGCCAAAAGTACTCTTGTGGCACCAGTAGCACCTACCATTTGGGCCCCTCTCCCGATCTCCGCCCTAAAATCTATACCTAAGTTCACCGGAGATGGCTCAAGAACACCATCTAAACATCTGCAAGATGTTGCAGACGTATGTCTAGTGCATGGAGTTACATACCAAAATGTAGCGCTAAGGTTGCTTGCCACCTCTTTTAAAGGAAAGGCACTAGATTGGTACCGTATGTTGCAAGCTAATACTATCGGTACCTAGGATCAACTTGAAGACCCTTTCTATGAAGACCAAAACTTGTCCTTTAATGGTGAAAAGTGCTTCATGATGATGCAGGGACGTGTAGTTCTTGGCCACTACATCTCCCATAAGGGAATTCAAGTAGATCTTGCAAAGATTGAGGTAATCACAAATCTATCCACACCTACAAAACAAAAGGATGTTAGGAGTTTCTTGGGTCATGTAGGATATTATAGGCGTTTCATCAAGGATTTCAGCAAGGTAGCAACACCATTGTACACTCTTCTCACTAACTAAATTTCGGTGGACTAAAGCTGTGACAAGGCATTTTTTGGCTTGAAGGCAGCTTTGACTCATGCTCCTGTACTTAAAGGGCCTAATTGGGAGCTTCCTTTCCACATCCATACTGATGCATTAGATTATGCCATAGGAGCAGTCTTAGGATAGAAAGGAGCTGTTGAAAACACCATTTACTTTATTAGCAAAAATTTACAAGGAGCTGAATTCAATTATACAGTGACAGAGAAAGAAATGCTGGTAGTAATCTATACACTGAACAAATTCAGAAATTACATAATAGGCTACCAAATCTTTGTACACACTGATCATGCAACCATTAGATATCTCATGAATAAACCTTTGATCATAGGTAGATTGGAAAGATGGTTATTGTTGATGCAGGATTTTGATATAACCATTGTGAATAAGCCAGGGAAGGCCAATGTTGTTGCAGATTTTCTTTCAAGGCTAACTACATCAGAAGACAATCAGCCCATAAATGACTCTTTCCCTGATGAGAATTTATTCTCCCTCAGTGTACAAACACCCTGGTATATTGACATAGCCAATTATTTGGTCACAGGTAGAGTTCCTTCTCACTTCTCTCCAAAAGAGAAAAGGGCACTCATTGAAAAATCTTTTCCTTTCTCTTGGATTGCTAGATGTTTGTTTTATACTAGACCTGACCATGTCATAAGGAGATGTGTGAGAGAAGATGAGATATATGACATTTTTCATGCATGTCAGAATGAACCATGTGGAGGACACTTTGTAGCCAAGAGGACAACAATGAAGGTTTTGAACACAAGATATTACTGGCCAACACTCCACAAGGATGTAGGAAGGTATACCCGAAAATGTGATAGATGTCAAAGAATGGGCAGACCAACTAGATTTGATGAGATGCCATTGTTCCCTCAGGTAGTAATCACTCCCTTTGAGAAGTGGGGATTGGATTTTTTGGGACCCATTGACCCTCCATCAAATGGTAAGTCTTATATATTGGTATGCATTGATTATGTGACAAAGTGGGTAGAAGTTAAGGCCATGAAGCATGCAAGATATAACAAGATTGAAAAAATTCTTTATGAGGAGATTTTCACAAGATATGGAGTCCCAAGAGAAATAGTGACTGATCAAGGGGCACAATTCACATCAACCCTTGTTGCAACACTAGTTAATGAGTACAACATAAGGCATAGGAAGTCTACTCCTTATCACCCACAGGCTAATGGCCAAGTTGAGGTGACCAACAGAGAAATTGAAGCCATTCTGACTAAAACAGTAGCCATTCATAGAAAGGATTGGACAAACAGATTACTAGAAATTGTTTGGGCCTATAGGACAACCTGGAAAATAACTACAGGCTTCACCCCATTTGAGTTGTTGTATGGAAAGACAACTATTATGTTAGTTGAATTTGAATATAAGACTCTACGGACTGCAGTAGATTTGGGGATGGATATTTCTGAGGCACAAAGAGAAAGAATCATGTAGCTAAACGCTTTGGATGAGATAATAAGAGCAACCCTGCAACATAAAAATGTAGTGCAAAATCAGAGAATCAAGTGGCATGAAAAATTTATCAAGGACAAGAAATTCCAACCAGGAGATTGGGCCCTACTCTGTGACTCAAGATATCAGGACAATGCAGGAAAATTGTAGACAAGGTGGCTAGGACCATATGAAGTTGTTGAGATCTTTCCTAATGGAGCTGTTCAACTTACTACCATTGACCCTGTTAGGTTCAAATTACTTGTCAATGGTCATCGCCTTAGATTATATCACAAGCCAACTTCTAAAGAAGAGTTCCTACTATAATTCACCTAGCATTGAACACTTGAGCTTCCTGCAGCAGAAGGAAATGGACCTAGTGTCCCTCATTCTGGCTAATTAAGGTATGTACTTCTCATAATAAAGAATTTCACTTATGTGGAAGTCCATTTCTTCGTCCATCCGCCCATTCACCCATCCATCACCACCTTTCTCTCTCTTCCATCACTTCATTCCACCTCACCTTATTCCACTTCATTTTCATTAATTGCTTAATTTATTCCCTAAAATGTGAGTGATACTTTCTCCGCAATCTTTGCAGCAAATCTTCCACACATTCAGGTATGTGCACATTAATTTCTATCTTTAATCATCTTTTAAGTGTGTTCATTTAATCATTATACATTAGTATAAACGTTTACATAAAATGCCATCAGACCCTATGAAATCACCACTCCCATCTTGTATCTATGGACACATGTCCAAATTTAGGTGTGGGGAAGGGGGAAGAAAAAGATGTAAATATATTGCCCATGTGTCAATTTATGCTAGGCTACGTCAAAAAATTTAAAATGAGCTAATTTGAAATCTAAGTGAGAGGACGAATTGCATGTGTGAAGTGACATTAATTGCAACTGCCATTTCTTCCCATCATAATTCCCCTTTATCACTCCTTTTCTTTCCATTATTTACCTTGTCGTAATCTTGAGTTGCAAGCAAAAAGGTGAAACAAAGAAAAGAAAATTCAGTCGATATTGGCACTGGAAATTTAGTAGGTATTGTAGGAAAGTGAGCTTCATTTTCAGACGAGAATTGCAGGAAAGAAGTTGCAGAGCATTTGTTTGATTGCAGACAATGGGAGGTGGGTTAATTCAAAATGAACCCACGGTGCATGATGTTTTATTGCAGGATGCACAATGTCTGGCTGAATTTAGAAATTGTGGATGGTCAATTACTTCCTAAAGTTGGATGGCTTTGATGAAAGCATTGCCCTTGAATTCTCCTAGAAATTTTATGAAGGGAAAGCCACAATAAAATGGTTGGAAGTTGTGGCAACTGAGGAAAGCATTGCATAGGTCATAGGGTTACCGACTGATGGCAAAAATTACCTTACCTCTAGAGACGCCAGATCAACCAGGGCTGAATTTATAGAGCCGAATGACCCCCCATTGAGCATTGATAAATAGGGTGCAAAGAGAATGTCTCTACTCGAGCCATGGAAGCAGATAGCCGTTTATGTTATCAAATACATCACCTGTGAGGGTCACCAGTCAAATTTGCATTTTGTGCACTTCAAGCTTTGGAATCACATGAGGCACAAAAGGAGGATGAATGTGCCTAACGTGCTATACAATCTTCTCTCAATCATGGAATTTAGGACCCAAAAAGGTAGGGAGAATTCTATTTCCCACCATTGTCTGATTAAATTGCTAGTTGAAAAGTCTCTGCATAATGTATCCGAAATGACCTAGGAAGAATTTATAAATGTTGATCAAATTAGACTTGAGCACTTGCAACCTAGGGCTTTACCTCAACCTCGTAGGTCTAGCAGGAGATTGAGTATGGCTGAAGCCCCTCTTGGAACCTCAACCTCTAGTGTTGGCTCTTGTGTGAATCCTCCTACAACAGAAGAAACCATAGAAATTAGTTCTTTTGGAACAGAGCACTCAGAAAAAGACAGTTCTTCCTCCAATTCTAATGATGACGTTCCACTTGAAACCCTAATGAAAACTAGGGCACAATAGAGAGAAGAAAAAATGAGAAAAGGGAAGGCCAAAACACAACCTGTAGAAAGAAAGGTGCCAAGTTCTAAGAAGAGGAAGGCTGGCACTATTCATCCTGCAGGCAAAGGAAAATATGAGAGACCTCCCAAGAAATCAAGACTAGTTGGGCTTGTGATTGGTACGCCTCCACAGGAAAGCCCTAAGCCTGGTGAGACATCACACGAGGACCCCAAAGCTCTAATGGGGAAGGAGAATGTCGAAGAAGAAGACATATTTAGGAAAGCAACGAATATAACACTGACCGATCTTGCTAACATTACAGAAGAGTTTGAGGAAAATCAGGATTTCCTGCAACATGAGCAAGAAGTCCTACAACAAGAAGTCTTGCATCAACAACTAGAACTAGAGAAAGAGTTCCTACATCCACAACAAAAATAAGAACGAGGGCCCCTGCAACAAGAAGCAGAAGAAGAAACAGTACCCCTACAGCCGGAGATAATTGGACAACCTGAGTCCATGCAGATAGTGCCATATAAGGAGCCACCATCAACAAAAAGACGAGTAGGAATTCAAAATCCTCCTAATTTTGCATTACATACATAAATTTTGAATTTATGGAAAGAAATACAAAGAAGGGAGGAAGAATGGAAAAAGGAAAAACATAAATTGAAGAAGGAAATTCAAAAGAAGTATGAGGAGATTGAAGATAAAGATGCAGAAATTGCCACCCTGAAGCAGATGGTGGATGATATGGCAACTTTGGCACCATAGATTTTGGAATGTAGGACCCCTCCAAGGGTCTATGCTTTGCTCCTGAAAGAGAAATATCTCTCTTTTAAGCTATGAAGGATTTCCTCAGGTTTGAATCCTTCTATTGACACCCCTGTTGAATTTTTCAATGCTTATAGGATTGCCTCCCCTAAAATGAAGAATTTTCTATGTGAATTTTATTTACATAATTATTTTGTAACTCAAGACCATGATTGGAATCCGTTGTTATATGTTGGGGATGTCCAATTGAGGGCATTTATGTCTTGTGTACAAAATGAGATTAGTTGGGGACAACAATATGGAGCTTATAAGCAATTGGAGTCTGCTATCCCTCTGCCCGTTAGGGCCGAATCAAGCAATCCAAGGGATATTTATAGAGAATGGCACATAATCCTTCTCGGACCTAGTTATGGCAACAAGATTATGCCTTGGATTGAGGCAGTTTACAGTGAGTAGAGGTAAAGACAACAACAAATGAGGAAACTATGAGAAAATGTCTATCACAAAGATGGAATAGTCTAACTAATGAGCTGAAACAGGTTGAGCCTCATTCCATCCACAATTATGCTGCAATACTAAAAAGGATTGATAGGTATATTCAGATTGGGAGAACACAGGGGTGATCTTGGCTTCCCCTGACTTTCCAGCCACCCATGCTCATGTGGCCTGTGCCAAATTTCATATTCTACTGGTATGAAATTGCTACAGAAAAACATAGATGGAACATATTTGACAGATTGGAACCACATGTAACGACCTATCCCTTGTGTAAATTAAATTTTTTCCAATTTTACTCCAAACACATAAAGATAATAACAAAGGCAATACAATAAATTTTTTCCTTTCTTAATTGATAAATGTATACAAGTTACAATATATTTCCACATGAATTCCATTTTCATTGCAAATATAAATTAGAGTTCAAAAGTAATAAAATTACATACATAGCTTGTAATCTTTTGCAAAAATAGTAGTAAGAAGGTCTAGGAGTCCGTCCTTTCAAATCTTGGTACATCGGCTACTTGCAGTGGAGGAGAAACATCACTCGAGCGCTTTTTTTCCAACCACGGACTTATAATGCGGTCCCCCGCACACCTATCGTTAGATAGATGGCCCTCCCTTCAAAGAAGAGATTGGTAGGGTATCCTTTAACGATTACCAACTGAGCATAGTGTTGTGTCCTACACAACTAGAACCTTGCTATTTCACAATCTTGAACTAGTACTCAGATCACAATGAACTGACAGTGTAGTCTCAACTAACTCACATCTATGTGGAAGTCGTACATTTCACTACTTTGGCCAAAGTATTCTCATTCAGTACTTCGAATGAAGGTCATCTATCATAAACACTACTCAGGCCTGATTTGAATTAAGGCTTCCTTACTCTATGCATAGGTTTTTCCCTTCAATGGGTGAATCCGTCACCCCAAACATCCTACAATCATACTAACCTACTAGAAATGAAACAACATAGCAAGTATTCACAAAATCCCCTCCTATTCGGGAAATCTTTATCCTAGGAGTACTCAAGCTTATCCAAGTTAACATAATAACTTAAGCTGAAAAGACCTTACTTGACCACTATCTTCATTTCGTTCCTAGTATATATTAACTAGTAAGGCCATATTCTCCTCATATGGAGTTCATTCAGTTAATGCAATCACACAAGTATGCACCTTTTATCCTTCCTTATCTAGAATGCCATATTTATACTTTTCATAGTAAAAATGCATCTTTTAAACTCTAAACATCATATTCCCTAGATGCAAGCTATTATGCTGAATATTGAACATACAGTCGGAGTTCAAGAACATATACCTATGTAAGCACAGTCATAAAACATAATCTTTTCAAAATATGTGAGAATTAAAAGTGCATTGGATAGTAAAAGAATATCCCATGCCTGGATTAAAGCTTTTCCCAAAAGTTGTTGAACTTAGGTAATTCACACAACACTTCCAACACTTTGAATTAGCTTGGAAAAATTCTCTTTCCAGTTTCTGCCTTTCTCACACATAAATTCCCCTTCAATTCACTAAACTTCGCTCAGTATTCTCTCTAAAATTCTCACTCAAAATTGTGTAATTAAACTGGTAATGATACATCTGAATTTAAGAATAAAAACTCAGAAGAAACAATTGTGAAGAATTGGTAATTCATAGCTCACAGGAAATTATAATTCACTCTCAGAAAAATAGAAACTCTCAGCAATATGTAAACTCAAAAAATATAAGGAACCCTCTCTAAATATATGATTCTCAGAAATGTGCAACACACAACAGAAAGAAAGTACTCAGGAATTACAAATAAACTCAGAAAACTAGACAAATTTGAATTCCTCAGTGACACTGAAAAACTCACTTGCACGAGATGAAATTCGACTTCTAAGATTGTGTTGATGAATGAATAGGGCGGCCCTTTTATAGTGTCTCTACCCAATGCATTTCCTCTTCTTATGGTGTATAAAATGTCATGCAAGGCTTAGATTGATTCAAATATGAAATGTGGCGGATCCTAGAGGTGATTCGACCTTCTTTTGTGACAACAAATGAAGAATGATTCAACATTGCACAAATAAAACTCAGAAACATGACACCTACAAGCATTTTCAAAATTTGGTGTAGATATTCAACAATTCATTTTGATGAATCAACAAAGAAGAAATGGTCAAGGTCGCCTACAATCCATGTTGCCAAATTACAGGGTTTGATTGCCAAATACCCAACTCAAACAAAGTTCTTCTGACCTAGTCATGGCATGAGAGTTCTAGGTCGCGCCTTGCTTCTCACAACAATTTCTTTCATTTCTTTTTATTTCCTCTTCTAAAGTTTCATATAGTTTAAAATGAAATATTTCACTTTGGCATGATTTGCCAAAGAGGTTCGATTCAAATAAAAGACTAAATATTTCTTCACTATGAATTAGTCGATTTCCCATAGTTATCAAGAAATATTTAACATTGATTTAGAAATAAAGTCTTTCATTATCATGTATCGATTTCTTACTTTAAATCAAAATCAAATCAATTTAAATTATAATGATATATATTTTTACTATAGTTTTATTTTACCTAAATATATATGTTGTATATATATATATATTTAAATTTTACAATTTAAATATGTTTATATATACATATATATATTTTGGTAAATACTATAGTATATATATATTTATATAATATTAAATATATATATATATATATATATATATATATATAAATATATATATATATATATATATACTTTTACACATATAAATATATACCTATTTACATATTTGATTGAAAAATATGTATATTGCGAGCGAGTCAGCATACTTTCAATATACATAGCTATGTATATGTGTATATATTTATATATGTAAATTCCAAGGCAATATTAAAATAGTATAATTAACATCCCCATATATCAGGTTGGTTGTGGGTATATATACATGTCTATACGTTTGTATATTTTCCTCTATGTACGCGTATATGTAAGTATATTATATCGATGTACTCGTACGAGCATATCCATTTTCCCTCATACGTTTGTATCGACATGAATATACCTACGTATATGTGTATATACTATATACATGTATACATGCCCACCTCCTAACCAGTAATGTAATATCATAAACAGATACAGAGATAGGCATCACTTATACATGCATTCAAAAGTAGACAAGACTCCAAATGTCAACATACAATCCTACGGATAACTTACCCATAACTCAACAAACTGACTTAGCTTACTTAGTCTAAGGGACGTGTGTGTATGCTCAAATGGTACTCGTTACTGTTTACCTGACCAAGCTCCTCCTTGAGTGATATTTCTCCTCTGCCTGGAGGAATGGTCCTCTTACATGCACACCATGAAATGACAATGGGAGTCATATGCTCACAACAAATCAGCATACATAAAACATCTCAAAATTTAGAATAAACAGTAATCAAGAATTACATCAATAGAAGTATCAGTAAAATGAGACAATCATTTAAATAGGACACATTCATTTGATAACAAGAACAACATGTTTTATTCATCTAAATGATTCAATCATTACAATTCATTGCCCTATACAATAGTAGCTATACAATCGGGGTGTAACTTACTCCCCCCCTTATGATTCATCATCCTCGATGAACAAAGGTATTATTCAAAAGCATAAAAACATGACACTACATTTTATTCAACATTCTTGAAAGCTTCAAGAATGTTTGATTGGTGTAATTTCGACATCAATTTGTTTATCATCCATGGCAGCGTGTTTCCTTTGTTGAAACATGGCCTTTTGAGTAGGTAGTGAGTTGCCATGTTGTTGGGTACCAAAAGTTTTGTTAGGGAATTCATTTGCATAATGATTACCTTTACAAATAAAGCATCCTGCTCTTGGCCCTCTTTTCTCCATGATTTCTCCAGTCTTATTAACACCTTCACTAGCTCTTCTAGTGTCATCATACCTTGAGTTGTCTCTTTTCCAATCTCTTCTGAATTCCTTTTCATTGAAGGGATATCTTTTCCCCTTTTTCTTTGCTGCATCTTGCACAAATTCTTCTTTCTTGGGGGCAATCTTGTCGGGGACCTCGGTATCCTTCTTTTGTTCTTCTCCTTCACATTGGTTGGAGTCCACCTTAAGCTTTTGTTCCTTCTTAATGGCTTTTTCATACACAAGGTCCATTGTGGTCAGACCATGCATATCAACTTCACCTCCAATATTTCTGTTGAGTCCCAAGATGAATTTTTTGATCCGAAATCATTCATCTTTATGATATATAGGAACATATCGAAGAAGCTGAGTAAACTTCTCTTAGTACTCGTTGACTGACATGGTCCCTTGCCTCAATTCTTGAAAGTTGGAATTTTTTTGGTCATAATAGTGTTTTTGGTCCCTTGCCACAACTCTATTATGACAAAAAAATATCCGACTTTCAAGAATTGAGGTAAGGGACCATTTCAATCAACGAGTACTAGGAGAAGTTTACTCAGCTTCTTTGATATGTTCCTATATATCATAAAGATGAACAATTCCGGATCAGGAAATTCATCTTGGGATAACAAACATATCGCTCTTAGTACTCGTTGACTGACATGGTCCCTTGCCTCAATTCTTGAAAGTTGGAATTTTTTTGGTCATAATAGTGTTTTTGGTCCCTTGCCACAACTCTATTATGACAAAAAAATATCCGACTTTCAAGAATTGAGGTAAGGGACCATTTCAATCAATGAGTACTAGGAGAAGTTTACTCAGCTTCTTTGATATGTTCCTATATATCATAAAGATGAACAATTCCGGATCAGGAAATTCATCTTGGGACTCAACAAAAATATTGGAGGTGAAGTTGATATGCATGGTTCGACCACAATGGACCTTGTGTATGAAAAAGCCATTAAGCAGGAACAAAAGCTTAAGGCAGACTCCAACCAGTGTGAAGGAGAAGAACAAAATAAGGATACTAAGGTCCCTGACAAGATTGCCCCCAAGAAAGAAGAATTTTTGCAAGATGCAGCAAAGAAAAAGAGGAAAAGATCTCGCTTCAATGAAAAGGAATTCAGAAGAGATTGGAAAAGAGACAACTCAAGGTATGATGACACTAGCAGAGCTAGTGAAGGTGTTAATAAGACTAGAGAAATCATGGAGAAAAGAGGGCCAAGAGCAGGATGCTTTTTTGTAAAGGTAATCATTATGCAAATGAATGCCCTAAAAAAACTTCTGGTACCCAACAACATGGCAACTCATTGCCTACTCAAAAGGCCATGTTTCAGCAAAGCAAACACGCTGCCATAGATGATAAACAAATTGATGTCCAAATTACACCAGTCAAACATTCTTGAAGCTTTCAAGAATGTTCAATAAAATGTAGTGTCATGTTTTTATGCTTTTGAATAATACCTTTGTTCATCAGGGATGATGAATCGTAAGGGGGGGAGTATGTTACACCCCGATTGTATAACTACTATTGCATAGGGAAATGAATTGTAATGATTGAATCATTTAGATGAATAAAACATGTTCTTGTTATCAAATGAATGTGTCCTATTTAAATGACAGTCTCATTTGACTGATACTTATATATATATATATATATATACTATAGTATTTACCAAAAAATATATATGTATATATAAACATATTTAAATTGTAAAATTTAAATATATATATATATATATATATATATATATATATATATATATATACATACATATATATTTAGGTAAAATAAAACTATACTAAAAATACATAATTATATAATTAAAAATATATATCATTATAATTTAAATTGATTTGATTTTGATTTAAATTAAGAAATCGATACATGGTAATGAAAGACTTTATTTGTAAATCAATGTTAAATATTTCTTGATAACTATGGGAAATCGATTAATTCATAGTGAAGAAATATTTCATCTTTTATTTGAATCGAACCTCTTTGGCAAATCACACCAAAGTGAAATATTTCATTTTGAACTATATGAAACTTTAGAAGAGGAAATAAAAAGAAATAAAAGAAATTGCATGAAACAAGAATACATACCTTAACTAACATAGCTCCAATGAGCTTTGGAACAAATAGTAGTAAGAAGGTCTAGGAGTCTGTCCTTTCAATCTTGGTACATCGGCTGCTTGCTGTGGAGGAGAAACATCACTCGAGCGCTTTTTTGCCAACCACAGACTTATAATGCGGTCCCCCGCAAACCTATCGTTAGATAGATGGCCCTCCCTTCGAAGAAGATATTGGTAGGGTACCCTTTAACAATTACCAACTGAGCATAGTGTTGTGTCCTACACAACTAGTACCTTGCTATTTCACAATCTCAAACTAGTACAAGGATCACAATGAACTGACAGTGTAGTCTCAACTATCTCACACCTAAGTGGATGTTGTACATTTCACTACTTTGGCCAAATTATTCTCATTCAGTACTTTGAATGGAGGTCATCTATCATAAACACTACTCAGGGCCGATTTGCATTAAGGCTTTCTTACACTACGGGTAGGTTAGTCCTTCCGGGGTAGTACATACCCAAGACATCCTACATTAGACTGACTACTAGAAATGATAACAACATATAAAGTAATCACAATTTCCCCTCCTATTCTGTACATCTTCATCCTAGGAGTTTCATTAGCTTAACTAAGTTAATCGAATAACTAAAGTTGTGATCATTACTTAATTTAATGCCCTCATGTCCATCCTAGTATTTAGAAACTACCGTAGGTTAGTCTTTCTGGGGTAGAACGTACCCTAGGCCTCCTACTTCATGCTACCCTACTAGAAATGAAAAGCATAACAAGTAACTCAAAGTCCTCTCCTATTCTGGAAATCAATATCCTAGGAGTTACACAAGCTTCATTGAGTTAATCTATTAACTTAAGCTATGGATTGTACTTGACTCGATGCTATCATCTCCATCCTAATATTAAGCAACTACTTGAAAACATATGCTCCTTATATGGAGTCCATACATATAATGCAATTCACACATTAATGCATTTATAATCTTAGTGTAATTCACACACCAATGCAGATAGGTGCACACAACAGAAAACATGCAATACCATTCTTTAAAGCATAATAATTACTTGGTGCAACATAGGACTACTCCTTTGTTCATCTAACTAAAGTATGGAACTAAATGCAATTCCCTATCATTGCACATTCAGTAGTTACACTTTCAGATTTATATTTAGAAAATCATTCTAAAACATGAAAGAAGAACATCATGCCTGGTTTATGCCTTTTCCAAAGATGATGAACTTGATTGTGTCTGCAGCACTTCAGGCCACCAACAAAAGACCTCCAGCCAACTCCTAGACTAGATTCTAACTCCCTCTCAGATATTAAACTCTTACTAAGATACCCAGCTGAAAAGAAAACTCAGCTTCTCATTGTTAAACTCATAAAAGGTGAAGATGATAGTAAACAAAAAATGATTCTCAGCCAATGGTGGTTTTTGCTCTAAAAAACAATACAAAATGCTCTTCAAAAAATATGAATTTCTCTTCAGAAAAAGCCTAAACTCGGATTATGAAAAGTGATGGAAAGGAGTGAGCAGGGCGGCTTTATATAGAGCCCCTGCTCAACCATTTCCCTTCTTTAATGGCATGTAAAATGCTAGACAAGGTTTTGAATGTTTCCAATATAAAATGTGGCAGAAATTAGAGGCTATTCACCCTTCTTTGCTGACAACAAGCTAAGAAATATTCAACTCACACATGGAGAAATTTCCTGAGTCGACACCTCCCAGGCGTATTCAGATTTTGGGGCATTTTTGAAGCAATCTGTTGAAAGTTCATTTGAGAAGAAAAGGTCAAGTTTGCAATGATTCCACCTTGCCATTTCTATTTCCTGAAGAATAGCATTTGTACCATGTTCACAGACCAAGTCTCAGCCCTTGTGCTTCAGGCGCGACGTTTATCCCAAACGCAACTTCATTTATTTTTTTAAACTTTCAAATGTTTTCTAAAGTCTCCAAACACAATATTTATCCTTTGTAATGTTTTCACGTGATCTTTCTAAAAAATGTGTTGCATTTAGAGTGATTTATTTTGTCCAATGAAATAAATCGATTTCAATAGTTTAAACTTCATGTTTCCATGAATCGACTTAAACTTTTGACTTTATGTTATTTAAAATAAAGCCCTCTTTAAACTATATTGATTTCCATTCTTTTATTTCAAGCTGGTAATATATATATATATCTATTTTATTATATTAATATATATATATATATACTATAGTTTTATTTTACATTAATATATATCTATGTATATATATATTTAAATTTTATAATTTAAATAAGCTTATATATACATATATATATTTTGGTAGATGTCATGGACTTTAATGTTAAATGTTGGTATTTTCATAATGTTTCCCTCAAACCATTGACATTGGACTTAATCCTATCTCTACAAGCTTTAAATGACATTTGACATATTATGTGGATTATCTATATTGATTTTGCATGTGGTTAATGAATGTTCCTTAAGGTGGTTATAAATGTCCAATTATTATGCGTACTGACATTACCATGCAGATTTAATATGCTAAGTTGAGGAAGACACCACCAGCTGGGCATGCACCATAACATCCAGCAAAGGAATCACTCCAAGTCAAAGGAGGCTGACGACATAAGATTCTTCATGCAACTGAACGTAACCGCCTTGTAGTGGACTTTAATGATCGAGCATGCACATGTGTTACTACTGTGTTGGACCTACATTTGGACCTGTATGTCTAACTAGATTCCATGCACACGTAACCGCCATCACTCCATTTTCTTTGTTTTCCCTAAATGGCGTCCTCCCAATCATGGAGTTGACTGCCTTGTTTAACTGTTAGTATAAATAATGATTTGATGCTCCTTCTTCAAGAGGTTGCACGATTTGATATTGTACTTGCACTCTCTAGTTTTTAGTAATACAGATACATTACTCTTTTGTACTCATGATTCACAGTGAATAAAATAAAGTTCTGAGTTCGAGCATCTGAGTTCTCATTAGTTTTAGAGGATACTTATCCAAGGGGGCCCACTTGGTGAGTAATCCATCTTCTTAGTTTAGCATTAGTTTAGTATTACTTGCTGTTTAGTACTTGGTTATAAGTCCGACACCGACTATTCCTGCAACCACTAGAATTCCATTATGTGACTATTCCTGCAGCCAAAGCAGACAGAGTAGTTTCTTGCTTGTTGCTCAGATTTTTATTCCTGTTATGCATTTTAGCTTAGCATAGTTGTTGATTGATGTTCAACATTTGTCTCATTCCTTTTCAAGCAATTTATTTTCAGTATTGTGTGTTCCTTAGCTGTAGAATGAAATGGCTACTTTGAGTTCCTAGTGCACATACTATGATGACCCATTTCAAGTTCACATCCCTAGGTTGACAAGTTAAATGCACCTTCATGATGATTGAAATAACTATTCAGGTTAGATGTCCAATCTTTGAATCATGGCTATAAAGGCTTAGTTATTAAAATCATTGTAGGAGGCCAACATGAAACTCAGTTAATGGGGGGACCAATTGTGCTAAACTGAGTAACCTCCGCATTTTTAAAAAAGTCAGCTTCTTCTGTAATTGGGGTTTCGGAATGGGAAAAAGAAGCAGATATAAAAAATAAAGATCTAACTAAGGCAATGCGCCAAGGGGTAGATATAGGCATGGTAAATCTATCTTTAGAGATTCGATTTAAGGTCCTAATCAGTAATCTGTAATGTTCAAGAATAATAGAATTTAGAAATAGAAGCCTGAACAATTCATTCAATGACAAAATAATTCTCATACACATTTATTGAAAATAGGAGTCAAAGACATGATCTAAACCAACAAACTTGCATTAAAATCATAGAAGTTCTATACATAAACAATTCAAGACAATAATGGCACAGTATTATTGTTTTATCAAATAGCTTAAGAAAAATAGAAAGGTTGAACAATGGCACAATCTGAAAGTCTCATACAGTAATCTAAAAGTAATAAAAAAAGGCTTGGTGTCTTTTTCTAATTTTTTTGCATCTTCCAAACTTGTTTTTTGAAGCAAGAAGTAGTATATATAGCTAGCAATCCCACCGCCTAGCGGGCCAGTAACAAAAATGATTCTGTATCTCGAGCAATGATGGCTGCAACAATGATTTCCCTTGGTCGTTGTAATAGAAAAGATTCAAGCCATAGCACATAGTCGCTCCCCAGCCAGATGCATCCCCTGCGAATGATGAAAGTGGTCCAGAAAAATACCGTACAGACAAGTGTTATTTACTTATGAAGGCAGTTAAGACACGCGACAACATGTTGCAGCTTGTTACTTGCTCCATCCTTCCTTTTGATGAAGTCCCCACGAAAGGGACACGTGGCAGCAGGTCGCAACTCTCTTGTTGATTCGTCCCCTTTTGTGATGCAAGCTTGAGCTGGGAAGACACGTGGCAGTGTTCTTTACTATTGGTGTTGACTGTGGGGTCTTCCAAAAATTGCATGTGAATGAAAGCTATGTGGCATGCGGATGGGGCCCAAGAAAAAAGTGAAGGGAAGCAGCTATGAAAAGTTTGCGGCATAGACACATGGAAGCATGGCGGGAGCCGGTAGAAGAGCGAAGGAAGCATTTGCAGCTGCGAGGAGTGTCTGGCGGACACATGGTGGCAACTGACATAGTTTATCAAAAAGTGGCTTGATTGAGAAGCGAAGGATGACACTTCAAACATATGAGGCACAAACTGACACTTAGCAAAACAAAATCACCCGAAGGGAACTTGAGGAATTTCATATTCACATATCCATAGGGTGTAAATTATCTTCACAAAATTTCCAAATCTCTTAGTTACTTTGAAACATCAAACACTTTGCTTGAATTAAAATGAACACATGAAAACAAGCATTGAAAATGGTTATCAAACATCAAACCCTTTTGACTTAGTGTGAACACTTTGAAAAGAGACCTATATTTGCACTCCTTAAGGATATCTTAAAACAATATCCCTAAAGGTTTCTTAATATTTAGGCTTACATTTCAAGTCATACTAAGAACAAAGTCAACATTGGAAACTATGGCTTTAGCATTTTGACTTCCACAAACTTTGAGCTTTTATGGAAAGAAATGTGCTTAAGTTATAGACATTTAGGGTCAAATAGTTTTGATTTTTGTCTTGTGTCATATCACTTTCTAAAATTCTCAAATCATATCAAAACAAGACATCAAATCTACAAATTTATCGAAACTGCTACCAACACAAAGACTGGAAAAATCTACACAGAAAATTGCTATTGCTTATGTTTATGTCGCTATTGACCAAAAACTAGCCATGTAGTCGACAAAAAACCTACTACTTTTGCTCTTTGTATTTTGATTGTCAGTATCAAAACATGTCACTTTTGCAAAACTGAATGCAGTCGATCGCAAAATTATCACAGTTGATCTTAATCCTACCACACTTGACATTTTTTCTTAGCCGTAGTCACTTCAAAACTGGCTGCTTTCACTTGCATAATTCACTAGTTAGAAAATTACAAACAAAGGCCGCTTTTGAGAAATCCTACCACAATTTCTTTTTAGATTTGGCCGCAGTTGACTTAAAACTAGCCACTTTTGATAGAAATTGCCGCTATTGCTCTAAGATTGCCACTTTTGCCTTACTTCCTGGTGAAAGTTAGAAAACTGATCTTAAACTCGTTAAATATTGTGAGAATGAAAACAGTTAGACTCCCAAAACATGTCATAATTTACATTAGTCCATCATCCATTTGCAAAAAAAAACAATCCAACGTACTTTTAGGATTCAAAATCAAAACAAACAACTTGAATCATTCCTTTACTCAAGTAGATTCTTCACAACATATCCTCTAGAAAAATAAAGTGAAATATCGATCCAAGTCTTTAACATTTTGAGTCCTAAAAATAGCTTAATTTACCAAACATCACTCACTTTATGACCATTTGGCATCCAACTGCTCTAGTTCAACAACCAAATCTTACGACACCTATCATACAACCAAACCTCACACTAATTGAAGGTGAACAATCAGACATCATTAATAGTTTGAGAAGCTTTGTATTTGAGAGAAATGAAACACCAAATCAATGGAGAAATGTAGCTAATATCTTAGACAAAGAGGAACGAAAAGCGGATCTTGTGGCCAAAAGGCCCATATTACCATCTCTTGCATGGTAATAGATACCACCCTTTTAAAACAAAAAATCCCAAAACACTCAAAAAACATAAAATCTCAAAACACTCAAAAAATAGAAAATCCCAAAAATAAAGCATTAGGTCATTCCATATGTTAGAAACCACCAACTTCCACAAAATATTGACACTTGTTTATGACAACCACACAATCTCAATACATAAAAAAGATGGAAGCATTAAAAGTAGCACTAGTATGCCCCAACAAACACCACAAATGATGGAAGTGACCCATGGGGTTATAGACCAAGTGACCTTATAACTCCTCGAAATGAACCCATATTTAAGGCAACACCAAACCAACCACCAAGTGAGGAGGAAGTAATCCATAGACAACAAGAAATGATGGATAGGTCAAATCAAAATACCAAGGACATGGTCATAGAAGAAGTGGATAGTGAGGAAGAACTAGACGAGGAAGAATTCTTTCAACACTCCAACAATCCCAAGGTACTTAAACTGATGGACAAATTGCTAGGAAAGGATTTAAATGCCTACTTCAAATTAGCACAAAGTGGCACCGCTAAGTTACCTATAGACTTTAATGTGGAAGGTCTTAAGGATCCTAACCTAATTTCTTTAGGGGATAACTCAGTTGTGAGAAAAATACCCAAACCAATGGAGATTCTGAACATACCACCAATTTTCTCACAAAACAATGATCAACCTAAACAACAACCAATGGACAACCCTTTGTTTAGGAAACCATCCCAAATTGAGCAAGCAACAGTGGCCCAACAATACCAAGGAGGTCCAACTCAATACATGCCACAAGATAACAACCCACCACAAGGACAATACATGCCACATAATGCATCATATATTGATCCTTCAACCAACATACCAATCCAACAAGGTGTACCATCAACGCACTATCAAGGTAACCTTCAAAATTATTCATCCCAATAGTAAGGTGTACCACCAATGCACTATCAGGGCAACCTTCAAAACAATTTGTCCCAACAACAAGGTGTACCACCAACGCACTATTAGGATGACCTTCAATGCAGTTCATCCCAACAACAAGGTGTACCACCAATGCATTACCAGGGTAACCTTCAAAACTATTCATCCCAACAACAAGGTGTACCACCAACGCACTACCCGGGTAAGCTTCAAAACAATTCATCCCAAAAACAAGGTGTTCCACCAACGCACTACCAAGGTACCCTTCAACAAAGTCAACCACAGTAGGGTGTACCACTGACGCACTATCAAGGTACCCCTCTTCAACAAAATCAATGACTTAATCCTCCTTCCATTCAATAAGGACTTAATCCTCCTTCCATACAACAAGGACTTAACCCTCCTTACATTCAACAAGGACTTAACCCTCCTTACATTCAATAAGGACTTAACCCTCCTTTCATACAACAAGGACTTAACCCTCCTTCCACCCAACATGGTTACCAAGGTCCTATACCTCCACCATACCCAACCTATGACCAAATGAACATCTTGGGACAACAAGGCTACTACACACAAGGTCCCAAAAAAAATGTACCAAACACATCGGTAGGAATGCAACTACTAGCCATAAATTAAAAGATATTGGACACCTAGATTGGAAAACCAAAGAAAACCTACACTCTACAAGATATATGTCTGTTCCCTTTTGATCGCTTTATTACTATCCCACCCTTCCCTAAAAATTTTGAAATACCAAAATTTGACAAGTATAAGGGAAAAGGCGATCCGATAGAACATGTGAGAGATTTCTCAGTAGCTTGCATGGAAATGAAAAACAATGATTCCTACCTAATGGGACTTTTTCCACGCAGTCTTACTGGTCATGCTATGGAATGGTTCTCCCATTTACCACCAAGTATTAAGAGTTTTGATGAATTGACCAACAAGTTTGTGAACCACTTCTCATTCAACATAAAATAGGATGTCACCGTAACTGACCTCTACAAGATTAAACAAAGCCAAGGAGAATCCTTTACATCCTACCTACAAAGATGGAGGTATAAAGCTAGTAGGTGCAAGTGGCCTATTCCTGACAAAGAACTAGTAGATATCTTTGTTTCCAATGTCCAAGCAGAAATGAATTACCAACTCACCATGTTGTGCCCCAATAACTTCAAAGAGACTTGAAAAGGGAATACACATTGAAAGAGCTCTCATAGCAAGGGGAGTCATTAAACTAAACAACTCAAAAGACAATCCTTCTAGTTCGAATGACAAACCTAAAATTTGAGCCAAGAACAAAAATGTTATGAATGATGGAGTAGTTGATGCTAGATTTGCATGGAATTTACAAAATACCAATGTACCACAAAACAAACCCCAAGTTGGACAAATGAGTTACACTCCCAACAACGTACAAAACAATCAACTCACCTATCCCCAAAATAATCAATCAGATAACCAACAGACAAATTAGGAGGATAACAAAGACAATATAACCAACCAAGGAGGAAATTTACTCAATTAGGAGAAACACTTGAGACAATCATGTGCAAATTAGTTCAACAAAACATCATCAAAGTAAACGAGCGTACAAACTATGGAGAGCCGAGTTTTAAAACACCATGGTACAATAAAAAATAATTATATGAGTTCCACAAGATTAAGGGGCATACGATGAATAACTGCATGAGACTTAAACATATATAGTGCAAGACTTAATCGACAAGGGAGAAGTTGATATTGAACACCATCCTAGAAACAAAGACCTCCAAATCTACATGAATCCAATTCCTAAACACGCTAAGAAAAATGACAAAAGGGAAAGAACATGACTATCATAATGCCAACTACACCTATGGTGACACCATCCTAGGTACCCTCTCCCAACTAGATGACACTAGGGTCAATGTGTTAACTATATGAGGTAGGGCCTCAAATGTAACATAACTACCCGTTGAGGGAAAATCACAATACAAGGAGCCCCACCTGAACCCACAACTAAGTCATCCGATGACTATAGTATTGTGGAACAACTGAAGAAGACTCCTACTTTGATCTCCATCATAGAGCTATTGAAATTATCACCTGTGCATAAGGAAATACTAGAGAAAGCTTTGGAAATATCGGTCACTAATGACCTCAATCCTAATTAGTTTCAAGCCACGGTTGGAAAAATCACCACTCATCATTTTGTATTTTTCAGGAAAGACCTTCCATAGAAGTTGTTCCACAACCAAGCCCTCTATATAGAGGTTGGTGTCCACAAACATATGGTCAAAAGAGTATTGATAGATAATAGTACAAGTTTAAACATTTGTACCTTGAAATTTGTTAAATAGCTAGGGTATTATGATGATGTAATTGACAAGGGAAAAAGCATCACTATAAGGGCTTATGATGACCTAGAAATAAATTTAGAAGGGACAATCAGGCTACCTATACAGATAGGACCAGCAACAATAGAAGCAACATGTCAAGTACTGGACCTTGAGGTACCGTATAACCTTCTTCTAGGATGCCCATGGATTCATGCACTATAAGTGGTTCCTTCGACATTCCACCAATGTCTAAAATTTCCTCACAAAGGAAAGGAGGTTACATTATATGTCGATCCTGAACCCTTCCACTACTATGCGAAATTGGAGGAGAAATACAACAAAATCTAGTGAATACCTAGTAATGATTTATCATTCCATTCCTCATATGTTGACCCATCAACACTACCATCAACATCAGTTAAACCATCACCAACAGAGGTGTAACGCCCCGCCACGTAATCCCAAAGGAAACTAATACATCTAACATTTATGGCACAATTTTTTTTTAAAAGTAACTAACATGCAACATAATAATAACATACATCACATGAAATGAAACTTTACATGTACAACATATAACAATGTCCCTTGGGGTTACATGACTGCATTAATTTTCATTCAACATCCATCATAGTACATGAATGATAAGCTTATACCAGTAACCATAAGATAACATGAACATGGACAATACATTAATAACATGAAGATACATCGCTCAAGGATTACATTAATACAATAGTACTTCCCAACATGAATGGGAATAGTACGATAACATGGAATGATACAAATGATATGTAAGATTACAAAGCTTCTAGACTAGATCCAACACTGGTATATCTCTAGAGTCACTACAACTGTACATCACTGCACATCTCAATCAATGGCTGGGGACTCAATGGGCTGCATAGCACGTTCCACCCAACCATGTGGACCCGAAGGCCCACCCCCTATGTTAGGAGATGACAAGGACGACTTCAACGGATACCATCAAATGAAACAAGGATTACAAGGCTTCACAACGTGAGCAACAATAACACAAGATAACATTCATAACAAGAAATAACCAAACCAAGACAACATATCCAAGCATCAACGAACACATGACAACATCCGCTTCCAAAGGCTCAAGAACAACAAGAGGGGAACAACAACATACAAAGTTGTTAAAGGGTGGAGTTTCATCGCATAGGTAGGCTGCCAGTCCCCATCCTAGGTTTTCCTGGTAACCTCTACTGGCCGCTGGCCCCCCATGCTCGCTATGCAGGATCAACATACCTTGCAAAATTACTATGCAGAGGAAAGGAAGTTAATCTTGCCATTCTAGGCCTTCCCACTCATCCCAAGCCTAAATGAGCACTTGGGCCCATGAGTGAGGCTGCATCATCTGAATTAATGTGTGATACTACCCAAACCCCCTATTTAATTAATTAATTTATCACTTGATTAAACTCACAATGGGTTATCCTGGACCAGCCACTTTGGGTGCCGACCCCCACTAAGAGCCACTCCCCCAACTAACAACAAAATCTCAAAATCACAAACAGGCAAGCCAACATGCACAAGATACCAAATCCAAACAAAATAATAGCTCCAAGTGAGGCATGCACCATCTCACACTAGCACTTCAGGACAATGAAAACCAAATTCAAGTGCAAGTCTCAAACCCACATAAATAGAATCCAAGTGTAAAGGTCAACCATCATCAGAATAACAAAATCATGGAACCACCCACTTTCAAGTGAAACAACACAAAATTCAAATAAATACTTTAAGCTTGTTATGGGTTGTCCAAGGCGGATCCTTCTAGATTGCCGACCCCCATACCAAATCTTGCGAGTAAAAGCATACCCCTCTAACCTCTAGAAGACTTACAACTCATAAACACAAAGTTTCCCAACATTCTCAAAACACGACTATAAGAAAGTTATCCCATAAAATCTCTTCATTTTAAAATAACACCAAAGAATGACTCACAACATAGAACCTCGAAATGATGATAATAGAAAAATGATAAGTGCAGAAGAAGAGTGACAACATTATAATGAAACCTTCAAACTTAATTAGAGCTGACATTATCAAATCATTACAAAATCAATCGCATTCATCAATAGCAAATCAGTCGATAGGGCATCTAAGGGAAACCTCAATATTCTCCTTACGAGATACCCTTACAATATGGCAAATAAACAACCTTCAACAAAGTCAACGATCATGACAATGATAGCAATCAATCGAGCACAACTCAATACGAAAATCAACCCACTCAAACATTACGGAAGAGACATATTTTCCACATCTCACATCACTCTTTATTCTAACCACATAATTCATTTGGTAGACTGTTTACTACAATATAACTATAACATTAATAACATAACCAAGATAACAATACTCCAAGCATATAAGTTCACAAATTACCAACATTGAGCAGTTAAATGAACAATCCTTCACATTCTACTCTACTCAATATTTCAACCCTAAACTGTAACTACTTTAAGACTCAAAATGCACCATCTAACTTTCTATCATTAACTTAATTAATATGAAAATAAGGAAATAAGGAAATATGAAAATCAATACGTATATATTGTTATTGGAAAGCTAAAATGAAATTAAAAAGTTAAATTAATAGTGCATGCGGGTAACGCAAGATAATTTAGAGGGTACTCAAAATTCTGAACGGTTTGCTTTTTATGGTGGCAAGACTTTATTGCATCCCAAAAAAATGGAGTTGCTGCCACAAGATTATCTCTCTTCCTTTTCCATCACTGCTAGTAATATCCCTCGTCTCACTTATCTGTCCGGTTCCATAGCCAGTAAAGGATCCTTGAAGTTGGGAAGTGGGAAAATAAACCGGTTGCTAAGTCTCATTTTGGAAAAACGGACTTAGTCTACAAAAGAAATTTTTTTCCTTCGTAGTACCTGAGCAACCGATTCATGAGAAGGGCCTGGAATAAAATGGGTGGTATTGAGCTTAAGACGTCTTATTTAGAGTGGGAGCTAGAAGTTGGAGAAGCCCTGCGTTAAGATTTCTACTCTGGCAAGCTTATTAACCAGGTACAATTACAAATCCTCCATCTAAATATTGAAATAGAAACAAAATAGATGTCTGAAATTCATGTTGTGCTTCTTCCATAACACTTCTACAATCTTGGAATCTCTATTCAACGTAGTATTCAGTTGTTTCTGGGTCGATTCAATATGTGAGTGAGAATAACCATAAGCCTTTATCTAGTACTTGAAGTATTGATAAGATCTGTTAGAGTCGATGGGGAGTAAATACATCTAGCCATCGAAGATGTATCTATTAGGAGTCTTAAGATTCAAACTGATGATTTATTAGATATGAACTTTTTAGAGTAATTGAAACACTCGAAATCTGCTGATGTTAACATTTAATGTATTCCGGTATTTGTATGTCCCTGCTATAGTTTTTCCTTATCTGACGTCCCTTAAAATCTGACTTCTCACCAGTTCGAATGTGGGTTTTACTCATTGTTTTGCATGTTTGATGGGTTTTGATTTTTCTCCATTTACCTCAACCTTGAGTTCTGTTTCACTTCCACGTCTCCATCACCGTTGTTAAATGAGTTGCAACATTTGTGTATACTTTGGAGCTAACCCCAGTTGCTTTTCGGGCTCCTTATCATTAACGACCTCAGTGTCAACAAGGAGCTATGAATAATTCTGTGTTACGAGGCTCTTAAGCCTGTCATGTCGCGACACATGAACATTATGGGAAGTATAAAGGATTCAAATAACCTCCTTGACTCTATTGCAGTTGCCTCATTTGAAACTAAAATATTGTCATGGTTTAATTAATCTCCTTGATTCCATTCACAACCTGTCACAGCGGCAACACTTGAACATGGTAGGGTGTGTAGATTTAAATAACCTCCCTGATTCATTTGGAACCTACCATAGATGCAACACTCGAACATAGAAGGCTAGGTTTAAAATACCTTTCTGATTCCTTTGGCAAATTGTCACATCCGCAACACTTGAAAATAGAATGTTGTAGAGATTTAAATAATTTCCCTGATTCCATTGTCAACCAATTCGTTAGTAAGGAGCAATGAGTAAATTCTGTTCAATGTAGACTCTTAAACTAGTCATGTCGCCGCTATCTCTTAATTAGGTAATAAATTTCTGATAGCTGGAAGTGTGATTTCGTGCATGCCTTTTGGCATTCGATGCATGAGCCGTGAACTGTAGGTTGCTTTTATATTGCTTGACTCTATCATCAATGCTAACTGATGAATACATAAGTTGATCTGTTGTTATCTTAACATCACCGCCACTCATCTTTTCCTAGCTTTAAGCCTAAGTCGGCTGTGGGACTCTTCTTTGACAAATTGTCATTGCTATAGAGCTCGGAAGTAAAGTGGTGTAGAGGTTAATAACCCCTTTGATTCCACTGGTAATCTATTGCAGTTGCAGCCCTTGAGAATAAAATCTTGATCCATAATTGAACGAGTAAATCTAAATAGATCTCATAATGAAGGCAGTATTCTAAATAAAAATGAAACCAAAAACTTTCGTTTGCGTCGACATCCTTATAACGATCTCTTATGTAGCTATTAGATTTCCTTACCATAATTGTGAAATTAGATGTTGAAACTATCGATTGCCTTGTGTTATAAGCATCATCATACATTAATAACCCAGTTTGAACCCACCATGTCTCATCAAGCATAATTATAGGCGTCTATTATCATGCGTACTCAACATAAGTCACTTCCAACTGCAATATCATGTATCATGGTTGATCATGCTATTTTATTTGAGATCGCTGCCAGTTGAGTTCACCCTGGGTCGCCAGTGTAGATTTCTACTTACCTCTTTAGTCTCTGTCTTTTCTCCAGATCGTTGTGAAAATTGAAACGTTGTAACCTATGATCAACATGCTTGAAAACTTTTGATTTCACTAACTGGATCTGCTTGTTCTTTGACGCCTTAAACACTTTTTATTGTTGTGTTAGCTTCTAATTATACCTCCAGTCAGCTATCTTGTAGTGCATGTCTTAGAAGTTCTTTCCTTGTACAAGAATTTTGGTATCTTTATTTGAGCCAACTGAGATTAGAGTCATGGGTTGCATGTATTGCAATTGCTTAATGCGATCTCTTATTGGCTTGGATTTAATTTTGTCTATACAATAATATGTATAGGCATGTGTAATGGCAACAAAAATTAAGTGCCGACAACATTCTTTAACTTTTGTTATTAAGCGAGAATCAAGTACTCTTATATATATATATATATATTTATTATTGTAAGTATGTTATGAAAATGACATGGAGGTAGTGAAGTTAATTAAGTGGATAAGTTATTTGGGAAGTGAGAGGGCTAAGTTTGAGTTGCTTATATTTAGGAAAATTAAGGGACTAGTCTAATAAAAATAAAATAAAATAAAATAGAGTACCACTTGTTTAACTAAACTTAGAGAAGATGATTCATTATAGATATGGACTTAAGTTTGAATCGGTTTTGAGTTCTTAAAGGTTTTAGTAGTATGTTTAAACTTTTCTTGCTGAAGAGTTCTTTTACAATTAATAATCCAAAGGCTATATTATAACATGAAAAAAAGTTGACACTCCATCCTTGATTCAATATTGTTATGGCTCTAGTCGTTATATTGAGTTAATTAAAAGATTAAATAGATATTAAATTGAATAAGAATAATAAATTTAACTATGAAACAAATGTTTCGTTAAATTATAGTATTGAAGTTCAATATTGTTAGCCTTATATGTAAATCTATCTGATTATGCTTGAGTTATTAACATTAGAGTGTTAAATATCCTTTCTGAAATGTCAGTCTTAAGAGAATTATGTGGGCCCACCTTGGCCTTAATAGGGAAAGGTTATATTATACAAGTTTGTAATATGATCAAGGAATATAAGTTTATAACATTGGGTGAGTTTTGTGGTAACGTTTAGTCATGTAATTGGTACATGCATCGTGAATAGTGAAGAGGTATGTTAACGTTGGTTACTACTAGTGGAAATTTGTAAAATGAACATGTAATTAGAGGAACCAGATTAAATGCGTTATGTGAATGTCTTATTTACTCATTGGAATAAATTTGGAAAGGCTAGTTAATTAGCTGTGCTTGCTAGCATGAATTTGAAACAATATTGTATGGTATTAATTAGGTAGTAGATTTTCCAAAAGAACTATTTATATGGGATTTTTTTATTTTATTTTAGTATAAATCAAGGTTGCAATTGGAGGTTAGGTCCCCACAGTAGCGAGTTCAATGGAGTTGGTGGTTTAGCTAATGATATGGTTATTCTTATTTATGACTGGGGTATTGTTGAATGCTTGCTTGCTTGATTGTGTTGATCCTTGGGAGTTGGGATGGTAGTGGTGATTGTTTTATAGTAAAAATCATTTGTGTTGATTGGGTAAGGTTGTCTTCCAGAGGCTAAGAGAAATTTCTTGTTGTAGGAATCTTGATTATCCTTGAGATGTTTGATGTGTGTTAAATAAGTTTATGAAAGTATTGCCTTGCATAGTGCGTTCTCTTATGTGATTTGTACTTTTGGATCTTGTGAACGGGAGGGGATTGTGCCTCGCCTTGTGACTTGCTTTGGGTTTTGAGTTGTGCAAGTGGTTATGTCTTTTATTTCAGTGGTTTTCTATTGTCAGTAGGGGGAGTGGCTTCCAATGGGGGCTAGCGCATAAAGGGGTGCCTAGATAACCCATGTGGAAGTTTTGTAAACAAGTGAAAACATAAAATAAACTAAGGGAAAAGGGTAATTAAAACATTAACAAGAAAAGTTAGTACCTTGCTCAGGCTCAAGCGCTCGTTCAGGCTTGAGGTGAGTCGGGAAGGCCTGGAATGGCATAATTGACTACTTCATCTCCACAAGAGGTAGGTCGATTCCGCATAAGTTGGCATGAGGGGCCAGAGTTCGGTAGAGGCTACCAGGATAACCTAGGATTGGGGCCATGGCCTAGGAAGAACTACCTGGATAACCTATGTCCAATTATGTGATGACACTTCCCCTACGACAACCATGTGTTCCCTTGCTGTTGATTTACCTTGAGTATTTGTGAGCCTCTGGAAGTACAATCATTGTTACCTGTTGTTGTTGATCTTCTTCTTGTCCTTGTGAGTTATGTCAGTTTTGTGATGTCTTTGTCCTTGTCTTTGTCCTTGTCTAGCATGGGGGGTGAACCTTTGGGTTCATGTCGTTGGGTGGAACATGTTACATTCTCCATTGGGTTCCCTTCATGCATGTGATGTGGCAACTTCATCTGATCTATGGACTTCTGCACAACAACTTCTCTTGGGAGCTTGATTATTGTACTTGTAAATGTATTGTAACTTTATCTTGTTTCATATATCTTATGTTGAGCACTCCTCACTTGATCGAGGAAGTATCTTTGTACAAAATATACTTGTAAACTAAAAATGATGTATCTCACTATGGAGAGAACTATACAATCAGTGATATTGTATTTGTTAATGGAATGAATGTAATTTGATATTCTTCATATGTTTATATAATGGATGTTTCTCATGGTTCATTTGATCATTTGTGCTGATGTAAATGTTATGCTCAATGATGATTAGTGTTTAGTTGTTATAAGTTATTAGGTTTCGGTAAATTTGGATAATAGAATTTAAGTAATGCAATCATGCTCCCTAGAGGACATGGGATAATAATTAAGGTCATGTTCAGTTTCACTTGCACAACATTGCACTTTAAAAAAAAAAAATTGTCCGATTTTCATCGTTTAGGATTTGTCCTCTAGGGTTCTCGATGGGGCGTTACATGAGGCACCTAAATTTGATACCAAGATCCAAGTACTTGACAAGGTAATGAAAACTATCATTTCAATCAAGCTTTTTGCATTGGAATGCTTCCCCCTACACCAAAGGTTTATGGAGGGCCTAAGGAGATCAAACATGTTCAAGCAGTAACAATGGTAGTCAAACCCATGATCTTTACCAAGTGTGGAGATATGAAGGATGAGGAAATATTCAAAGAAGACCTCTCGTCAATAATCTACAAAGAATAAGAAGAAGAACCGGAACAACTACAACCCATTCTAATTGATCCTAGCAGTAAAGGGTATCAGCTAGCTAAAAAAATGGGATACACTAGAATAGGTGGCCTTGGATGACATAAACAAGGTAGATGGGAACCTATTATAGTGGAACAAAGAAAGAATATGGGACTAGGCTATGGTTCGATAAACATGGTTACTCCAAACACTAGATGTACCTCTTGTAAGAAAGGACCTTCTACTGACGTTAAGACATTAGATACCTACCATCATATAAACTTTGATTTACTAATCAAAGACCTATTTGAAAGCTTTAGCATGAGAAAAGTCTCTACCCAACCTGGAAAACCTATATTTATAGACTATACTTATGAAATAGACTCTAACGAGTATGAATGGGATTCTGTTTCCGCTGTCACCTCTAGTGATGATGAACTAGATACCCAATGGGAGAATGATGCCACAACTATATTGACCATTTTGAAAACTTCCATAAAATTTATAGATAACGATGACAACCTACCCCTCTGTAGAGTCTAAGTTAATGTTTTGTAAACTTGGTGAAAGTCACTCAATTCAAAGGATTAACAAAATGAACAGTCCACTTGACACTGCTTAAGACTACATTAGATTATCGACCATGGAGCATAAACTTATGATGGTGCAACAAGATATATGCCTTCATGGAATGAAACTACTCAAAATAACCTACTTAAGTTATTCTAGTTGTTGGAAACTCATAAAAACTGTAAAACAACAAAAGTAAAACTAAACCTTAGTTGCTACAGGTACCTACAGTAATGATCGTAACTGGACCATTTCTAATGAATGTAAACTGAAAACCCATTTAAGATTACTGCAATGTCTAAAATATTCTTCAGAGTATTATTAACATTATTAACAAATATTTCATGCATGTTCCTAGGAATTCACTTCATAATAAACAAGAAATAGAATCTATAATTCATAAATAACAACAAACTAATATTAACTACCAACATAAATAAATAATTGAAAGATGAAGTGGAGAACAATACCTTGAGTGGTGTGCTCAAGTAACTGTTCCCACTTAATTGAGCACAATCTAACTAGTAGATCTCACACATCTCATGGATTGAACTTTATTTATTGCATAAAGTAAAGGATTACAAAAACTCACAAACTAGATTCAACCATTATGTAGATTCATGTTTCAACTGGAAAATAACAGATAGTACAAAATTTGTAAGAACCAACTAACTAAACTATGGACTCAACCATCAGTTATATACAAGATGAGGGAGTCTTTATTGAAAGTAACAACTAAAATCGAAATCATTAATTCCACTTCCAGATATCTAGAATGTGGTTTTAAGATCTAGACTTATTCAATAAATAATTGAAAGAGAATCCTAAAAAGAACGTAACTCTGGCAAAAAAAATTCATTAAGTTATGCATTCATCTGTCAAAGTTCTAAATTAAAGAAAACCTCTTCTTTAGTGTTTATTAACTATCATGACAACACATGCTTTATCTTCATGAATTCCTTTGACCAATAACCACCATGTTCAACTATTCCTGCAACATCCCCCGTTCTGGTATTCAACACTTCTTTTGCTACGAGTTCATCCCACAACAACTGTGCATCATGATTCTTATTTTTGCTGCAAACATGTTAGTTCCATAAAATATGTACATAAAGATAACCATTAGATTAAAACATAACTTTCCATCAACATTTCCATGCACATATTCATATAAACCACTTAATGCTAATATATTAAATTATAATTCCATCATCATGCTTTTAGGTCTTAGGTCCATATAATAGATACAAAAAGGGATAATATAATATGGAATATAGTCAGGAAGTATGTTCAAAAGTATCTTAAAGTCTGATTAAAAACCAACAAAAAATAAACTATTATTTGGACCTATCACCCTCTGCTACCCATAGTTAATAGATTGGGAGCAACGACAACGTACACCTGTTTTGGATCAATTCCAATACGATGAAGCTATTGCAAAGTTTATGGGACTTCTAACCAATATACCATCAGGAGATCATAAAGTAGGGTTTGTCATGAAACTCAAATATGAAGCATATTTCAGAAGGGAGATCATGTTCTTTAGTCACAAAATTGAAAAAAACAATGTAAAAATCAAAATGAGATCCCCTAGAGTAAACCATGAGGTGACTCTATTGGATTTTGAAAAGAGAAAAATAAAGGATGAATCTAAGGGTTTTTATCTCTTCAAGGCACCCGAATATGGAGGATTCAATCTCCCTATTTTTGAATATCAAGAGAAGTTGACACTCCTAGTTGAAGAATCAGAATCTATCAATGTTGGCACAATAAAAGCACCCAAAATCACATACCAGGTAGCATCACTTGATCCTGAAGAAAAGGTGAAATTATCAATGTTCATCAATGAAAGAAAGAAAAACTTTGCATGGACATATACAGACATGCCAAGGCTAGATCCACCATTGGTTGTACACCACCTAGCCATATTTCTTGGAGATAAATCTATCAAGCAGAAGCTATGAAAGATGCATACCCATATCTCACTTTTGGTAAAATTAGAACTAAAAAAACTACTAGTTATGGATTTCATCAAACCAATCGATTATATAGAATGGATATCGAATCTAGTACCAGTATCAAAGCCTATTGGGGACATAAGAATCTACATGGACTTCTGAGATCTAAACAAGGCATTCCCAAAAGATGACTTCCCTCTCCTGAGCATTGATATGATTGTGGATCTAACGATAGGGCATGAAATGTTATCACTAATGGATGGCTTCTTCAGATATAATTAGGTAAGGATATCTCTTGATGATCAACATAAAACAACATTTACTTGTGCATGGGAGATATTTTGTTGGAATGTTATGCCATTTGGTCTAAAGAATGTAGGAGCAACCTATCAACAAACAATGACTAAAATAATTCATGATATGTTGCCAATTGTGGAAGATTATGTGGATGAAATACTAGCAAAGTCCATCAAAAGAGAAGACCATTTGACCAATCTTGCAAAAGTGTTTGACAAGCTCAAATAGTACAACTTGAGGCTCAATCTGAAAAAGCGTGTATTCAGAGTAACATCTAGAAAGCTACTAGGGTACATAGTATCAAGAAGAGGCATCAAAGTATATCCTACAAAAGTAAAAGCTATACAAGAGATTTCCCCCCTAAATACATTAAACAACTGAGAAGTTTACAAGGGAAACTACAGTCCATCAGGCGATAAATCGTACAATTGACATATAAGTGTCATCCTTTTATCCATCTACTACACAAAGACATCACATTCAAATGGGATGGTAGATGTGATCAAGCTTTCCAACAAGTCAAGGAATATCTACTCTCTCCTCCAATAATAATGCCACCTATTCCAGATAAAGCAATGATACTCTATGTATCTACAACACAAGCAACATTAGGAGCTCCTAGCATAGCTAGATGATAATAACAAGGAAAAAGCGGTCTGCTACATCAATCAAAAAATGGTGGGCTACGAATTGAACTATTCACCCATAGAAAGAGCATGTCTCTCTATCGTCTTTGCGGCATAGAAGTTGAGACACTATATCTTGAATAGACAAGTAAAGTTGATCTCAAAAGTAGATCCCCTAAAGTACATATTGGAAAAAGTAGCTCTAACAGGTAGGATTGCTAAATGGGTGAAGATATTGAGCGAGTTTGACATAGAGTATGTAGATAGGAAAGCCATCAAAGGACAGATCATAATAGATCAACTAGCAAAAACACCAATGGAAGATCACTAGCCTCTCACAACAGACTTCCTAGATGAAGGCATACTGCTAACATAACAGACAAGCCACTGGACCTTGTACTTTGATGGGTCCCACACTCAACACGACTTAGGAGAAGGTATCTTATTTCTCACACCATAGGGATATAGTATACCTAAGTCTTACCAAATTGCTATCCCATGTAAAAATAACATCTTAGAGTATGAAGCACTAATCACAAGACTTAAAATGGCCATTGAATGGAGGATAAAAGAATTGTAGGTTTATGGAGACTCTCAACTAGTGATCAGGAAAGTAAATGATTAGTATCAAACATAGGATGACAAACTGATGCCATATAAAATGATGGTGGAAAACTTAAAACAATAGTTTTTCATCATAATCTTTGAATAGGTTCCCTGGATCAACAACAGAGCAACTGACACTATGACAACAATAGGTTCACTTCTCGATATTCCACAAAACATTCCAAAGTATGAATTCCTTGTGGAGCAACTGCTCGTATCAACATTCGATATCCCAGAATCAGAACGGTTTGTGTTGTTGTTGGTCCTAACTCACCATGGTACCAAGATACATTCGACTATATCCAGCATGGTATCATACCTTCGGACTTGAAAAACACCCAAAAGAAAACCTTTGCCCGTAGGACTTCCCAATTACTCTGATGTCTTAATGTTGAAGAAGCAAAAATTGCCTTACAAGAGGTACATGAAGGAGTTTGTGGGTCCCAATCTAGTGGACCTAACCTAGTACAAAAATTGTTGAGAATAGGGTACTATTGGCCCTCCAATCTGGAACAAGAATGCATTCAATACTCAAGAAAATGTCGTCAGTGTCAACAACAAAGCAACCTTGTTCACACACCAACACAAGAGATGAGACCCATCACAACACCATGGCCTTTTTTCACACTGAGGATTAGACTTGGTAGGTTAGATCTCTCCTGCTTCATCCAATGGGCATAAGTTCATTATCACTGCAATTGAATATTTCACAAAATCGTTAGAAGCAATTCCATTAACCTACATCACAGGGAAACAGGTATCCAAGTTCATCTTGAATTATCTAATTTTTTGATATGGAATTCCCCAAACCATCACAATAGACAACTAAACCCCATTCAAAAATCAATATGTCAAAGAACTTTGTTCCCATTTTTCTATCCAGCACAGATTCTCCATGCCCTATTACCCCCAAGGAAACAGTCAGGTTGAAGTGTCTAACAAAACCATCCTGAAGATATTGAAAAAGACTATTAATGACATCTGTGATTGGCATTTGCAACTGAACCAAGCCCTATGGGCTTACCGAACTAGTATTCACACACCTACAAGTGCCACACCTTTTTCCTTGGTCTACAGATCTTAAGCTATCTTACCTATCAAAGTTGAAATCCTCTCATTGTGAATATCACTAAAAAGCATGGTCAACAATGAAGAATATCGGGTCTCCAAATTGAATGAGAGGTTGGAACTCCTAGATGAAAGGTGTTTGAGCATGTTAAACCATCTTCAAGTTTATCAGAATTGGCTCAAACAAAGCTACAATAAAAAGATAAAAAATATAAACTTTCAGGTTGGTGATTTGGTACTCAAGGAGAATCAGAAGGTACAACTGAATCAAGATGGAAAAGGTAAGTTTGAACCCAACTGGTTAGGTTCATTCATAATCACAACAAGCTATGGCTCTAGATCTTATCAATTGGCTACTCCTAAAGGGGAACCTTTAGCCAAACCGCTAAATAGCAACCATCCAAAAAAATTATATACTTGAAACACGTCTGAATACCCTAGGCAAAAGGGTAAAAATCCAAAAAAAATGAAAAGTTTAAAAATCCAAAAAATAAAAAATAAATAAAAACAATAAAGAGAAAATAAAACATTCTTTAAGTGAAAACCACTTTATGACACTTCTAGAATAGGCACGTAGTGAAAACCTGGCAAACAAGTGCTACGTTTGGATAAGACCAACATTGTTATCTATCAGCACTATCTGAAGCATTCACTGATTCATCCCATAATAAAACATGTGTCCAACCATGGATCGATGACTAATTGAGTATTGAACCTTGTTGAAACATCAACATCCATCTCTCCTAATAAAGGTATTCTTTCCTTGAATTGGGGGTAACTTCTCGAAACTGGTAGTAGATTGGATCCTTATATGTCCCATCATGGTTGAAAACTATCAAAAAATTAAAAACATCCAAAAAATAACAAAAAACAAAATAAAGTCATAAAACATCAAAAATCCCAAAAAACATGTTATTCTTTGAGTCAACACCAGTCGAACTACGTGGTCTCTATGTGTACAACATAGGCAAGGCTTATCAGCCCTTGAGGCCTTAGGCCAATCCCCTTAGGTATCTATTGTAATCAATGGAAAATTAGATGGGGTTAGCTTGTTAACTAATAACACCAAAAATCCAAAGAGGCTATCAAGAACAATGGAAAATTAGAACAAAGAACGATTATACCTTCCTTTCCTTCCATGCTTCACCTTCATAGCACCTTCTTGCTTGCTGGATGTTGTGTTGCCCTCAGATTCGTCATTCGAGCAATCTGAAAATGTCTAAGTCCTACAACAAGCCTTGAAGGATTTGATATGTCTAAATGCCTATGTCTAAAAGCCTATGTCTATGCCTAAAACCAATACCAAAGTTGATCAAATGACTATATTAATACTAAAATTGTCTATGACAATAAATGTGAAAGTAAATAAATGCCTATAATAACTATGCAAAATATTAGCATGTGTGTCTTTGAAAAATGAGAAGAAGATGGCATTTTATAGAAAAGGACATTTTGAATGGACGAACGAGATAAATCAATGATGAGAACCTAAAATGAACGATCTAGATTAAACCTGAGAATCCCTAATTAGGGTTAGGGAAAAATCTTTAATCGAACGGTCAGAATAAAATCGGATCGACGGTGGAGAATAAATGAGACAAATTAATTAGAAAATAAAGATTTTCAAAAAATCAAGAAGATAAGATTGCCTGATTTGCTAGATTCGAAAAATCAAAGAGATAAGATTTGGACTAAAGATAAGATTTGGAAAATCAAGAATCTACCCGATTGCTTGATTTTTGGAAGATTAATTACTAATTTGAATTAAAATAATTCAAATTATGGATTTTGAGAGATAATAAATAATCTTTTTCAGATTATTTATCAAAAAGGACTGACAGTTAGAATTGACATGACATTTTAAATAATTTAATTTATTTAAAATGAGAAGAATATTAAATTGACAATTAAATAATTAAATATAATTATTTAATTTAGGAGATAAGACTAATTAATTAAATAAATTAATCAATTTATTTAATTAAGACAATTAGTGACATATTAAATAAATAAATGTAATTCATTTATTTAATAATCGAGAAGAATTAATGAAGAAAGGGGAATTAAATAAATTAAGAAATTTATTTAATTAAGGGAAGACTTAGACAATTAATGACGTATTTAATAAATAAATGAAATTTATTTATTTAATAATCATGAAGAATAAATGACATGAATTAATTAAATAATTATGGATTATTTAATCAATAGTCGAATGTGGACCAAGGACATAATTAAATGTATTAATTATGCTAGGACGAAAGTGGTAAAAATGAAGCTTGCAGGCCTAGGTCATTTTTAGCACCTGTCTACATCTATCATGCTTTCTTTCAACTTAGTCAAAAAATTTAAAATCCAAAAACATTCAAAAAACAAAAAGATCACAAACATGTTCTTATCAAACCAAGTGAACTACGAGCCTTTGCATGTACAATGTAGGCAAGGCTTATCTTTGATGATCCCCGAGGCCCTAGGTTAGTCCCTTGAAAACAACAAAAACAACATCATATAAAATTAGAAAATCAAAAAGGTCCTACCTCCATCATCACCAACCACAATAAACTTTTCATCCATAATAAACAATAATCAAAATAACCCTTTGACAAATGCAAAAAACAAATAAAACAAACATCAAAATAAAAAATTCCAAAGAGAAGATCAAAAAAATTAGACAACTATCAAGTGAAAACAATGCCAAAGTGTTAACTACCCATCTATTGACAATTCACCAACAACATCTTGAGATATGCCTTAATAGATAGAACGTTCCTACAATAAACATCAATCAACACCGGATAATATCTTGAAACCTCAAAATAGATATGGAAAGTGATACTACAACATTGTTTATCTTTTTATAGTCTTACCTTTTTGATTTATCATAATACCACATTCTCAGGATCTCTCGAGGATGTCCATAAGGATTTAGAGAAGAAAGAATGGTGGTATTAATTGTCGATTTTTGTTAGTTCTATTTGTAAAATGTTTTTGTGATACTACCACGGTGAATACTTGCTTTGTTTGGTGTATGAAAGTTGTTTTGAGAAAATTTGTGTAGCAATTGCATGATAGGTATTTCATACCTCTCTGTGTAACTGGTCCAAATTTTTTTAACACAAACCATATATTTTGACAAAGTTTATGTATGTCTTGTATGAGCAAGAATATTCTTTGTATTTAGAGTCAAAGTACATGCAATAGATACAAAGCCACCTTGGTTATCAATACCCTGGTGCATCATATATGTTTGCTACATCAATAAGGATTGTTAAAGATACGAAGCCTCTATGCAAAGCAAAAGCAAAAATCATCAAAATATCAAACATTAAATTTCTATCCATCATCCAACATTTATTCTAACTAACAGCTCCATCCTGCATCAAAATATCATTAATACCACATCCATCCAAAATCCATAATTTCATTACATATCATGATCATAGTAAAGCAATAAAAACATCATGCATAGTATATAATCATACATCACATAGATAAGATATCATCATCCATCATATATATCAACATCCATCATATACATAATAAAACATCATATATCATATTGATATATAGATCATCCATCCAACCACATCATATGTATGCATCAAAAAAGTACAAAACATGAACATGCATACATCATCATCCATAATTATCTCATAACACATAATCAAGCCGAATCGAAACATGGTTATATCATATATTATCAAAATTGAGAATGTCATATACATCGTAATGTAACATGTGTGACATCATATATAAAAAATACATATGTATGAGGCCTCAGCTGGGCCAATGAATATATACAAAAAATCATGTCTACAACATAGGTCTCTGAACAATAAAATGTCATAAAGATCAAGTACATATAGTCCTACTGCCATGTTGGACGTGGGGATCTTTGATGATCATGGCTTTGGTGCAGAGAGGGCTATGGAATAACTAGAAATTGATTTGGCTACCTCACTGACTGATCACCTGACTCAACTACACTAGTAGCTGTACTAGGCTCACCGAATTGAGGAAATCATCATGCTCTGGGAACCGATACCTCATACAAATTTTGATAATAAGTGGCCTCTCTCATATACTGATCCTGCTTTGCTTTGAGGGCATCACGCTCTTACCTGAGGGTATCCCTCTTAGTGGTAATGACCTACACCTTGAGAACATGACATCGTCCAATCTCAGTGTCTCACTGTTGCTTAAGGTCGTCCCTCTCCTTCCTAGCCATATCTCGCTCGTCCGTCAATACTGCCACCTATGTCTCAATAGCATGTCATTGCACAACCTCTACGTCTTGGGTAGCCATCAACTGTACTATTTGTGCCATTATTGTTGCATCATCGGGGGGAGGAGGAGGACCATGTTCCTGATCCTACTGCATGGAATGATCCTATCCATCATGTTTCCCATCATATCTAACTTTTTCCAATTACTCCACAGTGATCTAGACTCGCTATGTCTCGCCTCTTCGACTAGTGATACCTGCTCTACCCACTACTGACACAGTGCCAACAAGATCTGTAAACTGAAGCAAAATTCGTTGAGCCCACCACTGATCGCAATCTGGGGTAATCCCAGGATCTACGTGTTCAATAGGCCACCCACATTTGAATGGGGCAAGTGCTGTAAAATTTGCAACAATGACATCACAAATGACCTGTAATCCCCACACTCAGATCTCTTAGGTGGTCCTACCAAAATGAGCTTGGTAATCATCTCCAAAAGGGCTTTATCTCTTGCCAAACTGGTGAAGAACCCTATAGAGTAGATATCTCTCAAGAAAAGTAGGTACATAGCTGATCAACCATCGATTCTATCTACAAAATGGTAGCTGCTCCTGATCATCATGCTAGGCATCACAATCCAATCATGACCTCTAAACAAAACCCAATATATAATCTATAACATGGTGCCAGTAATGTAACTAACTCAAGCCAAGTGTAATACAAAAAATCACCATATCTGTAAGAATAAGGATCCTTTGGTTCCTGATCCAAAATGCCATCGAAACTAGTAACTAGGATATGCTCCCATGCCCATACATGAAGTAATGTCACACCGACAGAAATGGAGCTACCTCCATGATAAGTGACCTCATGCATATCTCTATATAAATGCACAAGGAGACACATGCCCCATGCATATCTAGTACAATGATCAAACATCTACCCGATACATACACCCCAACCAACAAGAAACTGGCTGCCTCATCGATCAATAATGACGAGACCTAAGACTAAAGCACATAGAACCAATGAAACGAGATCTGCACTGCCAATGAATAGAGGTAGGTCTATTTGTGACTCCTGAACCCAAAGACACCTGACACCAAGGACTCAAAACATAGAACATGTACCCTATCATACAAAATAATTCACAAGCTCTCCATGAATAGGTACACAAAAATCCTCCATACATCCCCCAAGGTAAGGGAGGCCTTGCCAGTAGGTAAGTGAAAAGATGATGTCTCAACGTACCATCGTTCCATGAGGGTGGTTGTCATAGCTCTATGGAATATAATCATGGGCATGTAGCAAATATGATGTAACCCCACAACATCTAAAACATCTCGCTCCAACTTGTGGAACCTAGTGATCAAATCAAATAGATTTTGCGGTTGTCGCTCCCTCAAATACAACAGTTTGAGAACCACTGCAACCATTCAACCCACAATGTTAAAAATTTGCTACGAAAAACACAAGACAATCCTATGATTGCAAACAAATTGACTCAAAATTCTAGAAACAACAAAAATGATCAATCTTTGTAAAAAGTAGTGACTTTATTGTTAAAAGCGATAAAAATAGCAAAAGCAGTCACTATTTTGGCAAAAGCGGTAAAGAAATCCAAAAGCGGTTAAAATGGAAAATGTGAACATATTTCTCAAAAGTGATTTTTTTTACAAGGGTGAACAAAACAAACCAAGAAATTCAAAAGCACAAATTTCAAGCAAGAGTGAAAAAGAAGCAAAAAACTATGTCAAAAGCGAACATTTATGTCAAGTGTGAGCAGAAAACTCAAAAGAGGTATGTACAAAAACAACAAAAGTAGAAAAAATGATTCAAAAGTGTAAAAATCATAAACCTACCACTTACGCCTAAAATATTTTCATGTATTAATTACACAAAATAGAAAGTTAAAAAAATGAAAGGAAAGGGTACATACTAGGGCACTGATGCCAACAAGCTACCCAAACTCGCAAACCGCATCCACACGATGTGGGGCTCCTCAAGTCCTCACCATAGCTCCTTGACAATTGCAAAATCATGAAATCCAAAGGCAAGAAATTATTGTAGACTCAAAATGGAAATGAGGTAAATTAAACCCTAATTACCTATTTTAACCCCCGAAACCCTAATTTTTTACCTAGGAAATCTTCCTAGGTTAAAATTAGGAGCTTCTAGGAACATTTGAACTATAAACGAAGGTCCTATGAGCTTAATTTTTCATCCTCTATGCATCTAAAATGAAATAAAACATTTATCGTTAGCTTGACCCAATTTTTTTTTTCAGCCAACCTCTCGAGAGGGCAACTCGTCATCCTACTATCTTTCCGCTAATCACTGGAGCAAAGTGGGACATAATTTTTTTTTCAAATCTTGATATTAACATCGAATTCTTTGAAATAAAGTAACCGATACTTTGTCTCAAAGAGGGGCAAAATGTAGACATGTAAAAATGACCTAACACTTATTGCACATCCTAAATGGCATTTTCTCATCATCAACATCATTATCACCTAATATCATTACATTTCACATCAATTGCATTAAAAAACCTAATTTCCTCTATTAATTGAATAATATTACATTATTTAATTAATTCACTTTTTCATCACTTTTGACTAATTAAACAAATTTTATTTATTTAATAAAGTCATAGAATCTAACTATATTCCTCTTGATTAATTAAATAACATCAATTATTTAATTATGTCACTAATTTACCCTATTTCCCCTAAATCAATTAAATTATTAATACTTAATAGTTTAATTAAATCACTTTCCCCTAAACATGAATAATTAATTAAAACATCATTCAAAAAGGTCAAAACAAACAAATACAACTGTGTTTGTAAAATTCAAACATGACTTGCACGTTCAACTCAAAAAGGCTTAATTAATTAATTCAATTAATTAATTACCCTCACCCACTTTTATGATTGAGAAAATCACGATCACTCGATTGCTCACTCTGATTGGCTGACTGATCCATCTATTTCTTGACTTATTCATCTGTTCTTCAATCCCACTAAAGGCTCAATCTATTTCCTCAATTCCACTGAACACTCAAATTGATTTCATCAATCACACCGATTACGTAATCAAAATCCATTGATTCTTCCCATCTAATTCCTCTCGATGGTTTTGAACCATTGAACTGGTTATTCTACTATGCGATTTTGATCATTCATTTTAAAACACAAAATCTATATAACAATCATCTTCATCCTAAAAAATGATTAGAGAATTGACATCTTTTGCACAACAAAGTAATGCCAAATTGACAATCGATTTCACATAAAATTTTACACACATCTTCGATCAACATTGCAAAACTTTGAAGCATTTTTGTTATGCACAAATGGAGGCTTCACATTGATACAACAATGATCCAACATCATTGCAAATAAACTTCGACACGAGATGGGTAACAATATGGTTATTTTGAATTCTTTTATTTGTTATTTGTTTGTATTATCTTAGTTCATTGAATTCAATAATCTTGTATTGTTCATTTCGTGAGTAATGGGTATGAATCTTAATCTTTGTTTGAATTAGATTAGTTTAATTCATTTATGTTTGATTTCCTTATGCTTATAGATTTCCCCCTTACATAGTAATGCCATAGTTTTTGGGAAGAAAAAAATACTACTAGACAAGCTCTTTCAATGGGAGTATAGTTAAGGTCATAGCCAAATAGTGTTCTACTGATATAATAGATTATTCTTTCTTTTCCTGATTTGTCATGCTATGCTAGAAGAGCTCCTAATGTTGTTGTTGTTGTTGAGATATACAAGATAAAAGGTTTATCTGAAACTGGTGGCATTAATACTAGTGGCAAAACAAGATAGTCTTTTATATGTTGGAAGGCATGTTGGAATTTGTCATCCCATTTAAATGTTACATATTTATGGAGAAGATGGTGACACTTATCTACTAGTTGTACAATAAACCTTCAAATAGACTGTAGCTTTCCTTGTAGACTACGGAGCAGCTTAAGAGTTTTAGGCATAGGCATCTCGATGATTGCTTTGAATTTGATGGGGTCCACTTCAATTCCTCTTTAAGATACTAGATATCTCAACAGTTTTCTTGAAGTGACTCCAAAGACACATTTATTTGGGTTAAGCCTTACTTGATACTTTTCAGCATATCAAAAATTTGAGCTCACACTTCAAGATGACTTTTCCTTGTTATAGATTTTGCTAAGATGTTGTCCACATAATCTTCCATGATTGTGTGAAACATGTCATGGAAAATTACCATCATCGATCTTTGGTACATTGCTCCTGCATTTTTAAGACCAAAGGGTATGACATTCCAATAGTATATACCCCATGGGCATGTAAATGATTTCTTGTGCTATCTTGATTTGATTGTGTAGAATAGGGTAAAAGTAAGGTAAAAGCTATGAATCGATAAAACTCAAACCCTAAAGGCCCTAAACCAACAATGAAGCACAAATGAACATAGAAACATAAAATAATGAAGCAATATTACCATAATTCCTATGCCATGGTTGATTCACCTTCATTTCCCTTCTCCATTTTGCTTTATATGCTTGCTTGCCCTCAGATTTTGAGTATGCAATAATAAGCCTAGTGATAATGATAGAAAAACATTGAAGATTGTACTTGTCTCCTTGAATATCATGTACTTGAATTAGGGATGAAATGAAAATGATAGGTCTCTTTTATAGAAAACCAAATTTGAATGAAGGGCTAGGATTAAAAGTCAATATGACATGAAAATCAATGACCAAGATTGCTTGAGAAGCAATGAAATAGGGTTAGGGCATAATTAGGGAAAAGATAGGGTTTGGTTAAGGATGGATGGTTGAGATTAAATTATAAATTAATTCAATTAAGGGTAAAAATTAATTGAGATGTAAAGGGATAATAATGACACAGATAAAGAGGTTGGCACAAAAAAAGAGGTTGCTGGAGTAAATTAAATAATTATAAAATTATTTATTCTAGGAGGGGAAGTGAATAATAAAATAGTTAAAACAATTATTTAATTATAAAAAAAAGGAAAGTTGACTTTTAATTAAATAATAATTTAATTCAAAAGTGAAGGAAAAGGAAAAATCAGTAAATAATTAAATAAATAGAATTTAATTAATTATAGAAGAAGAGGCTAATGAATAATTAAATAATTAAAATAATTATTTAATCATAGTAGAAAATGATAATAATTAAATAAATAATAATTTATTTAATTATAGAGAAAAGGGTTCATTAGTGACGTAATTAAATAAATATAATTTATTTAATTAATCAAAGAAGAATCAGGAGGTCACGAGGTCTAGTCTCCCCATCATCCCTGTGGTACTAGAGGGCGTGTCACGCCAGTGCCACCGGTCACGTGAAAAAAGTTTACCATGCACACTATAGTTTATAGGGCGATGGATAGCCAACCGATTCCTGTAGTCTAAAAAAAATTAATCAAAGAAGAATAAAGGAAAGAAATGAATTAATTAAAATTATTTATTTGAAATAATTAAAATTATTTATTTGAAATAATTAAAATTATTTATTTGAAATAATTAAAATTATTTAATTAATAGAAGGATGTGACTTTAGAAAATAATAAAATAATAAAGATTATTCAATTATACAGAGAATAAAGGGAATTAATGAGAAAAAATGGTGTTCGCAGGCCTAGGACATTTTCAGTGTCTACATTTTGCCCCTCTTTGATACAATGCAATTTATCATGTTGTGTCAAAGAAACTCAGTTCAAAAATATGCTCCAGTGTATAGAAAGGAAGACGAGATAGACCTATGCCCCCTTGGAAATTTTTGCCAATTTTGAAAGAGTTTCAAATATATATATTTTTTTTCCCATAAGCAAATCTGATAGTGGATGAATGCAAGGATTGATGAAGAGAAAGGTCAGTGAGAGGAAAATGTTAGTGCGAAAAGAAGATGAATGGAGAGGGATTGATATTTTGCTTGATAGATATGAGGCTTGCATGATTATTATTATTAGGCATTAAAAATATGGCAAATGGATAATAAGCACCATTAATCGACATAACCGAGGTGTGCAATGTTATCCCCTTGCAAAAACAAACAGTTGATGGATAAGGAATGTCATAACTCATACTAGGAGCCAAGTTTCCCTAGTCTTTTTGTCAAGACAAACTACAAACAACAATCAAAATAAAAGCAGGTCATGAGACATCATTGCTCCTCTAAATCCTTCTCGGGACATCCTCGAGGTGGCTAGTAACATGCCCAATGATAAATCAATAAAAAGATGAGACGAACTAGACCAACAGAGTCAACAACCATTTAGATCATTTTCTTGTGATTTTTTTTTGATAAGATTGACGAGATTGATTGATTGATTGACAATGCCTGGTTTTAGGAAAGTAAGCATGTCGTATAAGATGTCAATTCTAGTTTCGACCATGCAACCACTTGTATAAAGAAAATGATAAGGTTGATGAATGACAATGTCTGGTTTTAGGAAGGACACATCCTGTATAAGACAAATGATAGGATTGGGTCTGGTTTCAAGGAATGAGGCAAATCATATAAGACATTAAGTTTGGTTTTGACAATGCCACCTCTTGTATAAGACCTTTGATTGACAAGTTTGATGGTTGATTGTTTGACTGATTAGGAAATTGAATGATTTGGTTTGAAGATTAGTTGGATGGTTTTGTTTGGTTGGTTCATGATTTAGTTGAGGTTTAGATGATTGCTTGTGTATGATCAAGATGTCTGATTTATTATGTTATGGATAGCGACTGACTTGACAAACCCTAAAGTATTTTCCTAGTGCCTCAGGGGCTCGTCAAAGATGGCCTTGCCTACGTAGCATGCACAAAGACATCGTAGTTCGACTAACTTGACTTTGGATTACTTATTATGCACTGAATAATGATTGAATTGTCCCAAAAAACCCTAAAGGACTGACCTAGTGCCTTGGGGGCTCATCGATGGTGGCCTTGCCTATCTTATACACATAGAGGCAATGTAGTTTGATGAACTTTGACTAACATGACTTGACATTGACTTTGTTTTTTAGAATTTTGAAAGTTATTTGGATGTTTTTGGATTTTACATATTTTATTTTTTTGGTTTTTAACATTTTATTTATATATATATTTGACATGTTTTGATTTTTTTGGATTTTTGAGAATATTTTAATGTTTGTGTCTTTTTGAAAGATTATCTAAATGCTTTTTGGGTTTTTGCAATGATGACCACAATATCTAGTCTAGGATCCATGGAAGACATGAGTTAAGTACTTACCCCCAGTTAGATGTAGGACCAATTTATTAGGGATAAATCAGATAAGCCTTATTGTAGGTGGGTATGGAAGGTGAAAGACGCTTAATGTCAACCATTCTAGGCTATGGGAAGGACAAAAAAACATTATTATGGATATCATGAGAAAGCGTAGAGGTGAATTTATTATGAGTGAGGGTGGAAAAGCAGATAGAATGATGGTAGATGATGGAGCATAGACTGAATACACATGGCGCCTATTTTCGAGGTTTTCACCATGGTACTTATCCAAAGCGCCACCAAAGTGGTTTTCACTATTTGATGAATTATTTCTCTTTACTATTTTCTCATTTTTAAAATTTTTTAATGGTCACACAAGACACCTATTTTCCAAGTTTTCATCAAGGTGACAATTTTTTTAATTTTTCAAACTTTTTGTATTTTTTAGGTTTTTGGCAAGGCTCTCTGAAGCTGGGTGTAGAATTTGCACAAGTGCAATCTATTGATAGACTCTAACAATGGTTCACCTTCAGGAGTTGAAAGATGATAAGCACTAGACCCTTATATGGTTGTTATGATGTACATACCACACCAATTAGGCTCAAATTTGCTAGGATTCTCCCTTTCTACTTGATTCTTAGGATTTTCCATTAAAACCAAGTCAGCAATGTCGAAGTGTTTGACCAAAACCTTCTTATTGTAGTTATGACAAAGACAATTTTGATAAGCTTGGAAGTGGATCAATGCATTCTATCTTCGTTCGTCTAACAATTCCAACTCATGCAGTCAAGATACACGATATTCTTTGTCATCAACAAGACCTTGCATACATACCCTTAGGGAAGGTAACTCAACCTTGATAGGTAGGATGGCCTTAGAACCAAAGACTAAGAAATATGGTGTGGCTCCTATGGGAGTGCATATGCTAGTGCGGTAGGCTCATAAGGTGGGATTGACTTGAAGGTTCCAGTCACAACCAACATCATTGATAGTCTTCTTTAAGAATTTAATAATGGCCTTTTTGGACGCCTCAGCTTGGCCATTATCTTGGAGATAATATGGAGTGGTGAAGTGGTGCTGAATGTGGAATTTATCACATAATTAGAAAACATCTTGATTCTTAAAGGGACAACCGTTATCAATGATGATGGAATGTGGGACACCATACCAGAAAATGATGTAATTAAGGATGAATTTATATATTTGTTTTCCAGTAATGTACGTCATGGGAAAAGCTTCAACCCATTTAGTGAAATAATCAATCGCTGTGATAATGAACTTACAACCATTGGATGAGGTGGGATGGATTTTACCTATGAGGTTGAGTCCCCATTGGGAAAAGTGCAATGGTGATGTGATCAACTAGAGTTCTTGAGTTGGTGCATGTATAAGGTCTCCATGAATTAGAAACTGTCAACACTTCTTGAAAAATAGGTAAGCATCACATTCCATTGTGGGCCAATAGTATCCAGTGTGCATGATATTCTTAGCTAGAGTAGGAACACTAGAGTGAGCTCCACATATAACCTCATGTATTTATCGTAAGGTTTTTTGTGCTTCATCAGTATCGATACATATCAGGAGGGTATTTTCTAGGCTTTGATGATAAAGAGTGTCATTAATGATGGCGTATCTAGAGGTCTTACGAATGAAGGTATTGTATTGATTGGTAGATAGGTCAAGGGGATAATTTGGTCATGTAGGTAGTCGTAAACATATTTGTACCAAGGGGAATTAGGACCAATAAGTTCACACACCATTTGACTCAGGCATATCAAAGGCAGGGATCAATAGTTGCTCTACCAAGAACTCGTATTATGGCACATTATTTGGAATATGCAAGAGAGAACCAATTGTGGCCATTGCATTAGTTTCCTTGTTTTGGATTTGAGGGACCTACCAAAAGATGATTTCATCAAAGTATTGCTTAAAGTTTTCAACCATTCATTTGTAAGGAGTGAACTTCTCATCCTTTGTGTCATAGTCATCGTTAACTTGTTAGATAACCAATTATGAGTCACCATATACTTGGAGGCTTTTGATCTTCCATTTGATATCCATGTGAAGTCCTATGAGTAGTGCCTCATATTTTGCTCTATTGTTGGTGCAAGAAAAGCAATTCTAAATGACTTTGGTATGGTATCACCTTGGGGTGTAACAAATAATATGCCTGCTCCTGAATCATGACTCATGTGAGATCAGTCAAAATACAGCTTCCATGTTACTGACATATCTAGTGTGAAGATAGACTCATCAAGGAAGTCTGATACCAAAGGATGATTTGTCATAGTAGGTGAATCTACAAGTTGGTCAGCTATAACTTGTCCTTTTATTACTTTCCACTCAATGTACTGGATGTCATATTCACTTAGTATCATTACCCATTTGGCTAACCAACCCATAAAGGTTACTTTGCTGAGGAGATATTTTAAGGGATCTATTTTGGTGATGAGCTTCTGTTGTGCCTACAACACACATGCCCCATTCAGAATGGGGACCCCCATTTTTCTACCTTCGTCGGGTCTCTCTTTTACCTCTGCCTCATTTTGTGTGCCCCTTGTTTTGAGTTCCAAATGGTCAAAGAGTCATAAAGTTATCATCTTGAGTTGACCAAGTTTCACCACCCTTGGAAATTTCTAAGTCTTTTTCCTTCGTGTTTGGCAGATTTCCTTAAGTCTTTAAAACTGGCATCCTCCCCTTGTTGCGGGTCCGCACCTATGGGTCGCTCTTGGCTGGATTCCATCCCTCCTTCACCGTTTTCTCGACAGCCAATCTAGGACGTCCACTCGCATCACAGATCCTACATCATCTGTCACTGCCCCATTGTCAAACCTCTGACGGTGATCACTTGATTGTTGCTCGCATCTCAAGCATTGCCTTTCCCTCCACTGGTCATTTAGAAACTTGTGTCCACCAACCTCACCGGCCGCCATACAAAATAATGTGGGAAATTAATGTCAAATTTTCTATAAATAGAAAAGATCACCTCTTTATTTTCACCGACATTAGTCAGATATTTTTCAGTGCTCTAGTTGTCTTCGCCGCCATCGCGCTCGCATCGCTTGGAGGATGAATTCAGCTGCTGTGTTCATCTTGATTCTTCAGATTTTCCAGGTGAGTTTTCCATCACCCTAGCCACGTTTCTTCGAGTTTGTTTTTGGAAACTTTGTGAAATATTATAGTCTAAAAAATCAAAACCTTTTAGGTGGATAGTTAAGCATCCAAACCCGCACAAAACCCATGTTAGAAAACATTGAAAAACCTTCAAAATCGACCCTTAGGGCCATGTGGAACTTAGTCCTTCGGTCACTGTTCTTAACCAGGGCTTTCACCCTTGGCAGGCCCAATGATGCAGACTGACGCCTTCCTTTTGTCATCGCTATTGAGACAACAAAAAAATCTAAGTTAGAGTCGGGGGCCTTCTAGTTGTTGCGGGCCCACTCTTGCAGACTTCTGTCTGCGGGCCGCCCCTACCCGCTCACTGTTTCCAAAATGGTCACCTCGTTCTGGCTTCCTGCATAGCGCGTCCCCCTAGCCCATGTCCTAAATTAAAAAACTTAAGCCTTGAGCCATCTGTGGGCTGCTCTTCGTGGGTTTCCGCTACCCCTTTGCTGTCAGTTTAATGCCCATCATCCAAATGATGAAGCTCTCACTTCCTTCTGCTTTAGGAAACCCATGCATCTCGGTGTCAACCTAAGTGTGCCCAAAGAAAATATAAGTCTGAATCTCTGCGTGAGGGCTACTTGTTCCTTGTTGCTATTTGCAAATGACTAGGGAGCCTCATCTATCCACATTGTAGACCCTACGCCATTCATCTCCTCTTGGCCCCTTATGCACAAAAATGACTAAGTAAAATTGAAAGCAGGCATTCTAGTGTGGGCCGCGACCGTGGATTGCCTCCTTGTGACCGCCATTCACAAACGACTATGCCTTACCTTCCACTCACTTTGCAGGGCCTACTTCCCCTATCACCATATGAGGTCCTTGCTGACTAAAATTGATATCGAAGCCTTTTGCGGGCTTGATGGTGCGGACCACTATTTGCGGCCCGCTATCCCGCCTCCGCCGTTTCCAAATAGCCACCTCCTGACTACTTCCTGCAGGTTCCTACCCGCATCACTCTGAACGACTTAAAAGCTAAACTAAGCCATCCTTTCTACCTACGGGTCTCGTAATGCGAGACTCTGTATGCGGACTTTCGCCTTGCCAATGCCGTTCCAAACGGCCAGGACACCCCTAGCTTCCGCACCCTCTTGAATCACATGCAAAATGATTGAACTAGCACTTCTAAAACTTCATGAACGATTGATCTACGTGCCTAAATACTTGAACACCTTGATTGAGCCTCGAGTTTGAAATGTGGAGATCTTGCCACATGTGGCCGTATGTGGGCCGCCATGCCTCCTGTGCCATCTCTACGCTGCCTTCCTAGACGGCTGCCAACCCAGGGAAGTCCGCATCCCTGGGTCGACATTGTCCTATCTTCCCCAAACGAAAGGAAAATGATGAATTTTGATGAGTATTATGATCTTTGAAAGATGAATTGCTTAATCTAACATCCGTTTTGAAGGATTATGCAAACATTTCCCTTGTTTTTCATGAGAATGTGCTTACTATGTTTCTATTTGCACAATTTATGGAATCAGCTGCAGGACCTTCATGAGACTCTACTAAGAAAAAAAAGGGGAAGACGACATCAAAAGTGCTCAGAGGAAAGGAAGAAAAGGACTAGATGAGGTACCAATTCCATGGGGTGGAAGTCATCTGCTGCGTTCATCTTGATTCTTCAGATTTTCCAGGTGAGTTTTCCATTACCCTAGCCACGTTTCTTTGAGTTCATTTTTGGAAAATTTGTGAAATCTTAAAGTTTGAAAACTCAAAACATTTTAGGTGGCTAGTTAAGCATCCAATCCCGCACATAACCCATGTTAGAAAATATTGAAAAACCTTTGAAATCAACCCTTAGGGCCATGTAGAACTTAGTCCTCTGGCTGTCGTTCTTAACCAGGGCTTTCACCCTTGGCGGGCTTGACGATGTGGATCGATGCCTTCCTTTTGCCGTCATTGTTGAGATAACAAAAAATCTAAGTTAGAGTCAGGGGCCTTCCAACCATTGCGGGCCTGCTCTTGTGGACATTCGTCTGTGGGATGCTCCTACCTGCTCACCATTTCCCAAATGACTGCCTCCTTCTGGCTTCCCACACGGTGCGTCCTCCCTAGCCCACGTCCTAAATAAAAACACTTAAACCTTGAGCCATATGTGGGATGCTCTTTGCGGGTTTTCGCTACCCCTTTTCCCCTGGTTTAATGCCCATCATCCAAATGGTGAAGCTCTCGCTTCCTTCTGCTTCGAGGAACTCACACATCCCAGTGCCGTCCAAAGTGTGCCCAAACAAAATATAAGTTTGAATCTCTACGTGCGGGCCGCTTGTTCCCCATTGTTTGCAAATGGCTAGGGAGCCCCATTCATCTGCGTTGTGGACCCCGCACCGTTCATCTCCTCTCGGCCCCTCATGCGCAAAAACAACTAAGTAAAATTAAAAGTGGGCATTCTAGTGCGAGCCGTTGACCATAGACTGCTGCCTTGTGACCGTCGTTCACGGACGACTATGCCTTACCTTCCACCTGCTTTGTAGGGCCTACTTTCCCTATCATCGTCTGAGGTCCCTACTGACTAAAATTGACATCGAAGCCTTTTGTAGGCTTGACGGTGTAGACCACTGTTTGCAGCCCGCCATCCCACCTCCACCATCTCCAAACAAATGCCTCTTGACTACTTCCTGCAGGTTCCTACCTGCATCACTTCAAATGACTTAAAACCTAAACTAAGCTATCCTTTCTGCCTATGAGTTCCACAATGCGAGACTTCATCTGTGGAATTTTGCTTTCCTAGTGCTGTTCCAAATGGCTAGGACACCCCCAACTTTTGTACCCTCTTGATCTGCATGCAAAATGATTGAACTGGTACTTCCAAAACTTTATGAATGATTGATCCACGTGCCTAAATACTTCAATACCTTGATTGAGCCTCGAGTTTGAAATGCAGAGATCTTGCCACGAGTGGCTGTAGGCGGGTCACCATGCCTCCTACACTGTCTCTACGCTACCTTCCCAGATGGCTACTAGCCTAAGGAAACCCGCATCCCTGGGCCTGCATTGCCCTATCTTCCCCAAATGAAAGTCAAATGATGAATTTTTATGAATATTATGATCTTTGAAAGATGAATTGCTTGATCTAACATTCATTTTGAAGGATTCCACTAACATTTCCCTTGTTTTTCACGAGAATGTGCTTAATACGTTTCTATTTGTAGGATTTATGGAATTAGCTGCAGGACCTTCAGGAGACTCTGCTGAGAAAGAAAAGGGGAAGAAGACAAACAAAGTGCCCAGAGGAAAGGAAGAAAAGGGCCAGATGAAGTACCAATTCCACAGGGTGGAAGTCACCTCCAAGGTCACATCTATGTGGGATTCAATATCATATACCAATTTGGGGCATGTAAACATAGACAAATTCCAACAAAGACTCACAAGCAAACCCATTATAGAGGATGCAAGGAAAATTCGAAAGAGTGGTTTGGTTAAGGTAGCTAGTTTCCCACCCGCTCTCATAGCTCCAAAGCTGGCAATGACATGTAGGGAGGCTTACCACCATGGAAACAAAAAGATTATTGACCATGAAGGTAGAGTGTTAGCGAACTTGTTAGCACAATCCATAGGGTATACCTTTCACATTCAAACATTTGATCCTATGGAGGGAACCGAGAAAGGATTCATAGAGAACATGTGGAAGACCAATCCCCTGGCATGTAAGAAGTTAATCAACCAATACTGGTTGAAGGAGAAGAGGGGGAGTGCCGCTAAGGTACCACAAGAGATTTTCTAAAGTGACTTCCATGAAGAGTACCATGATTTGGTTCATCTATTGAGAAAAGTAATGGGCCTCCTTGGCATTGCATTCTATCAGGAATGAATGTTCTAATTTTTTGAAGAAATCATTTGGGGGGAAACAAAATTCCATTGGGCCTGTATATGTCTAAAAATGGTCATGATTAAGCTTGTTAATTGATTAAATATGAATTATTTAATTAATTCCCCTAAAGTCATCTACATATAAATAAATGTAATTATTTATTTATACTGTTCACTCTTATAATTCTTCCACCTTAATTAAATAAATAACCTTATTTAATTATTACCATCTTCCATATTCCTCTTAATTAAATTAAATAAATTCAATTATTTATTTATATTAATTATCATATCATTCTAAAGTTTGAATATTTGAATATTCAAATAATGGAATATTCTCCGAACACCCCCTTCATCTCGTAGTTAAATTAAATATATTAAATATTTAATTTAATGTCTTTTTCACTCCACAAATAATTAAATATTTTTAAATATTTAATGCCTTCTAAATTCGCCTTTCTCACATAATTAAATACTGCTTATTTAATTATGCGAGTTTCTATATCCATCTTCACATATAATTAAATAAATAAATTAATTTAATTATGAATTTCATTTTAACTCATTCTTCAAAACGGAAAATTCCCTTCGGATCTCAATGACGAAAATTGAAGAAGAGGAAACCTTCTATCTCTCTCTCGACTTTCAAAAATCTCTTACCGTTCATCTTACCAGATTGAATCTCAACCGTTGATCTTTGCCAACTAAGCTTTTGCCTTCGAAAAATCTATAAATCAAACCTTTCACAAGCCATTTGGATGGAATCTTCAGACATCCTTATGCTGTCAAAATCATTCTTCTGTTTTGGATCGAATCTTCATCTAGCATCCTCATTCTGTCAAAATCCATCTTCGATCTTCCATCCATCTCCATCTACCATCTTCGTCACATCGTTATGCTGCAGAATTGAGCAACCAACAATCAACCTTCGAAATCTTCCAACAATATTCATATTCTAGCAATATTCAGATTTTAGCATAGCTTTGCATTTAACATATTATGCATTTTAAAATCTCATTCTTTAGCTGTCCTTTTGTTGAGCTTGATCTGCTGATTTGAGAGCCATTCGAAACAACAAAACGTTGGAGTTAAAGAGAGATAAAACGATTTTGGGGAAGCTACACTCACAGTTTGCTTATTCTGTTTTCTCTTTTTCAGTTTCCTTGATACAATGTCTTATTGATATGTGTTTGAATTTCATTTACATTGATACATATTTTTCACTCACACATAAAATGGCACCCACCGTGGGGCTCAAACCCACAAATTTAACATTCTTTGCAAGTTTTTTTTGACAGTTTCCGCGTTCTGGAATCAATTTTCGAAAAAAAATTGGCGTTTAAGCGCATTCGACATTTTCTGTGGCGCATACGAGGTTTTTAACTTTTTGTTTTGCAGGATTTTGGAGTGCATATAGTAACTGTTTCGGCGCATCCAAGGACTGTTTCGGCGCATCCAGGGACTGTTTCGGCGCATATACCATTTCATTAAAAAATTTGTAAAAAAAATAATTTTTTTTTTAGCGCATTTAGGACTTCTTCTAGCGCATCTGGGACTTTTTCTGGCGCATATGGGACTTTTTCTGGCGCATACAACATCTGTTTTAGCGCATATATCACTGTTTTAGCAGTTTTTTTAATAAATCTTAAAACGACCGTATCTTGGTCATTTTTTGGTCTTTTTGAGTGCTTTTTTTTTTGAAATGGGGTAGAATGTCATAAGCTATCCAATGGTGTAGGTGTTTATCAAATTTGACAAAGTTAACACTATTTTAATGCATTTGGCACTGTTTTAGCACATACAGGGTCTGTTTTAGCACATATATCACTGGTTCAACATTTTTTTAGTCAATCTTAAAATGGTCATATCTTGGTCATTTTTTGGTCTTTTTCAGCAGATTTTTTTTTTTGATTTGGGGTAGAATTTCATAAGCTATCCAATGGTGTAGGTTTTTATCAACTTTTATAGAGTTAAAGTTATCAAATTTGCATATATTCTTCAGTGCATATGACTTTTGTTCTAGCAGATTTCTAATTTGTTTCTTTTTGTCTTGGCAACTTGTTGGTGAATCATATGGAGCTGGAAAAGTATTGGGATCAATAAAAAAATAATTTGGAAAGTGAATAATCAGGTGCACACATTCTATTTTTAATCTCTTAATCTTGTTTGTCACACATTTCAGTTTGGAGCATAAAATCAATCTTGTTTGATCACATCATTGAAATTGGCTTAAAACGAATATTGTCTTCAATCACATATTGAAAATCAAGTCTAAAATTAATCACTGTCTTCCTACACATTTTGATTTGGGATCTAAAAAGAATGAGTGCTTCATTGTTTTCTTCCACATATTTCATTTCTAAGGGAAGTTAACCATTGTGAGTGTGAATCAAGTGTGTGTGTGATCACAAACACCTCACTTGGTTTGCTTTTTTCAAAACCCTTCATAGGAGGCCTGCTAGGGGATTTCATCACCCCTGGGGACGACCTCAATTGAAGTGTGAATCAAAAGAAACGCTTGTTTGGAAGTTAAATTTTTTGTCACTCTTGGCTAAGCCCCAAAAAACTTTATACCTTTGGGAAGTGAAGGTGAAGGGTGGGTTACCCCTTTCTCTCGGCTGTGTGGTAGGATCTTTCTTTCAAATCATCCTTAGTCAACCTTGTGCAGACTAGCTTGAAACCTAATTGGCCATACCCACTTGACTAGTTCTAGGACTTGTTGACGTGTCTTCTTCAAATGTGTGCTTAATAATCACATTCATAAATTCCAGAATTCAAACTTGCTTATGTGTCTTGCGTGAGTGATTTATGTGTGTGCATGTGTGATCATTCATTTAGACATTGCCAAATCAAGCTAAACACCAACACATAAAGAAAAGTCACTCTACACATTCTTCCAACACATTCATATCCAACCACTTTCATCCTAATCACTCTTCTTAGCCACATCCTATCCATTTCATCCCAATCAATCAAGTCATCCAATCTAATCATTCCACATCATCACCATCACCAACCTAGTCCTAGTCACCACTTGTCAAAATGGTCATAATCATAAAAAAGCCCAATCCTAAACCCAAGCTTGAAGTCGTAATTCAAGGAGTCTCTTTCTCTAGTTCAAATCATGAAACAAAACCAAAACATAAAATCAGACTTCGAGGGGCTTCTCCTTCCACCTCATACAAATCTAATCCATCCACTTCTTCGTATGTCAATGCCATATCAACCTATCAAGCCGCATCACGACAAACACATGTGAACTTAAGTTCTACCTTGCAACAAGGCCAAACTTCCTCAAGTCTTAATGCCACTTTCGACAAGGGAAACACCAATCTAGTTCATGCACCCTTACCATCATCCAATCAAAACCAAAACCCTAAGCCAACACCTTCCACCCATACACCTACAAAGGATGTGACCCAAGGGCTACTAGCAAGGAATCAAACATCGCCATGTCATCCAACTCATATTCTTGAACATACAAAAGAGTCATCAAACATCATGCCAAGTCCTTCAAGCCAACCATGTCATCCACAATCCCTTGATCCAATTCAAGAGTCATCCCCTTCCACCTCCATTCCAATAAGTCATGAGGTATTTCAAGAGCACAATCCTAAACATGTGGAAACATTACCCCCTCATCCACATAAAGATCAACACCCTTCCAATGATTCCATTCATAATATACCTAATACTATTCATGATCAATCTTCCATTTTTGATGAAGACCCCTTTTATGATCAAGAAGACCATGATGATCCTCTTAGCCAACTTTATGCATTTCATGGTCAAGAGATCTCCACCTCATCCATCCATGATACACAAAAGTCCACTTCCCTTGATGAGACATATGCCTCCCAAGCACACATAGAAGATCAAACAAATACATTGGATCTAAGTGAACACAATGCTAATCAAGATCCTAATGATCCTCCATCACCCACTATCAACCCCATTGCAAGTCCTCCATCATATCCTATTGGTCTTTCCACCCTCATTCATGAATGTTCTTCCTTAGAACAACAACAAAAACCATTATCTTCCCTTGCATCATTTTCTCCATCCAATAAAGAACTCATGTCTAGTGTTTCACCTACACCTAGTCCCATTATCCATTGCACACTCCAAAACATGAACCACCAAGGTAAAGGTCTAGACCTTCATGAACAAGGTATTTTGGAGCCCATCCATGTCAAAGTCTCTCCACGCTCTTATGGCCTTGGACATACACCCCAAGGAAAACAACCTAAAGATGTTGGTACTTCCTCCATGCCTCCTAAGTCCACTTTCCATCATAAAGCCTATCATACACCCAAAACATATGTTGCCATTCCACCTCCATCATCCTACAAATGTCAAAAGCATGTGACCATACAACTTCCACCATCAAATCTGCCACCATTGCTTCCAACTCCTAATATCCCTCCATCTAATCTACCTCCACTTCTCCCAACACCTAATTTGCCCATTATCCAATCCCCTTATCCCTCCATCCATAAATACCCTAACATTCCTAATCATGACCAACAAATGCACACATTGTATAAACATGAAGCTTCCACCCATTCCAACATACCCATAGGATTCAAAAGCAATAATTTCAATGCCTCTACCTATAAAGTAAAAAATCCTAAGGGTTCTCATGCCTTAGGACATCAATACAAAAAGTCAAAGAAAAATCCATCTAAAAAGTTATATAAGCCCATACCTCCAAAAGTAAAGGCCAAAACTAAAATGGTTTGGGTACCTAAAAAAAAAAGAAATCAAGTCAAATGAGGCATTCACATCACAAAAATCCCAACCCTCCACTTCCACCCCACATTCTCATTCCATTCAAAAGTCTCAAATTCCTAAAACCCATAAGCAAAATAAAAATCATAAAAATACTAAGTCTATGTGGGTACCAAAAGCACTACACCCTCCACCTCCTAAGCAAACATCTTCATTGCTTCCTACACCCCATCCACATCAAAATCTTCAACGTTTATCACAGTGTGTGCAACCATTGGTCATGGTTCCCTTCCATTTCACAACAATTCCACATACCTCCATCTCCCCATCCTTCACGCATTATCCTACATATCTCCCCCACCATCTTCCTATGGTCCATGCTTTTGCATAAACCTTTCATCCATCCTTTTGCACAAGTCCTATTCGATCCACATCATCATCCACTATTCCCCATCCATTCTCGCATAAGCCTTTCATAATCTACCATCTACATACTCCATTTCCATTTCATGTCATCCTTTACCAACATCTATGAGCATAATGACACTTGACATGGTCCATGCAATGACACCCATATCTAGTGGGACTACCAAATTTCATGCAACTAGACACTTGAGTCACTCCTATCCATATTCCCCTTCTCCTATCCAAAAATTCAAAAAGACAAAAAAAAGTAAAAAGAAATCCCTTCGTCCAACGGTGAAAACCTGGTAAACAGGAGCCCTGGATAAGTACCATGATGAAAACCTAGAAAATAGGCGTCATGTGTAGGTTTATCTTCTATGTCACTTACACTTGGGGGCACAATGTCTTATCTATCCAACCTATCATTTTCATGTCATATCATTTTCATCCTACCTACCATCTTTAGCCATCATACATACCTATCATATTGAGTCCATTCATCCACCCTTCTTCTTTTGATCTTGATGAAGATATAGGGGAAAAATATTGAAACACGTTTTGGGTATCTCTTGACATACCTCATCCAATCTAAACCAATCATATCATTATCCTATTGTCATAAGCTTTGTCATGAAAAATCCTAAGTCTTGTACCTAGAATGGGGCATGTTATTCCTATGTGACATAGTCTTTGGAAATCACATCCTTGCTCTCTTATGATGCATACATCCATTCCATTTACTATGACCTATCCTTTCTATCCATCCATGTATCATGAGCCTTTTATCCCTTATCCCATCACCCGCCCTTTCATCCATCAATTCCATCACCAAACCTTGCACCTAGAATTGGTTTTCCCCTTGTCATTGGTATCTAGCACAAAGGCTACTCAAATTTTCATCCTTTGAAACCTCAAAACATTTCAAAAGTCCAAAAAAAATAAAAAAAATTCAAAAATCCAAAAAAAATCAAAAAAGTTTCAAAAGTCCAAAAAAATAAAAATTTCAAAGTCCAAAAATCAAAAAGTTTCAAAGTCCAAAAAAATCAAAACATTCCAAAATCCAAAACATCAAAACATTTCAAAATCCAAAAAATCAAAACATTTCAAAATCAAAAATCAAAACATCAAAGTCAAAAATCAAAATCAAAACAAAAATCAAAACATGTCAAAAAAATAAAATCATCTCAAAAATCCACAAAAATCAAAATACCCTAAAACAATCCAAAAAAATCAAAATATCCCCAAAAATCCAATTTTTTTTTCAAAAAGTCAACAAAATCCAAGCAATAAAATCAATCCATCTAATTACTTCTTCCAATTTCATCTACTCAATCCATCACCTCAATCCAATCATTCAACCATTCAACCAAATCAATCATCTTCATAAAAACCATTGCATCCAATCAACTCAATCAAATCAATTCAAGCAATAATCCAAATGCAAGTCAACCCTTAATCCCTACCCTCTCACTTTCGGCCAAGGCATGTATGCTATTCCAACATCCCAATGTGTAGAATATTTAGAGAAGGAGATCATAGAATACAACTTGGATCTCCACACAGCTAGGCCCAAAATGGATCCTTACGACAAATTAAAGAAGTTTTTCGGAAAAGAATACACCCACTTACCCCATATTGAAGACTTTTGGGAAAATTGTCAAGATGATAAAGAGGTGCGCATGTGGCACTATAGGTGCATGACCGCCCAATTTGTGAAGACAATCAATCTCTTCCCAGTACAAAATTAGATTTTGGAGGAAGAGGACACCCTTGTGGATCCTAGATATGATGCAGTTGGTAACTTGCCGCTACCCCTGATAGATTGGAGTGAAGAAGAGGTCAATGACCTTGATATTGTGACTAAACCAATTGAGAACAAAACAAGGCAAAGGGTTGATGCCAAAATTTCTCAACTTAAGCTGTAGGGAGCCACATTAACTTACAGAGAGCTCAAGGATGAGCTTGAGAGTGAGACAAATAGTGGGGTTGCTACTGTCCCAACCGAGGAAGCCCCCAAATCTCTTCTAGCCACAAGGTCAAGAAAGAGAAAGATGGTAACTAAACACCAACCTAAGCATAAGGTTTATTCATGGAAATAATTAGAAGGTAAGACCTCAAAGAAAGGAAAGAAAATAGGGGGATTCAGTGAGATGCCTACGATTGAAGAAGATCCTCAGCATGAAGGAGAGGAAGAGGTTGAGCAACCAAAATCACCACCTGCTACCTCTATTCCAACTATGACCATTGTCGTTGCCACTCCACCGCCCCCTACTTCTTAAGCATTGGCAGTTTCCTCCTTGCATGCTGTGGACATATCTATTCACCTCACTTTCGCCTCTCCAACAACTCCCGTTATGGTACTGGATTCCTCTTCGACCATGACATCCCCTTTGTCGGTGGTCTCACTACCACCACCACTGCCTACTCTATCCACTATTGTATCCTCAATGGCCATAACTACTATGCCCCCGCTTACCTTACCTGATGCCTTTTCCAAGTATATGCAAGGGGTACCTACGAAGCTCTTGTGAGTAATTTTGAATCCTACTGTCCAAGATCTGATGGCTTAGATCGTTGTTGGCCTACCTGTCCCTCCACCACCTATAGAGCCACCAAGGATGGAGGTGACCATGCAAATATCCAGAGAAATGGAGAAGAGATAGAAGAAAGCTACCAAGGAGATAATGGTAGAGCCTGAGGATCCTCTCAAGGATGACTACTTTGAGCATCTTGAGGGTAGAGCAAGCCTAAGCATAGATAAGGTGGTGACTGATGAAGATAAGTCACAATCCTTAGAGGAATACATTGAAGCCCTAAATGAGAGGTACATCATAGAGACTTCTGATTAGGAGCTCGAGGAGGAGATTTCCTAGCATCTCAAGGATATGGGAGAAGAAGTTGAATCCATAAAGCAGCCTCCCGAGGAGAAGGAAGAAGACACTAAACTTAATGAGGAGGTACCCATAGGGCCTCCGCTAATTGGGCAAGACAAAGACCCTATTCGAGAGGAGGAAGTGCCTCTTGAGAAAGAAGAAGAAGAAGAAAAAGATGAAATTGAAAGAGAAGCTGAAGTAAGACAGAGTCCTAGGCCAAAGCCTCATACAAATCTCGAGCAAGAAATAGGGGAGACATCACAAATAGAAGGTTCCACTACAAAGAGTATTGCTCCCATCGAGTCTAAAAATGAAAAGGCCATATTGATCTAGGATTCAAATGAGGAAGAAGAGAGAATGAAGCTCGAAGTCTTGGGTCATGAGGAAAAGAAGCCCCAATTGGAGAAAAAAGAGGAAGGTGATCATGAATCACCAAAGGGAGAGCCTCAAATGCTTGATTTCCTGCAAAAGCAGCTACAAAAGAAAGCTCTTGTCCTCATGGATCCAAAATCCAAGCTTGAGGCTATCTTGGCACGAGCGTAGACAAAGGCACCAAAAGAAAATAAACCAAAGATCTGATCCCATATAACAATTGATGCATCCAGATTGAGGACTGTGCAAGTAGCCACCCCAGTGATGGATAAAGGAGAGGGTGTTAGCTACAATATCTTTACCATCAACCTGGGAATTGCTACAAGGGAGTAGAAGATCGACGAATTTGAAGGATCAGTGGCTACAATTGTGGAGCAAATGAATAAGGATCAATCCTCCAAGGAGAAGCAGAAGGCGCAAGTGGCGAGCCTCAGTGCCTACATTCAACAATGGAAATCCTTGGAAGAAGAAGCCTCAAATACATCCTCCACACCCTAGTTGCTATCTTAGGATGAATTCTCCAAGATGGAGAAAATGAGGAATTGGACCAAGGCTACCGCAAATTGGTTTAAACAGGTGCTGTACAATGGTGATATGGGTATTGGCCATGCCGTCTGAATGAACAAAAAGTTCTGAGAAGAACAAAAACAACTTGAGGGAATAGAGATAATTTTTAATAACTTCCTTGAACTATATAGGATTACATATCCTAAGCTCGAGGCCATCCTCAAGATGCCCGATAAGACCTGGGAGAAGGAGCTGGCCCTAGTAAAAGATGACTATTGGTTGGTAGAGACATGGAAAATGGGCCTAGACCACAAAAGGGAAGTCCTAGACTGGGTGCTCCATGAAGTAGAACTCGACTTAGAGTGGGTCAAGGAACATTAAACGGACTGCGAGGAATATCTAAAGCTCATGATAGATGACGACATGCCTGTTGTCCAGCTAGATCCAAAGAAGATTAGACCGTATTTCCACAAGAAAATGGAGAATGGGGACATAGATTCATTAAATATAGAGTTTATGGATTTCACTACTCGAGCCTTTGCCCAATCAGAGCAAGTGATCAAGCACATGCCTAAGCGTACAAAGAATTGGGAGCTGATCACTAGCAGGTCCAAGAAACTATCCCTCCAAGTGCTTCAATCAAACATCATGGAGTGGAATAAACTTTAGGTACTGATGGGTAAATTCATGGAGTATGCTACTATCCAAAAGAATGAAGGAAATATTTTCATAGATGATGAGTTCCTCATTGTTTAGCTACAACCAAAAGGGAAAATCACTATAGGACAAAAGTGCTACAATGCTAGGCCACTAGAGGACGAAATAGGGAAAAAGACAACGAATGTATTTTATATTGAGAAATATTGGGGGTAGGTGAAACCCTAATTTTTAATGAATCTTGGCCACACAATGAGATTAAATATTTTCCATTCATTTTTCTTTTGGAAAACTATAAATAGGGGGTCTCCTCTCATTTTCAAAGAGAGAGTTGAGTTGTTGTAATGACATGCTACTAAAATTTCAATAGAAATTCATTACTTTGGTGGATTCTTGAGTTTCCTTCATGTTTCATGATTCATCTCCCCATATTTGATAGATTTGAGTAGATTTAATTTTTTTTTCTATTTATTTTGCATGCTCTTAGTAGTTTAGTGAATGCTGTTCATTGATGCTGAAGAATACTGTTGTGTTGATGCCCTTCCTTGTTCATGATTTTTGTTGTTTGTTGATGATAAACAATAGTGTAAATCTATTCTAAACATAAATTCATTTCTTCACTTAAAATTCATCTTTTATTCATGCTTATGGTGAATGAACAGTTGAAAATCTATAGACCTTAGAAGATAGCACTAGTTTCATGATACTATTAGCTGATTTGGTTAAGTGGAACTTAGTTTAAGGAAGGTTGTCCACTGTAGCATCCTCCATTATCACTATTCATTGGTAGTTGCAGGTCTAGGAACTTCCTCCCTTCCCTTCCCTTTTGACCTTTCTTTGAAATAGTGGTTTAGGAAAAGTTCCAACATCATTGTAAAGCCAAATTTGATGATAAAAGTGGAGTTTTAGACTGCTGAACTCACAACAATTGCATATCAAATTCGAAATCTTAGGAACTCCATTTAAGGATCCAATATCCCTTCAACTTAACATACGTAAGGGTTCCCTGTGATTACCAAAAAATCACATGAACCAACTGATACATTCCAAGCAAGTCATGACCTGACACCCGAGAGACATTGGAATAGTTTTCTACAATTTGTTTGTGGGAAATTATATTTCAAGAGAGGTGATGCACTTATGCATTACCTGTGTTGAGAAGTGCTAAAACACCCATCAACAACTATGTTTGATGGTTCAACATGTAATTCCTAATTTTTTGAGTGGCAAAGACTACTGCAAGGCAGGCGTGTTCAATGGGACTATAGTTGAGCTCATATCCCACAAGTGTATGATTGATGTAATAAATTTCTCTTTCTCTTCCATAATTTCCATTCTATGTGAGTAGTACCCCTAGTGTTGATGTGGTTGCTAATATGTAGATAATGAGATGTCTTCCATCAATAGGAGGCATTAGGACTGGCAGTGTTAATAGATAATATTTTATTTGCTAGAAGGCCTCTTGACATCGGTTTGTCCACATAAATGATACTCCTTTTCTTAGAAAATGCTAGAATGGTTGAAAATTATCTGCCAGTTGAGAAATAAACATTTTGATGGATTGTAGTTTTCTTTGTAGTATTCAAAACTGCCCTATGTTGTTTGGTGGTGGCATGTCTATGATAGCTTTACTTTGGTAGGATTGACTTCGATACCTCTTCAGGAGACAATGTATCATAAGAGCTTGCCTGATGTTACTACAATTTTTTTTTTCTTTGGATTCAACCATACTTTGTATTCTTCTAATCTCTTGAAAATCTTGTCTAACACTCACAAATGATCACCCCTTGAAAGTGATTTAGCTAATAAGTCATCCACATAATCTTCCATAAGAATGTGCATGAGATCATGAAAGATGGTGTTCATGGCTCGCTGATATGTAGCTCCAATGTTTTTCAATCCAAATGGCATGACATTCCAACAATATGTTCCCCAAGGACATGTGAAGGTTGTCTTATGATAGTCTTCAAGATCTATCCTAATTTGATTGTATCCTGAGAAACCATCCATAAGGGATAACATATCATACCCTACTATTAAGTCCGCTATGATGTCGATATTTGGCAATGGTAAGTCATCCTTTGGACATGTCTTGTTTAAATCTCAAAAATTAGTACATATGTGAATTCCTCCTGTTGGCTTTGTCATTGGTACTAGATTGGAAATCCACTCTGCATAGTCAATAGGTCAAATGAAGCCAACATCAAGTAACTTCTTTAATTTAGCCTTTACCAATAGGGCATTTTTAGGATGCATTTTCCTTAATTTTTTTTGATTGGCTTGGCATTAGGAAACAACAAAAAGTGATGTAAAACCAACTCGGGATCCAAGCTAGGCATTTCGGCATAAGCCTAAGTGAAGTTGATTTATCTCTCTATGAAGAAAGCATAAAAAGATGTTACAAAGTGGACAATCTTAGGATTTTCATCAGTGCCCATGTTGATTTCCATAGACTTCTCTACTAGCATGGGTGATTTCTCTTGGCTTATGGGAAGTAAGTCCAACCCTCCATCCTTGGGTGCCTCAAAGAGGTTTTCACCCTCAGATGCATCTATTCTTTTTACTTTGTCAAAGTCTAGAGGTTCCTTTTAGTTTTTACCTAAAGACCTTTCTTTTTTTTGTTTTATCACTTTTACTTTTGTGACAGGAGGGTGGGATAGAATCCCCAAAGTAGGCCATGTCATCAAGGTCTAAGGTAAAGCCAAATTTATGATCCCCATAGGGTATGCCTTCATGTAGTCCCATAAACTTGACTATTGCTTCATCATTTTCGAACACGTCTAAGGTAGGTGGTACTTGCTAGTCCCAATCTATTAGTGGGTATACTAGAGGCATGCCATCATCGGTATTGTCAAGGTTCAATGAATGGGCGGATAGGGTGAAAATGGAAGTATTATATGGGTCCCAAAAGGAATCAATCCAAGTTTTACCTTTGGTCAAGGGGTTGGAAAAGTCAAGTTCTTGGAATGTCTCGGCTAGGTTGTAGTCACTGGATGTGCAAGAATCCCACTCCCACTCATTGGATTTAGTCTCGGTATGGTAGTCCTTAGATGTCTCGATATATTTTGAAGCACTCACGTCCTCACTCAAAAGCACCTTAGTACTAGGAGCACCCAATTTTAATTATTTTTACCCTAGCCCTATATTCTTTGGCTGCTTAGGTGGTATCAAAGGTTCTATCACAACAACACAACAGGAAATTAGTGCCAAAATTTGCACTAGATTTTAGTGTATTTGAGTCCATCAATCAGAATCATCTCACGACGCAAAAGTCGATGAAATAAGGTTTCTTTTTTTCATCACATATTTTTGCACCAGATTTTACGCCGGATTTAGTGTCGGATATTGTGCTAGAAATGTGGTGCCAACAATAGCGTCTCCTTTAGCACCGAGAATAGCGTTGGGAAATAACATCGAAAATAACGTCTAAATTAGTGCCCAATTTGATTTCTAGTTTTGCTTCCATAGCTGCTCCCATTTTTGCTCCTAGTTTTGCTCCCAGTTTTGCTTCTAGTTTCACTTCAAGTTTTGCTTCCAATTTTGCTTCCAGTTTTGCTTCCATTTTTGCTTCCAGGTTTGCTTCCGGTTGTGCTTCCAATTTTGCTTCTAATTTTGCTTCCAGTTTTTCTTCTAGTTTTTCTTCCAAGTTTGCTTCCACTTTTGTGTCTAGTTTTGCTTCCATGATTGCTTCTATTTTTTCTTCCAAAATTTCTTCCAGTTTTGCTTCTAGTTTTGCTTCCAATTTTTCTTCCAAGTTTGCTTCCACTTTTGCTTCTGGTTTTGCTTCCACTTTTGCTTCCAATTTTGCTTCCAAGATTGCTTCTAGGATTGCTTCCAATTTTGCTTCCATTTTTTATTTCAGTTTTGCTTCCAGTTTTTCTTCCAGGTTTTCTTCCAGTTTTGCTTCCGGTTTTGCTTCCAGGTTTGCTTCTAGTTTTGCTTCCAAATTTGCTTCCCATTTTTCTTCCCATTTTACTTCCAGTTTTGCTTCCATCTTTGCTTCCAGGTTTGCTTCTAGTTTTTCTTCCAATATTTCTTTTGGTTTGCTTCTAGTTTGACTTTCATTGTTGCTTCCTTTTTTTCTTCTAAAAATGCTTCTTGTTTTTCTTCCTTTTTTGCTTCTAAAAATGCTTCCTGTTTTGCTTCCAGGTTTTCTTCCAGTTTTGCTACCAATTTTCTTTTTTGATACGCAAGTTTGATTTATATATTAGATAAAAAAGAAGTACAACCATCTGCAAACGCAGGAAAAGCTTCTGCCATTAATTACCAGCAAACCCATCCCTACCATCAGTACCAGAAAACCATCTCGAAGATGGCCAAACCGAGACCCAACCAACCAAAAACAGGAGACCCTTCCATCCAGAAAGCACCACCCCGCCATCAAAGCCAACTACCAACCCAAAAGGCCATAAAGGTTTGGCCCCGATCTTGAACATACAACGCCCAGTCACCCAAAATTCCCAAACTGGCCATAAAAGACCGAAATTATAAACCCCAAGATTGAAAGATGCCATTGGACCATAGAGATAAACTCTAAAAACTACCAGAACCAACCTCTATATAAAGACATTCACATAAAATTATTTAAGACAACAAAATCTTCAAAGACTTTTACCCACTCGACATCACCCACGACCATCAGGCCAAAGAATTTCTTTAGAAATTCGATGGCCACCATTGCTACCATCCTATGTCTACTCAACCCCAGACCGCTCAAGTCAAGAAGAAATGGGAAAAGCTTTACGGCCTCATCCAAACCTCGAATAGCTACAAAGTCACTTGACCTTGGAACACCTGTGCCCTCCACAACAAAGCTCAACACCTCATTTACCCCTCCCATTGGATCCTTGCGAAACATCTTAACCAACAACATTTTAGCCCCAGCCTTGGACTCACTGTTGTCCAGAAGAGAGGCCAAAAACTGGGAGGAGATGTGAATATTGTCCTTGCCGAAATCCTTGTTAGCCAAATGACCAGCTCCCAAGATCATTTTTGTCACCACCAAGACTAACGGGTCCTTGTTTGTGAGAATCTGCTTCAGACGTTGGTCTTTAATTTCTCTGAAGGAGGCTTGTCTAGCCGAAGATTTCAAAGAGATTGGCGTGTCTACCCCAAACTTCGCCACGCCATCCATGGAGACTTCGATGACAAAGCGAGAACGCTTCGCCATGAATGCCACCACCAGAACAAATGAATTCCACTACTAGAGTCCGCCACTAAAATTGCCACTAACCAATATAATCAACACAAATGAATGGAATTAAGGGGATGAATTACACACTAAAACTTTACAGTTCGATTATTGCCATGTACTAACCTGCCACCATCCTTACTAATGAATTCCCTCCACATGTTCTGCATTTAATTCACATTAAAAGGCCTTCAGAGAATGATGCCTACGACATCCTCGAGCTCTGGGAAGAGAGTTGTCGCCTCCATCACGTGACCAACCTCCAAGTAATCCTCTTCTGCATCCCCCTTAGCCCCTTCCTTTTCACCACCTCAACACCCAGCTGGCCCTTCTAGTACGTCAGTGCAGAGATGAGAGAAAGAAAGGAGGGAGGGGGAGCCCACCCAACCTCCCATGGTTTTGCTACCAATTTTTCTTTCAATATTGCTTATGGTTTGTTTCTAGTTTGGCTTCCATTGTTGCTTCCTTTTTTACTTCTAAAAATTCTTCTTCTTTTGCTTCCATTTATTAATTTAATATATTTTATTTCAATTTAATTAGTTAAATATATGATGCCTCTTAAATAACTCATATGATTATAGAGTAAGTAATTTAATTATTTAACTCATATGATTAAATAACAAGATCATTATTATAACATGATCATCATCTATAATTAAAACAAGTGAGTCAAATATCTACAATTTAATTGAATTTAACATCCATCCTGAGCAGTAAATTAAAATCATCATACATAATAAATATCCATCCAAAAATCATCAACCACTTTTAATATATATAAATTGACAAGTCAATACTGATAACATCATCATCATATATAACTAAAACAAGTGAAAGTCAAATATGCTAGCAGATCAATAACATGTCAAAATGATACATGTCCAATAGTCGACATAAGTCAAAATGATACACATGTACAAATGATATAAGTAAAAATGATAAATTATTTAACTGAAATTGATACAAGTCAAGTTGATACATGTTTAAATGATATAAGTGAAAATGATAAATTCCAATATGATACAACTCAATAATATGGTACTATAGGCCATGAAAATGATACATATGATAACCATGAAAAGAGGCATCATAACGATATATTAGCAATGATCCATGATGTAGTCTATATGATCATGAATGTCACTGGGTACTACCAACAACTACCTCATCATCATCACCACCATCTTGATCATCATCATCATGATCACCATGATGATGATCATCATCGTTGTCGTCATCATCATTGTCATCGACCTCAGTGTCTTTCGTATCTGCGTCATCATCATCCTCTGCCATGTGATCTGTACTGGTAGAACCAATATTTTTTGGATCTATATCATGATGAGGATCATCTTGATCTTCTGGAAGACTCGTGTTCTGCAAAAAAAAAATTAAAATGAAAAGTTATTATTTATTTCATGCAATAATTTATTTTTCTGTTATATATCGAATATTACAACACATGAGACAAAACCATAATCATATTACATCATATCAAAGTGTACATACCATAATAAAATTTCAAAAAAGTTATAGCTAATATGTGATTCCAATGATGTAAAACATGCAACAATTCTAATAAACGTTAGTAAAGTTCATAATTTTTTTTTTTATATAATTTAACTATCAACTGTAAATTCTATTACATAACCTTAAGTGCTAACCCTCTGCAAAAGAATGAGGAGACTGCAAGAATATTGGCTGTAGGGGGCATTGGTACATGAGATGGACATGGATATTCCAAGTCATTCATTGAGATGGTTTCATACAAAAAATGTGGATGATATCCTCGTTTTTAGGGAGCTCATGATTCAGGTTGATACAAAAAATGATGTTGTTCTGGTACCCATATATGGCTTCATGGTTCCATTTCATGTAGCCACCATCAAGAGTGTTACAAGCCAACAAGATGGAGAGAATTCTTATATAAGGATAATTTTCAATGTTGCACGTACGGGATTTAATACCAACTACAATGGCAACATTGAAATTCCCTAGCAGTATTTATATTGAGGAAATTTCCTTTCTAGATCAGGATTCAAAGGCACCTCAGCGATGTAGTACAAATGATTAAATCCCGAGATGATCTGTAGCAATGAAAGAAGTCTGAAAGGTAGAAGGCTACTGCTGGTTACTCATAGAAACTTTGGCTTTCAAAATAAAGGAAATTAAATTTGAGACTTGTAGATTAGAGCTAGCATTTGGTGGAAGAGAGGAAGAAAGGTATTTGGAACTCTGGGGGCCTACCATAATGGATTTGGTATTCAACCATGAGAGAAGAAGAGAGCTAATATCATGTATCAAAACATTAAGCATGCATTCTTCCAGCCAGTGGAGAAGGAGATGATTACTTTGTTGCATTTTCATTTGCATAACCATATCATGGCATAGGAACCAAGGAAGGATATCGATTTAATATGGAATAAATGGAATTATGAGTCCAAAATTTAGGAGGCAAGAAGGTCAATGTATGATCTTGATAGGGTGAGGAAAGAAAAGCAAGAGAGAGGACATGAAAATAAAAAATCAATGCA